>VDFB02000002.1:53316574-53337523 GCA_007258455.2 Sequoia sempervirens | reverse complement strand
TTGATGTGATGCCATGTGTTCTCCTTTATGCATGGATGGTTTATTTCTATATGCTTTTGTAGTGATGTCTTTATGGATGCATTTATTTCTGATGATGATACATGCGTTATGATTATGACTAATAGATCTATATTATGTTGACCTATGATATGAAAATGTGATGGTCTATTTATGATTATGCAAATGCGATGGTCTGATTTGTGAAATGATATGATCCATTGTGCACATGCGAAATGATATGTAAATTCTGTTTATGAAATGTTAATGAATGTATGCATATATGAATTGTTTGTAATGAATTTTATACGTGTATGCCTATGTGGAATGTTTTATGCAATGAATGTTATATGATGTTATTTATGAGATGATATGGATAATGAAATATGAAATGCGATGGTTGTAATATGCTGCAAATGAAATGGTGTTAATGCATAATGAGATGGTTTTATGAGATGCTTAGAATAACCAATGTTATTATCCTAAACGCAATAAATGATGATGTATGTGATGCAATGATATGTTAATGCAAAGTGATCTGCTGTTGTGTAATGTAATGTGAACGTAAAGTGGTGAGATGATGTTATGATGTTATGCAAGTATATATGCCTAATGAAATAAATGCTTATATACCTATTTGTAGATGCTATGCGATGATTTATATGATAAATGGTAATATGAAATGGTTATGAAATGCAAATGAATGTTTATGCAATGATTGATATAATGGCATGAGATGCAATGAAATGGGTGAAAATGCAATGTCATGGATGCACCTATCTATGAAAAATATTTATGATAACCTGTTTATATGATGATAAAAAATGAAATGCGTATGTTCCTATATGATATGTTTATGCAATGCGTATGTTACCTATATGATACGTTTATGTCATATGCTAATGATTTGTGGATGCAGGATCGATGGAAATGATGGCGATAATGATCAATTGTCATAGTACCTTATTAGTGTGGTTAGTAAGAAAAGAAGTCATTTCAACAAGACACAAGATGATGCAAATGCAAATGATGATGATGATGATTACTTGCCGAGGAATTGGGATTTTCAAAGGGCCAAATTTTCTTATGTTTGATAACACACCTAGGTATGATGCATCAAGGTATAGAAAACTAGAATGGCGTTGTACCCAGTGAGATGAACTTTGACTTGACAAGCAGATAGGAGCATTCTTGTTCACACCTGACATACGAAAACCTTGCTAGGATGCACTTCAAAAGTTTCAGACACCTCGGACCAAAACACAAAAAGGTAAACCTATCCATGCAATAGTCAACAAGTTGCCCTAGACCTCTTCCATACATACCTAACAAAGCAAGTATTCGCCAAGGTTATTTTACAAGAACGTCCAACAAACATAGTAGACAAAAGATAATGATCGTTGCCCCATTCCTATTTCTCTAAATCCTCTGTTTTGGGATATCATTGAGACGTCCTTGGAATGAGCACAAATAAGATAAGTCACAAGATAAAGACCAAGTAAACAAACAAACTAATGCTCTTCAATACCGCTAACGGAAAGAGGATGTGTTTTCTAAGGATGATAACTGAAACTTATTGCCAAAAGATAATGCCCATTATAGGAAGGATTCATCCTAGGACATGTTAGTGGATGGCGGCACGTCATTTCATTTATCCAAAGTGTTCCCAAGAGGATGGTGATATGGGACCAGACTGATGAGTTACCAATACAAAGAGATGACCAACTTGCTTATGCAGCGACTTAGACTTAAGACGGCGATTTGGAGTTACGGTTTTAATGCTGCTAGACTTGTTTCCTAGCGACACAAAGGTTGAGTTGTGATGGGATTTATTATGGATGGTGTTTATTGCGGGTGCAGCGAGATGAGGCAGATGGATTTTTTCAAATATTTGCTTGGATGTTTTTGAAGTTTTACAATGTTTTGAGGCTGTTTTTGGTATTTTTTGAGATTGCTATAAATGTTTTTGATTTTTGATTTTAGTGTTTTAGGGTTTTTGAGATTTTGACCAAGAGACTAACCTAAAGACCTATCCTAGGGGTCGGGTTGATCAGCAGACGAGACGCACTTTCGTTATACCGCGCAAAGACCACATAGTTTGGCGGCTTGACTCAGCAATTTTATGAGGCTACATGATGAATTGTTAGTTTATTATGGTGAGACTCCTAAAGGTTACGACCTAGGGTAATGCCGAGGATGATCAAAGATCAACCTTGCCTACGTTCAAACTTCCCGGAGATGATGTGGTTACGACAAGATGACCTTGTTTTTGACTTTTTTGACTGACTTTTTGACCTATTTTTGGATTTTGATATGTTTTGATGTTTTTGGATTTTGTGCTTTTTCGATGTTTTTGGATTTTCTGATGTTTTGATGTTTTTGGATTTTTTGATTTGAGGACTTTCAGAATATACACGAATCCGATCCTATGAGAATGTGCCCCCATCATGATGCAATAGACTACTCCAATAAAGGTAGGACAAACTGACCTTGAGGATGGGTCGAGTAGTACTAGGAGGGATCATGGTATGAAAATAGGACCAAGCTATGGTGCAGATGCGAGTGGATGAGTGATGAATGGAGACCTGAATGCGATGGATGATGGAAGCAAAATGGATGGATGATGCATAACAAGCCATACAGATCCTAGTGGATGGAAAGTGCTTATTTACACAAGGCACCTATTTGCCAGGTTTTCACCAAGGTACCTATCCAAAGTGCCACCGAAGTGGTTTTCACTATAGGACGATTTTTTATCTTTACTATTTTTGATAATTTTTCTGATTTTTTTGGATTTTTTTCTTTTTTGTTTTTTTTGTTGTCACCAAGACGCATGTTTGCCAGGTTTTCGCCCAAGTAACCATTTTTTAGGACTTTTTTATGATTTTCTGATTTTGGTTCTATCACCTTGATTTAGCAGGCATAAATTTTTTGAGGTCAGGAGCTATTCGGGCTCACAAAGGTTCCCGCCGGTGTTGATGCTTGATATGCCCACGATTTGTAACTTTACCATGATGAAGAGAATGGTCCCAACCAATTGGGTTCAAATTTTCCTTTGCTGCTTGGGTTTGGGACATTCTTCTGATTTTCTTTTAAGACCAGTTCTCCGACTTGGAAAATCCTGCTTTTGATTTTCTTATTGTAGCTTCGTTTGAGTCTATTATTATAGACTTGCAAATGATTTAAAGCATCTATTCGTCTCTCATCCAGTAGCTATAGCTCATTTAGTCTTGATACCCGATATTCTTCATCAGTAATGAGGTTTTGTAGTGATATCCCGAGGGATGGGAGCTCAATCTCAATGGAAAAGTACCGCCGATGTAGACCAAGGAAAGGGGTGAAAGCGATGGGTGGTAATGGATGCTTGTTCGATAGGCCTAGAGGGGCGGGATTAGAAAGCTATAGATGCAGTCCGCGACCCTACGCCTGTATTTTTTCTTGAGGATTTGAGGATGGTTTGTTTGTAGCTTCTGCTTGGCCATTGCCTTGGGGATAGTCTGAGGGTGGAAGTGATGTTGGATTTTGAATTTCGCTGAAATCCTTGAGACATTCGATTCTTAGACCGGTGTCCCATTGTTGAGATAATGGCTTGTGGGACACCATAAGCGGCATATGAGGTAGTTTAGGATGAATTTTGGAAATCTGCTTCCAGTTATATACGTCATGGGTATGGCCTCCACCCACTTAATAAAGTACTCAGTTGTAGCTATGATGAATTTATGACCGTTAGATGAGGTGGGTGTGATTTTCCCAATGAGATTGAGTCCCCATTGCAAAAAGGGACATGGTGTGACGATAGGGTGAAGCTCTTGAGATGGAGCATGGATGAGGTCCCCATGCTGCTGACAATGCAAAAACTTTCTGGCATGATCATGTGCTTCCCGTTCCATTGTGGGCCAATAATACCCCATCCTCAGCAGTTTCTTGGCTATGGTCATTCCACTCGAGTGTGAACCACAGATACCGTTGTGTACCTCAGTTAGAGTGGTTAATGCCTCCTCAACATTTAAGCAGCACAGTAAGGTACCTTCTATGCTTCTACGGTATAGGGTATCACCTAGGATGACAAATCTAGATGCCTTTTTAACAAAGGTTCATTTTAGGTTTGATGGTAGGTCAGCGGGTATGACTCCTATTCGCAGGTATGTGTAGATGTCATGATACCAAGGATCACCAAGACCAATGATTTCACACACATATTCTGATTCTAGTACCTCGAATTAGGGAACGAGGAGCTGCTCGATCAGGAATTCATATTTTGGAATGTTGTGAGGGATGTCTAATAGGGACCCAATTGTTGCCATGGCGTCTACTGCTCTATTGTTGGTTCTAGGAATCTACTCAAATGTTATTTCTATAAAAGATTCCTTGAGAGTCTCCACCAATTTCTTGTATGGAGTGAGCTTGTCATTTTTGGTCTGATATTCATTATTGACTTGATTTATGATCAACTGAGAGTCCCCATACACTTTGAGAGCTATGATGTTCCATTGCACTGCTATCCTAAGACCTATGGTTAAGGCCTCATATTTTGCAATATTATTAGTGCAAGGAAATTCCAATTTGTATGACCTTGGTATGTAATCCCCTTGTGGGGTGATGAATAAGATACCAACTCCTGATCCGTGTTGTGTGTATGAGCCATCAAAGTATAGTTTCCAGTGGTTGGTTATGTTTAGGTTAAAGATGGATTCATCTAGAAACTCTTAGACAAGAGGATTCTCAGAATAAATAGGTGCTTCTGCTAGTTGATCGGCAATAACTTGGCCCTTAATGGCTTTTCGCTCTACATACTCGATGTCATATTCTAATAGTATCATCACCCATTTTTCCATTCTTCTTGTGAGCATTGCCTTTGATAGTAGATACTTGAGGGGGTCAATTTTGGTGATGAGCTTATCTTATGTCCCAACATGTAATTTTTAAATTTTTGAGATGCAAACACTACTGCGAGGCATGCTTTTTTGATGAATGAGTATTTTAACTCATGACCGACCATTGTCCTACTGGTATAGTAGATAGCCCTCTCCGTTCCATTTTCATCATGCTGAGCTAGGAAAGCTCTAAGGGCTGCTGCTGTTGCTGATACATATAAGATCAATGGCTTTCTTGGGATGGGTGGCATTAAAATTGGTGGTGTCAGTAGATATTCCTTGATTTTGTTAAATTCCTCTTCGCATTTTGTATCCCATTTGTATGCTACTCCCTTGTGGAGTAGGTGAGAATATGGGTTACAGCTTCATCTGCCGGTTACTAGCAGACCGTTGGATGGATTGAAGTTAGCCTTGGAGGCCTCTCGGTTGTTTTAATGTCTTTGGTGCTTCCATCTCAAAGGATTTCTTTTACTTGCTGGATCCACCTCGATACCCCTCATGGACACACTGCTTGTATCCTAGCAATTTACGATTAGCACGGCCTTCTTGGGATTGATGACTTTGTATTGTTCACTGTTCTGTCAAAGATAGCACTTAGAGGTTGCTATATGATCTTGTCTTTTCTTGACTTAGCTAAATTGCGTCAACATAGTCTTCGACTATTTTATAAATCATGTCGTGGAATATCAATGTCATGGCCCTTTGATAGGTTGCTCCTGCATTCTTTAGGATGAATGGCATCATGTTCCAGTAGTAGGTCCCCCATGGACAAGTGAAATCCATCTTATGTTGATCCTCTTTTGCTATCATGATCTGATTGTATCCTGAAAATCCGTCCATTAGTGATAGCATCTCATGTCCTGCTGTCATGTCTACTATCACGTCGATGTTGGGAAGTGGGAAATCATCTTTCGAACATGCTTTGTTCAAATCTCTGAAATCCATGCAGATTCTAATGGCTCTGTTAGGCTTTGAAATAGGTACCAAGTTTGACACCCATTCTAGATAATCGATTGGTCGGATGAATCCTTCATCTAACAACTTTTTGAGCTCCATTTTGACCAATAAGGTGATTTGAGGATGCATTCTTTGAAGCTTTTGTTTGACTGACTTTGCTTCTAGATACACTGCTAAGTGATGAACCATAGTCTCTAGATCAAGCCCTGGCATGTCAGCGTAACTCCATGTGAAGTTTATTTGCCTTTCCCTTAGGAATGCTGCTAGGAGTTCTTGCTCTTCTGATAATAGTGATTCCGCATAAAATGTGATATGCGGGATCTCGTCTAATCCTAGGTTGACAGGATTGCATTTTTTGGCCAAGACTACTGACTTTTCCTAATGAATAGCTCTTAAAGGGAGATTAAATCCTTCATCCTCGGGCACCTCAGAGAGGTTTTCACCGTTGGATACATCCTTTCTTTTTACTTTTTTCTTGTTAGAGAGTGCCACAGTGTGGTTTTCACTTAAGGACTTGGATATGATTCTTAGTTTCTCACTTTTGTGACTGAAGGATTCAATCATTTCCCCATAATAGGCATGTGTGTCCAACTCTATTATAAACCCTACCTTGTGATCTCCATCTGGAATGTTATCCCTCAATCCCATGAATTCTAAGAGAGCCTCATCATTTTTGAATGTATCAAGAACTGGTGGTCCTCGTTGGTCATAGTCGATGAGTTGGGGATATACTAAGCGGATCTCATGATTTTGATGGTCTGTTTCAAAGGAGAGGGTGATAATCATACACAGGGTGGTGTCCTCAAATAACTTAGGTAGATTGGTCATTGTATCCTCGTCATCGCTGCTAATATAGGCCTCAGTTATAAAGTTATGTATGTCTCTACCTATGGATATTGGTGAGCGTAATTCTGCTAGTATTGGCTAAGGAGAAACATTAACCGTTCTAATCGAAGGACTTTGGCCACGTATGGTTATACTTTCGAGGAGTACATCAAGGTAAGATTGGTCGTGTCTCTAGCATGATAGGTATTATGAGGCCATTGTCATTTTGTCCCAATCTTTGATTTCTGGCATAACCCATTACGAGCATCATTTGTAGGCCCTTGCTTGTATCATCCATTGGTAATTAAGGTGTTGGTCTTTCATCTTGATATAACATGTGAGATGGATCTGCTTCAATAACCTCTTGGCCAAGGTCTCCCCATCTTGTGAATTTAGGATAGTCCTCAGGAGACGTTTGTGATGTGGAAGCTTGGTTCTCTTGTGGACGTTCGCGTGATCTAGGAGATTGTGGTAACTCTCTTATCACAAAATCATTGTTAGGGAGCTTGTAGCTTCCACAACCATCCTCCTAGATGATGAGCTTGATGTCAGAGATGGTGGGGATGGTGGGAGTGGCGGGTGTCTCTGTCGTAGAAGTGGATGCGAGAGTGGTGGGGTCAATATATGATGTGGATGGGCCCTCATCATTCTTTGGCACTTGGGGGATTTTGTAATACTTGGTCTCAATATTTTTGCAATATGAAAAAGGTTTAGGATCTCCATGGATGGTAGCCTCTTGTCCATTGTAGTAAATTTCACACACATTGGTGGAAGGGTTGGGATGCTATGGCTTTCATTAATGGATCCATGGAGGCATCAGGGAGGATATTATATGGCAGAAGTCGAGTTCCAAGACGACAAATTGGTTTGCATGAGAATTCATTTCTCTAAATAGGGAGCTTAATCATGCCGAGACATCTTTAGTCATCATATGCTCTGCTCATTGATGCCCTTTCCTTTGTTGATGGAATCCTTACGATATTTTCAACTTCTTACGTGGGGCTTAGGAACATATGTTCAAAGCCCACACCTCCATCCACCAAGACCCTTTTTGATTTTTTGCTCTTGTGTACTATGGATTCCAAGTGAAGTGCACAGTTGTGAGATGTTTGGGAAGGGAAATTTTGGTCAGAGAATGCAAGAAGATTAGGCGTAATGATATTTCTGACCATAGCTTGGAATTGCTCCGCATCGAGATCTGCGGGGATAGTGGATAAGGCTAATGCTTCCTCAAGGATCTTTTTATGAGCTAATGATGTTTTTAACAACTCCATGATGGAGATGTGTGCTGGCGTTCTCTTGAGTTGGTCTAGGACATTGTAGCCATGCGAAATAGATCTAGATGAAGGGACCCTATTTGGTTGGGATGATCCTGTGATGGTGACTTTTCCACCTCTTGTGGTGACTCCACAATCTTCGGCATGGGCACCCTTGATGGTGATGACCATGCAGTCTTCATTTAGAGAAGAAATGACTATTTCCTTTGCTGATTTGCCCTTCCCTTTATCATTTTATTCCCTTTGTTGCCATGATTTGGCATTAGATTCGTGTATATTTTAAGATCCTGATTTCCTATAGGTTGTTCCACGTTTATGATTTTCTTATCGATGAGATCTTGGATGATGTTTGTGAGTCTCATGCAACTGTTTGTGGTATGGCCTTTGATTTTATGAAATTTTCAAAGTTGATTCTTGTTATACCAAGGAGGTTTGACATCGGGTTCTTGGTAATTCTCAAATGTAGGAGGCTTGATGAGTTTTTCGTCGATCAACTTTTTTGTTATGTCCTCAAGTGGCTCCCCCAAAATGGTGTATTTTCTCTTGGGATAAATTTTGCTTGGTGTGTTGTGTGATGGTGGTTTTGGTGTTGAATTTGGATTTGTGGTGCGGGTGTATGTTGGCATGGGGCACTAATGACCACCTTGGCATCAACGACACCATCATTAGTAACATTTTTGTTTCTTGCCCATGTACGAGGTTTATCGTTGTAATTGGATGGTGGGCGGTTGTTTTGTTGTTTGTGTATGATGTTGATTCCGTGGGTTGAGTCATAAGGGTTCTTTTGATACTAAGCACCTTGGAGATCAATTGATCATATGTGGTGATGCTTTGAACCTTGAGATGAAATGGCAAGTGGCCTTCAAGGTTGGCTATGATGGTGCAAACTTGTTGTTCTTCTGGCATGGTCCACTTGCTTCGATTGGCCTTGGATTGCCATCATTAGAGGAATGAGGTGAATGATTAACCCTTTCCTTGTTTTAGAGCTGAGAGTTCTTCGAGACTAACATCCATTGCAATGTTGCATGCATAATTTTTAATGAATGTGTCCCTAATTTCTTGGAATTTTCTAATGCCTGAAGGTAAGCGAGAGAACCATTCTATAGTGTGGCCTGCTAAGCTCCTAGGAAATAGCCGCATTAGATAAGTATCATCATATGTGACCTCCATGAAATGAACTTAGAATTCCCTAATGTGATCTTCAGGGTTTCCCATCCCTTGATATTTTTCAAATTTGGGGATTTCAAATCCCTTGGGGAATGGTTTCATTATTAAGCTCCTATCTAATGGATAGGGACACAAGTTGCTTGGTGTTTTGGTTGTTCGCCTTGATTGAAGGTCGAGCACTTTTTGTGAGAGCAACCTGAGTTGTCTCGTCACATCATTTTGGGGATTAGGGGGTGGGATGAAAGTATTTTGGGGTATTTCAATCGTGGGTTGGATGGGTGGGTCAGTTGGTGTGTTGTTTGATGGTATCTGTATGTTCTAGCAAGCGAGGTAGGCTTCCACCTACTTTTGTATGAACAATGCTTGTTGTTGATCTTGCTGTTGCTGCGCTAAGATTTGTGCTTGTTGTTGTGCTTGTTGCTGTTTCAACAATACTTGTTGTTGTGCTTGCTATTGTTCCAGCAATGCTTGTTGTTGGGCTGCCAATTCTACTACTTCTTGTTGCTCTTGATATTGCTTTATTGCTTGTTGATATGCTTGTAATTGCGCTACTTGTCTTTGTGCAAGAAGTTGTGCTTGGTATTGGGCTTGTTGTGCCTGATATTGAGCTTGCGCTTGAGCTTGAGCTTGGGCTTGTGCTTGTGCTGCTTGTTGTTGCAATAAAAGTTGTGCTTGAGTGGTATTTTGTGCTTGCAATGCTTGTAATGCTTGAGCAGCTTGGGTAGCTTGTTGTTGTTGTTGCAATAATGCTTTGGCTTGTTATTACACGATATTGAGCTTAAGCAAACTTGAGCTTAGGATTGTCTTATCTTGTTATTTACACAATAAAGTTGTGCTTAGTGGTATTTTTATTAGCACATTGCTGTCTTGAGCAGCTTAGGCGGATTGTTGTTGTTGTTGCAATAACACTTGGAATTTTTGCGCTTGTAATGCGTCTTGTACATCTTGGGATGCTTGGGTCACTTCAGTAGCTTGCTGAGTAGCTAGTTGTACAGACTTTTGTTTATGAACTTGTTGGTATCCTCTTTGGAAAGTAGCTTGTAATGACGCATCATACTGGCTTGATGTGGTGGAAGTTGGTGGTGGTGGAGGAATTTGGTGGTGGATTTGGAATGGTGTTTGTGAAGGTGGTGTGCGGGTGTTTTCGCGTGATGGATGAATGCTACATTGATATAGTTTGGTCCTTGGGAGACCAGCTTTGTGATATTAAGGGGGTGTTTGATGATGTTGCAATTACTTGTGTGTTTGTCATCTATTATTTGCGATATCAGCGAAAAATTTTGGCCGTTGGGCATAATGCTGAGATTGATATTTGGTAGAGGGAGAAGCCCTAAACCAAGGAGTGATGTGGATGATGATGGCAATGGTGGAAGAGGTGGAAATGTAAGGGGTATGAGTTGTGTTGTGGTATTGAAGATGCCCCCTAGTCCGAACATGTCTCCCTCTTCTTGTGAATTTGTGAGAAGAGGTGTTTGAGGTGTTGCGTGAAAAAATGATGATGATGGATCATGATGGAATGTGAGAGTAACATTTTTGTGTAATGGGTTTTGGGGTACGTTTTGTTCCAAGGTGGTGTTTGCATCCAAATTTTTATTATTAACAAGGGGGTGTGTTTGAATTGCATTAAGAAATGCACTTCCCTTATTAACATTGGGTTGGGTTGGAGAAAATGATGTTGTGATTTGCGGAATGTTTTGTGTGATGTTTTGAGATGGGGGTGTAGATGAAATGGGGATGGTGGATGAGATTGGAGGAAAATATGTCTCCACTATAGTACTCACATCAAAATCTGAAGGTAACTTGGCCTTTTGTTTTGCTAGCTCAAGCATGTATAATGAAGGGTTGAGCCTTATCATGATGTTGATGATTCTATGGTTGTCCAGATTTTGGAGCATTTAGTCATTTCCTCGTGAGACATTCCAAAGGTAAAGGTCCTCTCCTTGGTTTTTCTTCTTGAGGGATTTTGCACGCGATGATGAGAGGGTCAATGAATTACTTGATTTGGTGGGATTCATTTCTATGTTTGTTTGGCTAAGATCTCTTGAAGTGGGTGTTTCTTTGTTGGCTTCCATACTCTTCTTGTATTGAGATCTAGTTAGAACCATAAAACAAGGATCAATCTTCGAGAATATGGGAAATGAATCTCTTGATTCTTTGGATCGATCTTTATTTTATGCCCAAAGTAGAAAGCTTTTAGGATGCCTTGAGGATCAAAGGTGATGATATGATGATGATGTTAGGGATGGATGATACAAATGTTTTGGATTTTGATAAATCTTTGAATGAGATACTAGGATTTTAGGACTTGCAGATTTTTGATTTTGATATGTTTTTGGATTTTGGGATTTTGTCCTTGATTTTGAACAAAAAGACCCTAAGATGTTGGATGATGATCTAAGGGATAGCTTTGTTCAAATATGATGATTCAAATATGTGCGAGGAGAAGGATGCATCTACCCACACCTATTCAAACAAGATGATTGTTTTACTAAGTATATGAAGAAGGATCCATCCACATATACTAAGCTAGACAAGATGATTTTGATAACTTTGACTAAGCATATGCAAAAGGATGCATCTACATATACCTAGCCAAAGGTGATTTTGATGATGTTTTCGAGGATTTAGTCTCAATGATTTTGATGATTTTTGATTTTTCCAAAAAGCCTAGTATTAAGGATGATTTCAAGATTTTCCAAAAGGTGATGATGAAATGATACTGTTTTGATGTTTTTGGAGGATGGATGAAAAAGATTTTTATTTGCTTTGTTGATCCTAAGATGAACCTAAAAGGGACACTTTGTTTTCCTAGACCTAGGTATTGAAGAGCATGCAAATGCTTCCTAAAGACCTTTGTGACCAAGAAATGATTTCTTTTGAACATTCATTTTTAGATTTCCAACCAATGATTTTTTGCTTTGGGATTGTGAGTCTTCAACACATATGAACGTTCATTTTGCTTAGTTTTGCTTAATGTTTTTATTTTACCAAAAACACTTTCTTTGATTAGGTTTTCAAACTAAGATGTCCAATGTCTTAATTTCTTCAAACCCCACAAGATATGTTATGTGGAAATTCAATGAACTTAAGGAAAGGGTTTTCCTATTGTTTACTTAAGGAGAAAAATTGAGATATAATCCAATTCTTAGAAACCTCTAAGGATGTGAATCCCAAGGGAAAGCAATAACATATGGATTGAGTCAATTGTATTTGTCTTCAAAAGGGTTTGAATTTTGGATGAGGTTCAAGTGTTTGTTTCCATGGTGTTTTCGATCAAGCAATGCATCTTGTAACCCAAGAATAAGTACAATCCTATGGATGTGTAAGACAATATTTGTTGGATTCCCACTTGGACAAGTCCAACTACGCTTATCTTTAGCGAATGGTTAGATGCTTGACCCCATTGGCTCCCCTCCACGACACTCACTTATACGAGGCAGCCAAGCATCAACACCCATGAAACTCCCATGGCATGTTTTCCATTTCTACTAGAAGACCGTAAAAGTGTGGGGTGGCTTGAGAATGACCGTTCTTGCACCAAAAAATAGTTTAAAAGATTTTGGAAAATTCTAGCACGTTGGTTTTAATAAGGACTTTCCGTTCATGGAGGTTGACCCATATGACAAGAGTCCCCTTTCGGATCTATCTTGTCAGAATCAACCGCGTGATATTGGCATTTACTCCAATACCCACATTTATATACCAGTTGGAAATACTCTTGGCTTTAGAGTGTTACCGGTTGAGTCGTTCCATTGGGTGAGTACTTTTTCCCCAAGGCAGGCCCTCTAGGATAAACAAAAGCGAATGAAGAACAATATTCGTAACTCAATCAATCCTTGTTGGTAACAAGGAGAGAGAATATATGCAACAATGCCCCCCACTCACACTCGCACAAGATGTTCAATTTTAAACCCAAATTGAAGTGTGGAGGTGATTGCTTTGTCTCACCCTAAAGTCATGAAAAAGGCCTTTTGATTCTTAAGATCGCTATAAAGTGCGAGAGAAGCGCATACACCCTTTTTCAATCATGGCTTTAGTTTAAGTAAGCTTTCATGAAAAAAAAAAGTCACACTTGTTCTTTTTAAATCCTCAAGGAAAAATGTGAGTTCATTTTAAGCACCAAATGACAAAGTGAAAGACATTTGTTCAATTGTTAATCCAATAAACAAAATCTAGTGTGTTGTGGTCCTAAAGTTCGTTTTAGCCCTTGCAAGAAGAAATTGAAAATTATTTTTAAGCCCAAACGAAAATTAGTATCCTAAGGAGGAAAAGATAACAAATTCTTAAAGAAGTGTTAAACAAACACTAAAGTGTTTAAAAACACTTTGATTTCGCAAGACATTGTCCTCATATTCCTCCTTCCTTTGTTTTTGATTTCCAAGCTACAAAGGAGAAAAACAGTCAGATTTTGGAAAATAATAGAAATTAAAAAGTAGAAAATAGAAGACACATTAATAATAAATCAAAAGCACGTGCTAAAATTAGATTTTCCCTTTTTACTATCTCCCAGCGTCGCAACTCGTAACTGCGTCGTAGTTTGATTTTCTAGCGGTGCCCTTAGAGCGCTGCTTGCCAGTCAACGTCGCTCTGTGTCGGGACAAAGAGCTCAATTACATCGCTCTTTTCACCCCGAATCGCAATTTTCGTCTAGCGTCAAAGTTTAATATTTTTTGAAAATTTATGCAGGTTGGTGAGTCTAGTGGCGGAGTTTGAAATTCAAATATTCTTGGCGAGATGAGTCCAGCATTGCACTTTGAGTCTCCTGTGGTGCTATATAGCGATGCTGAAGAGACAATGGTGCCAAAATAGTGACGCTGAGCTCCCAATGTTAGAATTTCTTGTGTATGAACAAAAATGTGGAATTTTTAGAAAAAGATGAGAAACAATGATATGAAGCCCTCCTTCTAGCGCCAAATGTGCAAACCCCAACCTTGGTACCTGCAAAACAACAAGAGTAAACAAGTTAGACAAGAGAATGCAAGCCAAAACAAGGATCCCCCATGAAATCCATTTACAACTTCAAACTAGGAAATAAAATAACAAAGAACACAATGAAAATGATAAAACAAAGATCAAATCCTAATTAGATGTGCAAAATCATGATCCCATGGGGGAATTGGTGCCAATTTGATGTGAAAATTGGCCCTTTCCCAATTCCTATGATGCAAGCTTGAAGTGTTGAAGATGATTGATCCACTTTGTTGGTGAAGAATAAGAACTCCAAGCCAAAATCTGCAAAAACCTAGCTATGATTCAAGAATGATTGATGAAATTTGATGGATATTTGGGCATGGTAACTTTGCTCAAATTGTGGATGATGAAATGAGGATATGAGCTCTTCATTTATAGAATTCCAAGATGGATGAATGTCCAAATTTGAGCAATGTGGGACTAACATTCATCCAATGATATGATGCCACTTGTCAAGCTATGAATGGATGAAGGATGTGCAAGATTTGGGGGTTTATTGCCAATAAATGCATAATTTTGAATTTCAAATTTGTTGAAATGACATGCAGAGGAAGGAAAATGCAATAGAAATGCCACTTGGCTCAAGGAAAAGGACATGTAAGATGGTGTGCCTTGTTGGATGTACATCTTTGACTTGGAATTTTGAATTCAAATTGAGAGAATATTCCAAAAGATGCCATGTGAGGAAAATAGAGATTTAATAAATGAATTAAATCTATTTCATGCAACTTGCATTATCTAGAGGGGCGGGACATGAGATGGAGATTAATTAATCAAAGGATTAATTAATTTAATGAGAAGAGGTTAGATGATGTGACCTATTTGACTCAAATTTATGGATTTATTTAAATCAAATAAGAGGAGGAATATGACAAAGAGGAGTTAATTAAATAAGGATTTTGATTTATTTAATTAAAAGAGATGTTTTTAGATTAAATCAAATAATGTTTTAATTTGTTTAATTTAATGGATAGACTTTTAGAGATTTAATCAAATAAATTGATTATTTAATTAAATAGGGATAATTAGATCAGATGAATTGATTTAATTAACAGAAGAGATTAACTTGATTAGATAAAATGATTTATTTATTCAATAGTGGAATATTGATGAATTGTCGGATAGAGTTGATGTCTGGATTTAAATTTGAAAGGGATGATTCAGGAAGAAATGATGTTAGTGGTCGAGGATCCCGGATGCAGAGTAATCAATCGGTATATTCCAAACGTGTCTACAAAAGTTAAAAACCCTCATTAGAAAAGCCCATAAACAACCTTTCATATCAAATAAAAAGCCATTTTTGTAAGGAAAAACCTTGGAAACCTCTCAATGAATACCCATTTTCACAATGAATACCCATTCAATTCTTAATAGTCCTTAGGTAGAATGGAAAAATGACATATTTCTGGTAGATATACATACCGGACTAGCAAGTTGACTGCATCTATCATATATGTTTTCATAGGGAGAATGTCCACTTTGCTTCTTCCTCCCAATGTCTACAACTCCCTTTTGAGCTCCGCAACAACCTTAAAAATGTGAATGTCAAAAATGGTGATGTTATGGGGTTTTTGTGGCTTTCAAAATACAATATTTTAAAATATTGTGACGATTATGATACATTTGCTATGCATTTTTGTAGTGAGAATAGTCTCATCCAATGGTTGCAATGCTTCTTCCTCCCAATACTTGAAACTCCCTTCTGAGCTCCCCAACAACCTTTAAAATGTGAATGTTAAAAATGATGATGTTATGGGATTCTTGTGGCTTTCAAAATAGACAATTTTAAAAAATTGTGATGATTATGATGCATCTGACATATGTTTTATTAGGTAGAATAGCCTCATCCAAATTATCAATAAAATAATACTAAAATCAAGCTATTATCCCTAAAAAAATCATATCTTAGATAATTTAAAGGGAGAGGAGGGATGAATGCTCTAGGAAAAGTGTTGGGAAGTGGCAACAGACATTTTTCGAATTGGAGAGGTTGCCATCACTTGCTTTGAGGTCAGGATCACCAACATCGATGGGGCCTACAACAACAATTATTTGGGAGGTGAGCTAACTAAAATGCTACATGTCCTCAACATTAGTGGACACCACTGTATCAAAGGAGGACATTGTCATATGCTAAGTAGGATACATTTGATATTTGTGGCTCGTAGGAATCTACAGATAAAAATATCAAGCCTTCAACTTCCTTTTCGAATGATATTCCAATAAAGGTCTCTTTTCTAAACAACATTGCACTGAAACAAGCAGATTGTTATCGTCTCCTTCATCTGTAGCTTAGGAATGTCCAACAAAGCAGATCAAAACATGGGCTAAGGAAGGATCAAGTCGAGTGCCTATTTAGGGTTTCATTTCCAAATAACATCTCCTTGAAGCATGGAAAATTTTAATGAATCCATCAAATACAATAGAGAAATGCACTAAGGAAAGGATTGTTGTAGTGGGTTTGAAAAGATTCTTTACCTTTGGATCATGATGGTGGTTTCCTATGCAAGGACTCTGTTGATGCCGTCTCACCTAAAGAATTTTTGTATATGCACATACAAGATCTAAGAGAACATGCATTAATCTATAAGTTCTGGAAAATTTTTCCATCTATTGATGTTTTAAAAGATTTACTTTATCTAGAATGAGATGGGGAAAATTGGATTTTTTATATAGATCAGGAAACTAGTTATTTTTATTATTATTTTCTCTTCAAAACTATAAAGGGATGAGGTTTTATGGTCAAACCATGGTTCTTTGAGGGATATGGTTTATTCATTCAGCCACGAGTCTCGAATTTTGACCCTACCTCTACTAAAATCAAGTTTATCTTGTTTTGGATCCAACTACCCACTCTTCCTTTGGAATATAGGGTGATGGGAATAGTGGAAATTATTGATAATAAGATGGGTATTTTATAAGACATGATATGTAGTTTTTTAAGAGCCTGAATAAACCTATTAGGGTATGTGTTCTTCTCAACATGTTAAAGGTTTTCCCTAAAAAAAATGTATTCAATCAAAGATTGGCTCATTGGAAAGGGAGATCCTAATAGAAAACCCTACTAATGTGTGTTTATGTTGTCACCTCTCGAGATATTCTGCTCAAACATGTGTCAAAGTAGAGGGCACCCAAGATGTGGGTCAATCTATCTCCACAAAAAACCAAAAAGAATCAATACATGAAGTTGCGCCTGATATTTTTGGACCAAATTTTAAAGGGGATGCCAATATTGGGCCAATTTTTGAAGGGGATACTGATGTCTCTTCTTTCCCAGTAAGATATGGGAGTTGAAAAATATTTTCATATGTATCTTCCCAAAATTTCATTGTTAAAATATGCAACAATTATACAAAATTATTTCATCTTTAATATGGGGCAATTCTATGTTGTCTATTTACATGTGTTTCATTATGGAAATTTTGGTTCATGCTTATCATTACATCTATTGGGGTCTTTTATTATGATTGAGCCTGATTTCCTTGGCACAAAAGAGGAAGTGGATGAGATAAAATTGAATGAATTACAAGACCTAGGTGTTAATGGCAATCTGGAAAGTATGGAAAATCATATTACCAATATGGTGGGTTCAAATATAATTGATGAAATTGTAGAGGAAGCATATATGGAAGAGGGGGATTTAATGTCAGAAAAACTTGACACTCTGTTAGAAACTCCTACAACAGTGTCTAATTTAGATGCAAAAGAAGTAGAGAAGCAAGTAAACAATATTGAATGAAAATAAGTTGAGGACAAGGATGATAGGGATGATGGTGAATATGATTTCTCAAAAATGTTTATTGTTTGTCAAAAACCATTGTAACATCACTTATGAAGAAATATCCAAGAAAAAGAGGCAGGAAATCCTTGATGCAACTAAGATTTAGGAGTAAATTATTGCAAGAATTTAGTTAACTCTAGATGGAAACATAAAGAAGGAATTGAGGAGAGAAGACTGATCTCTTTGATCCCCATGAAGATAGTCTCTTGGAATGTTAGGGGCATTAATTCCCCTAACAAGAGGGCCCAGATCAAACAACAAATAAATTCTTGTGGGTCTGATATAGTTTTATTACAAGAGATGAAGTTATCTAAGGGTAATTATGAGCATATAATTAGTAAATGGTCTTACTGGAAGTCATGTCAATTTGAAGCTCAAGGAGCTTCAAGGGGATTGTTAACACTATGGAATCCTAAATATGTTCAACTAGAATCTATTTTTAATACTTCAAAATGGAAATTATTCAGAGTTACTCATTTTGATTTAACCTTCTTGCTAGTAAATGTGTATGCTCCAAACTCAACAACTAGGAAAACGATGTTATGGGAGAAACTCGACCTAATTTTTGAACAATTAGGAGATGAGAAATTTGTTTTTGTAGGTGATTTTAATGCAATCCTCTCTCAATGAAAAGAAAGGAGGAATTATACTAGGTCACAAAAGACGATGGAGGAATTTAATTTTTTTTCAAAACAATGCTCTAGTAGATGTTTAACTAGTTAAAGGTACATATGCATGGACAAATAAGAGGTAGGAATTTTTGCAAATAGTTGTACAACTTGACATATTTTTGGTATTGTCCAATTGGGTTTTAGGAAAATATTTACATGTCTCAAAAATTCTACCATGGGTAGGTTCTAAAATTTTTCCTACTTGTTTGAGCATCACAACTAATAGCTCTCCTCAAAAGTGGAGACCATCATTTAAGTTTAAATCTATGTGGTTCAGATGTAATGATTTTATCCCTTTATTGAAGCATGGTGATTACAAGAACTGTATGAAATGGGATCAATCGTGTACAAATTTTATAGAAAATTGTTGTATGTGAAAGGAAAATTCAAACATTGGAATGCACATGTGTTCAAAAATATATTTCAACAAAAAGAAGTGATTTCAAAACAGCTAGCGGTTATAAATGAGAAATTCATATCCCAAGGATTAACACCACATTCTTATGAGAAGCATAAAAAGTTACAAAATGAATGAGAAGAATTGGTGCTAGATGAGAGGAAATGTATTGGCATCAAAAATCACATGAGATATGGCTTAAAGGAGATTAAAATACCAAGTTTTTTCTTTTGTTGGCTCAGATAAAAAAAGAAAAGGGTGTAGTTTTTAGAATTTAGGAAAGTACATTTGGTAAGTGGTTTTCCAAGGAAGATGAGATACAAAATGAAGGGATAAAATTATTTTCAAACCTATTATCAACACGAGTAGGGAAATCAGCCCAAATTGAACAAGAGAGGGAGGATATGGTACAATCAGTTCTAACTTTAATTATTGAAGATGAAAATGTCACATTGGTGGTTGTCATTGCACCAAACGATCAAATTGTTAATGCTCGATACAATTTCCAAATTTATACAAGATCCATAGGAGGTGGTTAAGCCATGTCATGAACCCAAGCATCACACTGCACCAAGGAGACTAAGGGACACACCATCTTGCAACAATCCTCCCCCAACACAAGTGAGGGGTTCAAACTATTAATTCCTTGGTGGTTGTACTTACACCAAAAGATCGACCTATTAATTCTTGATACAATCACCATATTTATACAAGATTCATGGGAGGCAGTTAAGCCATGTCACAAACCCAAGCATCACGCTGCACCAAGGAGACCAAGGGACACACCATCTTGCAAGAAAAAATTCTAGTCTCATTAAGACATTCACTTTGGATGAAGGGAAAACAATAGTTTTCTACTCAAACCAAACAAGGCCCTAGGACCAAAAGGATTTACAACAATTTTTTTCCAAAAGTGTTGGGAATTTATTGGTAATGATCTTCATAAGGCTTTGGAGGAATCTAGATCTTCAGGCTCCATGCTGAAGTAATTAAATGTAACTCATATTTCTTTATTTCCAAAGGTCAAGGACCCAAAGTATTTTTTAGACTTCTGTCCTATATCTCTTTGTAACACTCCTTACAATCTTTTTACTAAAGCTATTTACCTCCAGTTGGTGCCACTCATTCCCAAAATAATTTCAGAAGAACAAGGTGGGTTTGTACCTGGTAGGGAGATGATGGGGGGAGATTTACTGGAACACAAAGTAATCCATTTTATTTCTTCACACAATATTTCCTCTTTTATAATTAAGATAGATATGATGAAAGCTTATGATAAAGTGGATTGGTCTTTCCTGATGCAAGTGCTAAAGAAATTTGGGTTCCATAATAAGTAGTGTAAATGGATACTATCTTGTTTGACAGGAGCAAATTTTTTAGTTTTAATCAATGAAGAAACAACATGTCTCTTTAGCTCTACACAAGAAGTAAGATAAGGTGATCCATTATCGCCTTTTCTTTTTATAATACTACCTGAGGCTCTAAGCATATCAATTAAAAAATCACATATTCAAGGGTTGTGGAAAGGAATATCTATTCCGTAAATTGTTTATATGTGTTACATACTCCTTGTTTGTGGATGATACAATCTTATTTGGTAAGGCCTCACTTCAAGAGGCTAAACATATCGAATCCATCTTGGATAAGTATTCACTTGCCTTAGGTCAAAAAATAAATGGAGAAAAGTCAAAAATCTATACTTTTAACATCAAGGTAGGTTCACATAGATAGATTGTAGGGATTTTAGGCTTTCAAATAATAGTAATCCCTTGTAAGTACCTTGGTATTCCATTCTTCATGGGTGCAAATAGGATTTCCTACTAGGACAAGATCATTCAAAGTATTTAGTCAAGGATAGCAAGTTGGAAGGGTCATTGGTTATCATTATCAAGACAAATTCTAATGGTCAAATTAGTGCTTTCTACTATTCCCAATTATTATTTGGGAGTGTTGAAAGCTCCTAAATCGGTGCTTGTTGAAATTGAAAAGTTAATTAGAAACTTTCTATGGAAGGGAAATATAGACAACAAGA
>VDFB02000002.1:53096388-53316474 GCA_007258455.2 Sequoia sempervirens | reverse complement strand
AATCTATTCTTACATGTTTTTGAAATAATATAGATAACTTATTCAAATTTTTACGTCAAGTTGCCTAACTCTAATTGTTCTGAATTTTCATTGCCACTTAAGGGCTTGTTTGGCCCATCATGATCCTGCACATACCCATTAGCCTTCTTCGTCAGCTTAAGAATAGTATTCCTATATTCTCCCTCAATGACCAAGTTGGAAAGCCCAACTTGTGTGGCAATCTGGATTCCATGAAAAGCCACCACCACCTTAGCAAAGCTGGACAATTGCACCCCCCAAGTTCATCACAAAAGCCAAAATTAATTTACCCTTATGTGTTATTATGGCCTCACCTTGGCATTTTGTATGGTACATATTATACTAAGTAATAATAATAATAACAAGAGCAATGTTCCTTAATCACAATCTTATGAAACCCAACTATGTGGAGATGCTTCACAACTGAACAAAGGTACATAATTTTAATGGAGAATTACTCTAATGTAAAATGATAGATATTATATTCTTTTCTAAATATATCTAATCTAATTACCAAGGAGTCAAAGGTTCTTGTTCTATTTTGGGAGATAGATCATATCAATGTAGTGTTGAAGAAATCATCCTAAAATTAACCATCAATGATTCAATTAGTTCTAATCAAGATTTGTAGCAACTTGTATTCAATCTTGGTGATGTCATTAGGTGGTGGGATCGCAACCATATATATTTTTTGTATAATTTTTTGAAAAATTCTACATCATTAGATGAATAGTTAAAGTTGTATAATTTAGCGAGGGAACTTTGATTCACACTCTTTTTGGAATAAAAGTTTTGGAATTCACAAAGAATCATAAACAATAAATTTTAATATAAATATAGAGAACTTTTTATAAATATTCTACATGATTCGATATGTGACAATCAATGAAAAGTTGTATTTTGTAGATTTTCACACTCATTCATTGATATTGATTTATGTAGCTCATCAACACAATGCAAAGCTTCTAGTTGGCAAAACAATTTTATAGGAGTACAATTACTTGTGAGACCACATGTATTTTATATTAGTGATGATAAAGAGCACAATAAATACTTCATGCAACATTGCTTTCAACTATTCTATATCACTCTTGTTGGAAAAATGTAATAGATTTTTTTAATTATTTTGTTAGACGAGTCTACCTCATAATTAAAATTTTATATTAACCTTTTTTCTGCACTTTGTTGATTTTATTGAACTATAAATAAGCCTCATATTTGGATATTTTAGTGATGTTCATGGGAACAATAATGCAAGATATTATATAAAATGTGCACTTAAAAAATACAAATCAATTATGAGGAAGATAATTTAAATGATGCAGTATCATTATTCAATTGTGTTTTACAAATTTCCTATGTAACACTCACACTTCAAGGAGGAAACATCCTCCACATAAAATTTTGGGATATAATAGGTACACAATAATGTAAAATTTATTATATTAAAATTAAACTATATAAATTATTTTCATTCTCAAGAGTAACCATCTCATCTATAAATAGATCAAAACTTGTAAATGCAAAATAAAATTTGGAAATTTAACTATCCAATATACTTGCAATTCAAACTATGAGAGCTAGAATCGCATATATTTAGTGCAGATCCTTCATGTCTTCTAAAGCATCCTTCAAAATCCACCTGGCCTTGTTTTATTTAATTTTTTTTCCTCACATATATCAACCACCTAGAAGGAAGACAAGTGCTAGTGATGGATTAAATTAGGAAATTATAGAAATTTGGTGCTACAAAGAATTAATTTTATTCCAAATTTTACCAATATTGGATTATATGTTGTGTTGAATATAACATGCCAACTTGTACAAACAATAAAAACATATTAAACTATGCAATGGGAATTTAATTTCCAATTTAACCTATTGTTAACACTAGTAATATATACCAACAATTGTATCTATCATTTTTCCATTCTACTGGAATTGTGAAGAAGTGAACGTTCATTCAAATATATGAAAAACTCATCTCTCTTGGCATCCCTTTTCTAATATTTTTTTGTATCAATAGTAAACAGAAAAATGTATTCTCCCTACAAAATTGCATGTCTTAGACATGATAAAGCTCAAAAGGAATATCACTCCTGACAAGGATAAAGCTAAGAAGGAGGTTTCAGCCTCTCACTCTTTGGAACCACTGTATATTGAGCAGAATGATCCTTACTACACTATGGGTGGAGGGGAAGAGCTTTGTGTGTTGAAAGAAAGAATGGAAAAATTGGACAAAAAACTCTATGGTTCGACCCGTTTCACAGTCAAATTAGTTCACTGCACATGTCACTAGTACCCTGTCGGTTGTCATGAAGGATGAGATGGAGATGAAGAAGGCTAAAGACCACCAGGAGTGGATCGATGATGATTTGGTTCAGCTTCTATCAAAGAACTAGGAGAATACCAGTTAGTCTACTATTGGTCTGTTGTTGGTCTGTGTGTTGTTAGTCTATGTCTATTTTTTGGCTTGGTGTTTTGTTTTGTTGCTTTTTTGATCTTGGACTCTATTGGCACTTGTGGCTCTCTGTGAAGGGTATAGCACCCTGAAAATGTTGCTTACTTTATCAAAAACATAATGGCCCATCCCCCATACAATGGCATCATTATGAGATAAGATTGACAGACAAACATATAGGTGTGTGTCGTTATCAAGTGTCATCACCTAGATCCCCATATTAGAAAAAACATGTTTAAATGTATTTTTCTATGTCATCATGTCTTTGACATGTGTCTTTTTAGGGACAATATCCAAATTCATAATAAAGATAATTAAATTCTTAAAAACATGTGTATTTCCACATGTAATTTTCTATACCAATCCTTTCCAAACACACAAAATGATATCAAAAAATGTTAAATTTTCTATAGTAATGATTGATTTATCATTTCTTTTTTTAATTCAATTACAAGCTCCAAAACTCCAAAAAGAAATAAGCATCACATTATAGCAAGAAGCTTAAGAACCTTGAACTATCAAAACAGAAGATGTTTTATGTGCTTAGTTCATTGTGCTTGTGTGCGTTGACTGAAGATAACCATGCATCATCATACACATAAATCATAGACTATGGCCAATATTATGACACACAAAATTTTGTAGGTTAAGTAGAACAAATAATCAATGATGGTGTACTTGGACTTGTATAGTGCATCAGTAAAATCATATGACAAAGGCGATAACTTGCAATAATCAATAAGGGAAGAGAAGACAAACAAGAAGGATACTAAGTACCACTATCAAACTTATGTTTAAAACTTGTCTCTCAATGAACACCTATATGATGAATGTTGGTATCATAACCATTGCTCAAAGATATTGTAAACTTAACCATTACTTGTACATATGAATGAAAAAATATAGAATATTTCAAGACACATTGGTTGCAATGCATGGGTGCATTAGTTATGCAAGAATAAAGGTTAATAAGTCAACAAAAGCCTTGGTGATAACCTTGATTGACCAAAAAGAGTGACTATTCTCCCTCTAAGTACATATGCATGTGGCATGATAAAATAGAAATGCATAAAAACATAAATAACATGATGGAACAATGTAGTGTGGGGCCCACCAAGATAGGTGATAAAAGTGACAAATTTTGTAGATGGGAAGAAACATTACGGTAACGAAAACATTGACATAATGGTGTTGTTAGCTAGTGTTACACATGTTTTACCAATAGGCAACATTATGAGTGGGAGTTTCACCATAAAAGTCATTGGCTTAGTGGCTTTCATGAGAGGCTATTGCTTTCTCTAGATTTTGTGTGCCTGCAGGAATTAGAGGAAAACATAAGTAAATTTGTGATCTCAATTGTAATAAGTTATTTTTCAAGAGGATGTGTTTAAATATGATAATACACAAAATAATGGCAAGTTTGAAAACATAGTGGGTTGTGAGTTATTTCATTATGCTTGTTCAAAGCTAAAGGGTGGAGAGCATGTAAGGAGTTTCACGTGGGGGGTAGATAAGAATATCCATAGTCACCTAAAGGGTAACTAACCAATTGGGTTATTACATGTAGAGGGTTTTAAAACACTATGTTGGTTGCAGGTTTAATAACACTGAGTGTTTTACAACTTGTGATTTTATAAAATAGTATAAATGTAATCAAAACCTTTTGTGATTAACACAGTAACAACCCAATTGGTTTTCACCCCTCAGTTCAATTTGGTTAGACATCCAATCTTTTCCATACTACAGTTTTACAAAACAATATGAATGTAATGAAAACTCTTTGTTTTGTAGATAGTAAGAATGTAATGAAGTTCACCTTCAAAATTTATAACAAATATAGATTAGAGTAAATAATGCATTTTAATGTCTTCATATGATTGGAACATAAAATGCATAAAATACAGTAGCAGCAACTCAAACTTAAAATAAAAACTTGTGAGGCATGTCACACTATTATGATTTGAATTTTCACTATCACGCAATGTGGATCTGATATGATCTTAAATAGAATTATTGTGACATAACATGATATATGGGTATTAAAGCTTCTAAAAGTGACAACACCATGTTTAAAACTTTGGTTTGTAATTTTCATTTTTATCATAGATCAAAGTGATAAGAATGTCACCATCACTTTTAGAAGCTCGAATACCCATGTATCATACCATGTCACATTAATTAAATTTAATATCATATCAATTCGTAGATCATATTAGATCCATAGCTTATGATACTAAAAAAATGAATCATAACGGATGTAAAATGGTACGTATGATTGTGATTTTAATTTTTCCCAAGTTTTCTTCATTGACCTTAACATCTACTTAAAGCTTGCCTAGACTTCTTAATTTTTATTTTTTTTATTATACTCGGATTTGAACTCAACACCATCTATGTGCTTTCAACATGGCATTATCATTAAACCAAGCTTCCATCACCAATCTCTCATTTTTAGTTTGGTAAGATTAGAAATTAGAAAGTATGATAGATCAAAATATAGTTGTGGGTTAGAATAGTGTTCTTTACGATTTTTTAGGTTGTAGCTTCAAATGCATATGTATCATCCACATTCCAAAACTGGAGGCAACAAGTTGTAGAATGTATGAGATAAAAAAAAGGAATCTACTCTAAAATCACTTGAAAAGAAGTATACCATAGTGAATGAGACAAATAATGTATTGATTGAAGATATTCTTCCTTCTCTTGAGAATTTTATGGAGTGTGTATAGTATGTGCAATGGGTGAATGACAATGAAAACTAGAGGCATCAGGTACTAGAATGTATGAAATAAAAAAGGAATCTACCCTAAAAACACTTGAAAAGAAGAAGACCAAAGTGAATGAGATAGATAATGTATTGACTAAATAGATTCTCCCCTCTTCAAAAGTTGAGGAAGGTGTGTGTGTAGTATGTGCAATAGACAAATGGCAATGCAAAACTAGAGGTAGCAAGTTGTAGAATGTATAAAATGAAAAAGGAATCAATTGTAAAATACTTGAAAAGAAGTAGACCAAAGTGAATGAGATAGATAATGTATTGACTTAAGAGATTCTTCTTGCTCTTGAGAAGTTGAGGAAGTTGCATGTATAGTATGTACAATGGGAAAATGGCAATGCAAAAGTGGATAAACTCAAGAGGTTTGGTATTACAAATGAATTTTTACAATCAAAGAAATTGAGAGATGATGCTATAATTGTTGTTGAACAAATGAATTCAAAGATTCTTGAACTTAAGAATTCCATGGAATAAATATAATTGGAAATAGATGATAAGGAAAAAAGCAATATCAGATGTAAGTGCAATAAAAAAGAATTAGTTAGGTGGAGACATGAAAGCCTTGTGTGAAAAGGTAGACAAGTTTTGTAAAGAAATTGTTAAAAGAAGCATATGCATTCTCTAATCATAAAGACACTCTCAAAGCTGAGAAAAAAGCAGTTGCAAAGCTACATAAAAGTATTTAAGACATTCATTTAACTCTATCCAATTTGGTATTTACATGTGGAGGGTCTTACAACAATATGTGGGCTACAAGTTTCATAACACCTAGTGTTTCCAACATGCAATTATAAATAGACAATAATATTGTAATGAAAACCTTTTGTTTTATAGAGAGTAAGAATTTACTGAACTTCACCTTTAAAATTTATAACAACTTTTACTTAGAGTAAAATTGCATTTCAATTTCTTCATATGATTGAAAAATAAATACAAAATATAATTGAAGGTTAGAAAACACAATGCATGGGTTGTCATTTATTTGATTTTGTACGTTAAAAGCTAAGTGGTGCAAAGCACAGGGAGGAATTGCAAGTGGGAGATACATAAAACTAACCAAATTGACTAACCAATTAGGTTGTTATGTGTTTATGGTTTTACAATAGTATGTGGGTTACACATTTTATAACATCTAGAGTTTTCCAGTTTTATTACATTCTTACTATCTAGAAAGCAAAAGGTTCACAAGACAATCATAAAACAGAGAAAATTGAGGTGAGGGGTGACTAACCAATTGGCTTGTTAAATGTTTAGGGTTTTAAAACAATATGTGAGTTATAGGTTTTATAACACCCAATATTTTCCAACTTACAATTTTCTTCATAGTATGAATGTCTTGAAAACTTTTTGTTATTTAGAAAGTACGAAAGTGATGAAAGGCACCTCTAAAATTTATAACAAGTCTTAGGTAGAGTAAAAATTGTGTTTCAATTTCTTCATAAGATCCAACTATACATGCATAATATAATTGCAGGTTGGAAAACATAGTGGGTTTTGAGTAGATGAATTATGAAACCTCTAACCCACACAATATTGTAAAACCCTTTACACACTAAAACCAAATGAAAAGCCCCTTTCACAAGGAAAACCCTTGAAACCTATCAATGAATACCATTTTTCACAAAAATACCCATTCAATTCTTCATAGTCCCTAGGCAAGATGGCAAAATGACATATTTTTTGCAAATATACATACCTGCTAGCTAGTTGTACACGCCTATCACATGCATTTTGGTAGGGAGAATGGTTGCTTTGCTTCATCCTTTGAATGCTTGTAACTCCCTTTCGAGATCCCCAACAACCTTCAAAATGTGAATGTCAAAAATGGCAACGTTATGGGCTTTTTGTGGCTTTCAAAACATATGATTAAAATTGTAGAACCCACATTATGTTCTCCAACCTACAATTATATTCTATGTCATTTTTGGTTTCTTTAAACATTATTCCAAAACTATATCACTTGCAGAAAATAAATGTTGGTTTGATTTCCATTGTGGGTTGTGAGTTTTTTCATTCTGCTTCATCAAAAAGTTCTCACATGAACATTAAAATTGAAAAATTAGAAAACCCTTAATAGAAAAGCACATAAACAACTCTACATGTCAAGCCTAAACCCCTTTTGCATGGAAAACACTTGGAAACTCGTCAATGAATACCCCTTTTCACAATGAATACCCATTCAATTCTTCATAGCCCCTAGGAAAAATGGCAAAACGACATATATTTTTGGAAAATATGCATACCTGCTAGCTAGCTGCCCACACCTATGACATGTATTTTGGTAGGGAGGATGCTTGCTCTGCTTTAGCCTTTGAATGCCCACAACTCCCTTCCAAGCTCCCGAGCAACCTCCAAAATGCGAATGTCGAAAATGGCTACGTTTTGGGCTTTCTTGGCTTTCAAAATAGACGATTTTAAAACCTCTTGGTGTGCCACGTTTTTCCAACAGTAGGACAAATTATGGCACTCGAAATAGCACACGCCTAAAGATCCATCATCAACGTTTGTCTACCAGTATTATTTCGTAATGATGTCATCATATGAGGGATGGGGCATTATGTTATCATGTCTAAGGTATGCATTTTTGTAGGGAGGTTAGCTTCTGCCACCCTAAAGAGCCTACATTTTAAAATAGAAGCTAAATTTCTAAATAAATAATTTCGATTTATAATTAATCGAAATAAATTTAATTAAAAGTTAAAACATTTTATATCCACATATGCGGATCGATTTGTCAAGCCATTCCACTCTAAAAACTAAGTTGCAAAAACTCACAAGAAAATCATATTCAACGTACAGGTTGTTTAAGCCTTTTAATCCCAAAGACAAACTGTTATGCTGAAGAAGACGACGACGACCACAAGCAAGAAGATGATAACGAACAAGATCATCGTGTAAAAGGCATGCGTACCTTTTAATAGAATAATGATATCTAAATTTTATCAAAGCTAATCCTAACTGAACGCAATTCTTTGTGAATGGAGCTTTGTAAGAAGCTACATTTCATACTTCCAAATGCCTGTAAATGAATAGGGTATATAACTTTTTTATAGTTTTTGCTTGCACTGATGCATTTGTTCTTTATGGGATTTGGTTAGGCTAACTCTGTCTGGCTAGGGTATTAATCAATCTCTTGTTTGTTGGCAGGTCACAGCCCCTAGTCTTTTATTCGCCATTTCAGTTTAACAGTTTATTATCCCGTGATATAATAAAAATGGAAGACCCCAGTAATGTAGATATTACAGGTAATTCATGTGATTCTGGGAATGGAAAAATAATGGGTGCCGGCTCCTCGACAGATCAGAGCGGAGAGAATGGAGAAAAGAAAAAAGCTGATCAGCAGGGACAAGATCTTGAAGAACAAGAAGCAGCAACAGCAAGAGATAATGATGAAGAAGAGCATAGTAGTGAAGATAAGCTGAAAGATGTTGATGGAGCAGTGGATAATCATAAAGATGAGCAAGAAGAAGATTATGTGGCAGGTGATTGGAACGATGATCATGATTACGACGAAGAAGAGGGTAGTGGTAAGGAAAGTGATGAAGAACAAGAAAAGGATGATGATGATGATGAAAGTTATATCACTGGTATTTCATCCAGTGAAAGTGAAAATGGGGATGGTGTGGCCACTGAGGACAGAGCGGAGCGAGACATAAACAACGAAGATGAAAGAGAATTGTGTCAGTGGGGACAAGATGATTATGAAGCAGAAGATGAGAAAGAAGATGATCCAAAAGAAAAAGATGATGGTAGTGAGCATAGTCCCAGCACTAGCAGTTCATCAGTTGGAGGTGGGGATGCTTTGGTTTCTGAATCTTCCACAAATAAAGACATAAACAGCGGAGATGAACAAGAAACTGAAAAACAGGACCAAGAACATCGACAAGAACAGGATGATAATGCAGAAGTTGATGAAGAAGAAGATAAGGATGATGCAGAGGAGGAAAATGCTGAAGAAGAACAAAATGATGACGGCAAGCAAGAAGATGATAACCAACATAAAGATTGCAGCAGTAACTTATATATTAGTGCTAGCTCATCTGATGTTGGGAGTGAGGATACTTGGGCTACTGAATTTCCAACAAATCAAGACATGAATAGTGGAGATGATCAAGAAGCATATGAGCAGGAAGAAGACCATCAACAAGAAGATGATGATGTACAAGATGAAGAAGAAAAGGATTATGCAGAAAATGAAGAAGAAGAAGAAGAACTAGATACTCTAACAGAAGAAGACGATGAGCAAGAAAATGATAGCAATGAAGCTAACCCCAGCCAGAGCGACGTAGATATCACTGGAAGTTCATCTGATGTTATTATGAGAGAGTATTATTTGCTAATTGACTACTTAATAAATCAAATCCGAAACAATAGAGATCAGCCAGGAGAAAACCCATGTCAAGAAGAAGAAGACTGTGCAGAGGATAATAGCGAAAAAGAAGAAGATGAAAATGGAAGAGGAAATGCAGAAAAGGAGCAAGAAGACGGCGTTGACAGCGACGAAGATGCTGATAAGGAAGATAACCAAGAATGTGATTATACAACTGATGACGATGGAGAATGTACAGAAAAAACAGAAAAGGATACAGAAGATGATGAAGAAAAAGAACTAGATACTCTAGCAGAGGAAGAGGATGAGCAAGAAAATGATAGCAATGAAGCTAACCCCAGCAAGAGCGACATAGATATCACTGGAAGTTCATCTGATGTTATTATGAGAGAGTATTCCTTGCTTCTTGACTACTTAATAAATCGACTCCTAAACAATGGAGATCAGCGAGGAGAAAACCCATGTCAAGAAGAAGAAGACTGTGCAGAGGATAATGGCGAAAAAGAAGAAGATGAAAATGGAAGAGGAAATGCAGAAAATGAACAAGAAGACGGCGTTGATAGCGACGAAGATGATGATAAGGAAGATAACCAAGAATGTGATTATACAACTGATGACGATGGAGAAAGTACAGAAAAAACAGTAAAGGATACAGAAGATGAAGAACTAGATACTCTTACAGAAGAAGAGGATGAGCAAGAAAATTATAGCAATGAAGCTAACCCCAGCAAGAGCGACGTAGATATCACTGGAAGTTCATCTGATGTTAATATGAGAGAGTATTATTTGCTTCGTGACTACTTAATAAATCGACTCCTAAACAATGGAGATCAGCGAGGAGAAAACCCATGTCAAGAAGAAGAAGACTGTGCAGAGGATAATGGCGAAAAAGAAGATGATGAGAATGGAAGAGGAAAAGCAGAAAATGAGCAAGACGACAGCGTTGATAGCGACGAAGATGATGATAAGGAAGATAAGCAAGAATGTGATTATACAACTGATGACAACGGAGGAAGTACAGAAAAAACAAAAAAAGATACAGAAGACGCTATTGCAGAGGATGGTGAAGATGATGGAGATGAAGAAGCAGCAGAAGCTGAAGATTCAGAAAATGAGCAAGAAGATGATGGTAAGGAAGGTAAGCAAGAATATGATTATAGCACTGGTGATGATGGACGAAATACAGAAAAAACACAAAAGAATACAGAAGATACTATTGAAGAGTATGGTGAGGATGATGAAGCAAGGGAGGCAGGAGAAGTAGAAAAGGCTGAAGTAGAGATAAATTTAAAGAGGGAAAGAAGTTCAGAAGGAAATCAAGATCTGGATTACACATTGAACTCAAAAAGGCCGAGGAAATAAACAGATGCAGGAGATATTTTGAAGAGGATGGTGATGATAAAAATGGAGATGAGTTGGAATAAATAAAAAGGAAGCCCTCAAACTAATTGCAGTTATGGATAATATCCTCAAAGTAATGGAGATGTCGAGGAACCTGGTCGGCTAGAACAGCAAAGTGATTCTCCACAAAATGATAAAAAAGAAAAAGATGGAGATCGTCATGATCATTATGGTAATGGTGGTGATCAGGAAGAAAATCAATGTTAGAAGGAACGATTTAGGTACCCACCAGGAGGAAGAGAACCAAACAGACAAGAATGAAGAAAATGATCATTCTCAAGATATATTTAAGCTTATGGAATGTAATGACTGTGACGACCCAAAATGAGAAAATAAGTTTATTTTTTGTCAAATGTACAAATAGCTTAAAGAATTGGATCTTAATTGAAAATGTTATTAGACTATGGTTTGTTACATGCACTTAAAAACACGCACGCTTAATAGTTTTTTTTTTCCAGGTTAACCATGTAACTCTTGACCAATGCATGATGGAGTACGTTGTGTGTTTCAGTTATTTAAAAAAAATTATCTAGTGTAGTGTATTGTTGTTGGAATATTGTAATTTTTTTTTTGAGGTGTTTACTATTGTTGGGCATTTTTTATGTTTTTAAAAAGAGTCTTGTTGTAGTAAAAATTTATAGTTTTTACTATTCTAGTAAGTCGTTTTTATTGTTGGCATTTTGGTTATGTTTTTAAAAAGAGTTTTTTTTGTAAAGGTTTTTATATATATTTAATCAATCATAATGTTTTTAGTATCATGTAGTCATATCATATGATTAAAGCATCAATGAATAGAAGTTGAATGTTGTAATATTTTAAATTTGTAAATTTGTAATTGTTTTGAACAAATTGAATAAAAAATATACTCTTAACATTCAAACATCTTTAATTTATGAATTATAAATATGAGTATATTTTGAATTGTGTTCATCTACCTCTAACCTCCAATAAGTGGTATCAAACCACGGGTTAGGTGATTAGAGCGTGTTGATTATTGAAAAATTGTAGAGAAGAATATCATGGGAGAAAGGAGCTAAAGATTAATCATTAGATTTTATCCAATCCCATCTTTGGATACATCTACCAAAAAGGATATCGCAAGAAAGACGAAGCCACAATAATGAATGAAGCTTCCATGTGGAAAAGAAAAAATCGTTATCAAGTGGATAGTGATCATAGTAGTGTAAACACCATTGGTTTGAAGAAAGAGGTTACCGCATAAGTATTCTCAACCTTAAAGGGATCATTGCCTCCATTAGAGGAAGTCACTACCAGATCACAAGCAAAGAATGTTGGGGAAATGGAAATGTAAATCCACAAACTTAAATAATTACAGCATAATTTAGATGTAAAGAAATAACAAAGATAATAAAATGGAATAATAGAATAGTAGACACAACACAGATTTACGTGGTAAAAAACTTGACAATATGCCAAGGAAACATCCACGAGGCAAAGTATCAATATTCTTATTGCTTAGAGAAACTATTTAAAACCTTCACATAGCTCCTGCTCTTGAATTACAATTCATTACAATATGATTTAGCCTTCAAGACAACAAGATATATTATATAATATCTTCAACCTATGCCAAACATAGAAAAAACCAACTTTATTTTATTTGCTTTGTTTTATTGTTTTTAAATCTTTATCTATTTCAAAGATAAGATTTTTCTTTCTTTATTTCCTTTATCTTTTCCAAAGATAAAACTCTACTTTATTTCTAAATTGTATCTCCACCTTGACAAAAATTTACCTGATACTTTCCCATGCCCATTCATCACCTTTTTCTGCAAGCCAAGAGAAGTCAAAAACCACTTCAACTTCTAACTATACTTGTTTTATGTTTGCACAAATTTATAGTGTATGAATTTTCTCAAGAGCTACTCCACCTCCATCAATAACCTAACATACAAAATGGTATTTAATCGCAATATGCTTAATCCTATTGTGATAAGCTATATTTTTAGTTAGATTTATAGAATTTTGACTATCACAAAATATAATCATCTTGTCCTACACTTTTCCAAACCCACCCAAAAGACCCTTCTACCAAATTGCCTCTTTGCATGCATGTGAGACATTCATATACTCTACCTCAGTAGAGGATAAAGCAATTATTTCTTGAAGCTTTGACATCCAACAAATAGGTCCTCCTACAAGAGTAAAGACATAACCCGATGTAGATCTCCTTTTGTCCCAATCTCCTACACAATTTGAATCAACATAACCACAAACTGAACCACTACAACCATCAAAGGTGATGCAATAATCACTTATGCCTCTAATCTATACTGAAGCACCCATGTCACTACTGCCTAATGCTCTTTACTTGGATTTTACATGTTTCTACTAACAACACCAACTATATGTGAAATATCTAGTCTTGTGCATACCATCACATACATTAAACTTCATGTTGCATTAACATACTATACACGAGACATATAATCATTTTCTTCTTCATTACTAGGACATAAAATTGAAGATTAAAATGAGAAGCTAGAGGGATATTTATGGTTTCACATTCATCATACTAAACCTTATGAGGATATTTTCCACATACTTTTGTTGTAATAACCAAAGCTTACCACGTTCCTTGTCTCTGTGTATTTTCATGCCCAAAAAATGTTTTTCTACTCCTAGATCCTTCATATCAAAAGTCCTAGCCATTTGAGCCTTTAACCCATTGATCTCAACTATTCTTTTGCTTGTTGCAAGCATATCGTCTACATATAATACCAAGATAATGAATAAAATATTTTTCAAGATTTTGAAGTAAACACAATGGTCATACTCCTTGTAAAATTTTGGCTCATCATGAAGGAGTCTGTTGAATGAACAAGACAACTCAGAGGGGGTGAATCATTTGTATCTAATCAAAACATCAAAACCCTCAACAGTAATTAAATCTACATGCATTCATTAAAACCTTATTCTATTATAATGATTAAACATGAAATGTAGATAACAAAAACTGAAATAACAACACCATACACAAGAGAACACCATATTTATGTGGAAATTCCAATTAGGGAAAAAACACAATGAGCATTAGCTCACAAGATAAGTAATTGCAAAACCAGTATAAAAGGGCTCAGTACCAGAATAGGACACACTGTCCAAAAAGGCTCATAGTTAGGGCTCATTGCCATAGAAAGAAATACAAGAAGATAGAAGAAAATATTACACAAAGAACCTTTCTCAATGCAACAAGGAATCCACCACAATGCTCCAACACTTTCATAGTCTAGCATGAAATATTTCTGACACCTTTGGCTCACTACATTCAAGAATCCAATACTTTGAATTTTGCACTACTCTGCTCAAATTCACATCACACACATCACTTTCATTGATCTCACATTTATCTTTCTTCTCTCTTCATGCTCTCTTTAACTCATAGTAACTCTACTCTTATTTATATCAACCTTAACCTTAAACACCTTCTCCAAGGTCGACATTCTATCTATTATATTTTCAAATTCAAATTAGTTCAACACCTAAACATTCCCACAATGGATGGGAATGAAAGGAACCAAAAAAAATAGTTAAATAAGACCCAAAATTAAGTCTCATATGCCACCTATGCATCCATTAATATTTAAACATTTTTGAATGTAGTGTAGACACCAAGTTGGTCATTACTCATGAAAACACATTAAACATTAAGTACAAACTTTTGAAACTTCTAACCATGAATCCTCTTGATACAAACAAGAGAACAACACCATTAACTCTCCTTCAAAACCATGTCCTGAAAAGTAAATGTGGAGAAATGTGGAGCAAATACATTTCTCCCCGACACCTCTATACAAGACCACAAAACCAATTCGCATAATGGTGAACACAACTTCCTTTCACCAACAAACCATAACCCAAAATTTTGAATATAGCAACCTCTGTCAACCTCAAAAAACATATCAAATCCACACAAGCATAGCATCAACACAGAAGAAACACAGAGCATGATCTGAAGCACACTCTAAACACTTGCACAACACAATTTACTTTGTTTATCAAATTTTATCAAAATCACTTGAAAATCAAGTACCAAAGACATCATCTCAGCTCATTACTTCATTCCAACTCCTCACAACACTTCCTCAATATCTCAACTACACATGCACAACCTACAACAACATGTTTTCCTCTTTTCCACAATTTTCTCAATATCCTCAACATTTTCATCATGTAACAAATTCCTTAGTACATAGTTGACATCAATGACAACACCTTCATACTTTCAACAATACCCCCCTTTTCATTAATGGAAACACATGATGTAAAAAACCATCAAAGACAACACAATAGTTCTAAACACACTTTCTTTTTCTCCCCCAAAATGTTTTGACAATATACACAACTTTCTCCACTAATACCTTACACTTTTTCACATGACACTTTCTCCCCCTTTGACATCAATGGGAAAGGATAAAAAAATTGTATTATTCTCCCCCTTTGACACTAAACCAACATACCTGCTCTGAATACTCCCCCTTAGGATTATACCCAATCAAATCAACAACTCAATGACAACACATGACACTACCTACTCCCCCTAAGAGGTAGCCACCAACATCGGTCCAGAACAAGAGATGGATCCATAGATCCACTAGACTGATGCATCTCCATATGCATCTTAGAGTTCAACAAAGGAGGGGTAATTACCCCCAACCTCTCCCAAAGATACTCAAAAGTATCCTTAGGAAGATCCTTAGTAAATATGTCAACAATCTCATCCTTTGTAGGTACATACTCAAGTTTCAACTCATTCTCCATAACCTTCTCTCTCAGAAAGTGATTCTTGATATATGTTTTTTCCTTGAGTGCATCATTGAATTCTTTTAAATGTTAATTATGCACTTGTATTGTCCCAAAAGATAGAAATAGGCTTGTCATATACAACTCTGATATCCTTCAATGATTGTCTCATCCAAAAAACTTGTGTATAGCATGATGTTGTTGCAATATTCTCAACCTCAATAGTAGATAAGGAGACCGAATCCTGCTTCTTTCTCAACCATGATACCAATCTACATCCAAGAAAGAATGCACCACCACTTATACTTTTCATGTCATCAACACAACCAACCCAATTTGCATCTGTATAAGCACTTAATGTGAAATAAGTATCCTTAGCATACCACAAGCCATAATTTGGAGTGCCTCTTAAATATCTGAATATGTCTTTACCATTGCAACATGTGTTTCTTTAGGATCTTCTTAAAATCTAACCACAAGACAAACTGCATGCATGATATCATTTCAATGGTGGCATTAGAACATTGAACTCCATGTTCAACAGGGTGTAGTTTGATGTGACAACAGTGCCCTAGACTAGAGATCTAAAACTAAAATCTGCTTTCACACTCCTCAAGTATTGTTCTATGGCTTCTTCTTTCTAGATCATATTGTTGGATCTTTTTTGTTACTGAGATATTTGAGTGTTTGTAACTTATCAAGTTGTAGGGCTTGAATGCATCAATGAGCAAATAGTCTTCAATCTTCTTCAGATCTATAACAGGTCTGCACATTCAAAGAGAGAGGAAGGGTTATGCCACATAGGGGCTTGCCTCAATCAAACCCTGTATTGGCATTTCTACCTCTACAATGGTGAAATTGATGATAAATAGAGATTATCCTTTTGAGGGATAGAGGCTAAATCATAAATGAATGATGAATCAACAACTCACTATAACTCACCACTCAGATCTAATATCCTTAAGGGAAGTTGAGGGCTTGCACATTAAGATTTGTCTTGATTTGATTTGAATAACTACAAACATTAGTACTTACAAACAGAATGCATGCATAAACATGAACAAAATCACATAAAACTTGATATGATGCTTTGATGTTGAAATGCTACAATAATTTTGATCATTTTTCTCTTGACTGCTCTTGAATGCTTTTAGGAATATTAATTTTCTCAATAATTTCTCCTTTCTTGCTTCTAGGATTTCAAATGATGAAACGACTAGGTATTTATATGCAATTCATCTAATTTCCCAAAAATTAAATCTTGATAGCCACCATTTAGGATTTGAAATTCTAATAATAAATTGTCAACCCTGACATATTTAAATTTGGGGTCATTTTAAGGGACAAGGATTCCTAGGGTGCCTTTGTCCATACCCACTTTTTTGAGATTTGGAGTGTCAAGAGAAAAATATTAAATGCATACTTTGGTTCCATACATTTTATTTTCTTGATAAATGATAAAATGGGCCATGAAATGCATAATTTAGGAAATTCGGAGCACAATTAGGACCAAGCACATAGAGGGAGAAAAATCTAGTGTGAAATTGTCAAGGGTAACAATTTACGATGCTATAAACATGCTTTTGGTCAAAATGTGAATAGAGAGAAACAAAAATTCTTATTTTTCAATATCAAAATTCAAAAATAAGTTTCTTGTGTAGATTCTTATCCTTTAGAAAAGGTTGTTTCTTTAATATTATTTGAGCTTTCTTATTTTCACAAGGGGAACAAAAAAAATATTTGGCTCCTTGTATTTGAATTTTTTTATGAAAATTTTGGATGATTGAAAAGGTAAATAGTTCTCTAGATAGATGGAAGGCTAGTTCTTCTAAAGGTAATCTTTCAATCTATTCCTATTTAGAGATTCTCCCTAATTCTTTCCCCAAGGAGTATCTCTTTAAAAATTACTAGTGTCATGGGGAATTTTTTATGGATAGGTACTAATGAACACCATAAGTACTCTCTTGTCCCAAGGATAGGATTTACACTAGCACTAAGCATGTAGGTCTTGCTCTCAAGGATATTAAAATTTTCTTTTTTTCGATTGATATCTCTAGAATTTTTCTCTGGCCCAAGCTAACATGGAGGCCACAAACGAGGGACCACCTCCACAGTATGAATGTAAGTGAATATTCCAATCTTGTGAGCATAGTAGCCCAGCTTGGGCATAGAGCCCGTGAGCGCACAATCCCAATGAGGGATTGGAACAACATAGACCTAAACTCTTATCACAAAGCACATGATGTGAATTCCATCAATAACATCAATGATTTGGTTCAAGTCTGTGAGCACATTAGATCAACAAGGCATAGTGCATGTGATCACAATGGCCCAAAAGAGGCTTGAAACTTGATGGAAACAACAAAAATTCCACATATTAACCATTTCACTATGGGATGAACCCTAAAGGATACTACAATTTTCAACCACTCATGTTTCGCTAAATTAATTTAAAAATTCATGGCTAGTGATTCTAGCTCTTGGGCCAACATCTTCCAAGATAAGTATCTTCTTGCTAATAATCCAATATGCATGGTTGTGTGTGGATGTCTCCAATAGGCTTATATGATTTAGTAAGGAATTAAATAAATTAAACATCTATCACCTAATATTTCTTTTAAAATATCTATAATGGTAAGAAGATCAATTTTTAGGAGATTTGTTAATGTTTTTACTAGTCCCTCAAAGAATATTTTGAGGTCAACAACTTGGCTACCCATATATCAAAAATAATTAGGGTATGAAGGTGAAATATTATTGGAAAGAAAAATATGTCAAATTTTTTGGAATTCTATAAATAGGAAAGGTCTTCTAGAGCTACCCAAAGTTTCTAGATAGTGAATCTTTGCCCCATTTATCTCATCTCTAAATTTTTAGATTAATCTAGAGTCAAAAGGATGAATTTGATTGCATCTAGAATGGTATTGGGACTTATTTTGTTAGTGAAGGATATAGTAAATTGGTTTCCACATAAATAATATCCCTTATTAATACTCTTGGATGAAGATTTGGACATTCAAGGACTACCCCAAGGCTAATTTTTTATTTATCTTGTTTTTCACTCTAAGATCCTCACTTGCGATCAAATTTAGAAGTGGTGTTTCTCTACATCCAATATGAATTATTTATGTTATACTCAAGGAAAATATTGTAATAATTAAATCTTCTATCATGAAATTTCCAAAGGAATTTGGAATAGGTTTATTGATAGTTTTAGCCTTAAGTAGGTGGGAAATATATATATTTCAAAGAGTTCCTTGATTCTTTGTCTTTCCTTGTTACTCTTTTAATACCCTACATGAATTATGGAATTTATAGGTCCAACCCTCATAGTTTAGGAATTGTGATTTGAAAGGGATAATAAAATATTTAATGGTAAGGGAAAAGTCAAGATCAATTATTGAAGAAAATACCAATGGCTATTTCTTGAAGTAGCAGTATCCTAAATACAACTAAATCTAAGGAGGCTAATCCTAGAGAGGCTTATAATCTAAGGAAGGTTCACATAAGTTTGGAAATATTATGATTAAGTTTTACCTAAAATTTTGGTTAAGAAGGATTTTGAGAAATGGTGCCCCCTCAAATTGAAGGGATTAGACTAAATTTTGACAATGCTCACAAGAAAAATTGTAGATCCTCAAGTGTAAGGATTTTTTTAGGGATCACAAAAAATACATGTTCATCCTTTTGGAACTTATTGAACTCTAGTCTCAATTCTAACAAAATTATTGAGGCTAAGGGTTAATATTGGGTTTTAGGTTAGAGGTATGCATAAGAGCTCATAATTTGATTACTAAGGGTGACTCAAGTGTCATTATTAATAAAATACTAAATGGGTCTATTTGTAGCTAGTGTATCTCTATATAATTCAAGAGAAACAAAGATCTTTCTAAAACAAGTTAAGAAGTTCACATTTTCAACATATAAGATAAATAAAACAAATTAATTGAATGGCTAGAAAAAATCAATTTCTAGGAGAACTTCCACTTATACACTCATGTGGACAACAAGTTTTAAAATAAGTGACTTTAATTTCTTTCACTTATTCTATTTATGATGATAAGCTCTCTCTTCATTAATATTAAAGCTTCTTACCTTTTAATTTTATGCCAATTTTTGCTCAACATTATGTTTTTTTGGAAAGAATCTAAGTCCTTTCCTTCCTTCACTCAATTGAACTATTTTTTTTTTGAATTATTATTTTCTTTCATTGTCATGATTACCTTTTCATGCAAATTTTAGTTTCATTTTCTCCTATCTAATGAATCAAGCGAAAATAAAAAGCATCCCTCTAATAAGGAAGGTGAGAGAAAAATAGTTAATTGATTAAATTATTTGTTTCTAGATTTCTTAACTCCTACTCATTTATAACAATGGCCTTTGGACCTTTATTTTGGATGAAATATTTTTTTTCAATTTATTGAAAAAATTAATATAACACAAGTCAATAAAAAAACACACATGACCAAAAATTGATATGTATACATATTTCTCAAAACTAATGTACATTTTCCTCTCCAAGTACAATAAGCCTCCCACATTGGGGGAAATATAAAAAAGTACAAATAAAGAATAGTAATTTAATCAAGGCCTCTATTATCAATTAAAAAATAGTCAAGAAATTCAATACCCACCAATTCTCTACTACCAAGGTCTCTTGTTCCTCTCCCACTCTCATCTCTAGGTAATTTGAGGTCCACTATGTGAGTTCATTTATGCCCTCCTTCTAAGACCTTTATAAGATAGTAATTGGTTTGGAATACTGAAGTATCCATGATCCAATCTGCCAATAATGTTTCTTACGTTCAAAGCCTCCCCTTAGAAATTAGCAATCTCCACTTGTTGGGCTAAAATATTGTGTGCAGTGTGCCATGTAGGAGTGAAGAAATTGTGTCACCTTAAGAGGAGGGGTACCTTGAGAACCACTACAAATTTCTCCTCCTTCCTTCCAACCATGAATAATATAATATCTACTTCTACATCACAAATAAATGCTCTTTACTCATCTATTGTATCTAAAACCACATATCAAATAGAATAAATGTAGAACCCACATCATATCATAAACCATATATCACATCAACAAAAAATATAAAAAATAAAACATAAGTAATAAAAGAGGATACTCATGTGGATTCCCCTTCTTCCAAGAGGGGTATTCTACTAACTCCTTGATTTGACTTAATGCTAGGGTTGGACATTCTTCTTCTACTTCCACTTTCCCCTTTTCAAGGACCCTGCCTACTACCTCTATGATAGTCTTAGTCTCAACCACAAGAGTCATATCCACATCCTCCTCTCTTGAATCATCACTATGGGCATAATATGAACCTCAACCTCATTACTCTTCTCTCCATTCCCTCTCACAACTTATCCAACTTGTTTTTGGCAGGTGGTCAACGATCCCCTTGGGATTCATGACATGGACTAACCACCTCACGTGGATCTGTTAACTCTAGCGGTTGTATCAAGCATTAATAGGTTGATCTTTTGGTACAACAGCAACTATGGGCCAACAAGTGGTATCAAATCCAAAGGTGTCACGTTCGAATCTCCTCGAGTAGCACTGAGGGGGAGTTTGTTGGCAGATGGTCAGTGCACCCCTCAAAATTTATGACATGGACTAACTGCCTCTCATGGATTTGTTAACTCTGGTAGTTGTATCATGCATTAACAAGTCAATCTTTTGGTGCAACAACAATTGTGGGCCAACACTTGTTACCCTACCACATTGCTTATAACACCTCAAATTCTCCCCCTAGTCTCACAATTGGGATCTCTGGTGATAGTGGGGCCCACTTTACTCTACTTGCTAGCTTCAATACAATTTCACTAATTCCCTCATATATTGTATCAACATGGGGAAAGGCCACAAAAATCATTCATCTAAACTACTATGGAACCTTATCCATAGGATGTATCGCATGTGCTCCTCTCCTATTAGTTAGAAAAGTGGCATGTCATACCTCCTACACCCCATTGAATTCTCATCCCATACACCCCTCATTTCAATGTATAAAATTGTATTAAAATATGTTACAATCATGTTGATCATATCATGAATAACTCCAGTGAATAAAGATGGTATATCCCACCTTTTTTATGAATGTTCTCTTAGGTAATGAATCCACCTTGCATAAGGGTGAAATGATCTAGAATCTAGTCCATGCTTAATGTAGGATGGTTAAGATGATTCCTAGCTTGGTAATCTAATAAAAGGTCTTATAGGTATGAGCCCATATGTATACTTCTCATGCATAACTCTCAGACCAGTGTGCCTCCTGGGCCTGAGATCCTCCTCTCCATTGTGGATCTTTGCCTTATAATTTTAAATTTGCATAGGTTGGCTTAACAATCTAATGATGATTTAATACTCCAATTCATGACAATGTATTACACATAATCTCATTTGTTTCCTTCATGATGACAACTCCATTCCTCTTAGCCTCATATTCATATTATTCAACCTCTAAAGTAGGTTCCAATTACTTGATCAACATTGAACTTTTTGTAGACCTTCAATTGAAGGGTAGCTTTGGAGACTAAAACATCACCTAAGAAACCTATATCAAGTTGTAGCATTTCTGAAACAACCAATCGTGGTAAAAAAATTGATTCAAACACCCAAAAGGGGCAACCTTATTATTTTTGGAAGCCACTTAATTACTTTAGTTTTGATCATTTCTCCACCATTTTTTATCATGGTTGAATGTTCTTTCTAGTCCTAATTGATCCTTCACTCCATTTGATTGATTCTTCTCTCCTCTTGACTTGCAATCAACTCTTCAGTCTTCTATCCATTAACTCCTCGTCCTTCACTTCCCCATGATTGAGAAGCTTCTAGCTAGAGGTAGTTGTATTTCCTTTGACATCTAAGAGATTAATTTTTTTGTATTATTGACAAGTTCTTGCTAGTAGCTCTCATTCTTTAAGCCCTTGATCCCAACACAAGTATAAAAAATAATCTATAAAGAATCAATCCATTTTGTAGTGTAGCCTCCACAAAATCATTCTTATTCTCACACAAGACATTTTCTCTTTTCCATGGAAGCTTCAATGCTTCCTATTTTCCATGCAATCTCAAATTTTCTAGATTTAGAGCTTTTCTTATCATTGTTGTCATCAAGAGGAGGTTCTATTTTTTGTAGAGGATCATACAAAATAAGTTGGGCTCTTTGAGGATTGAAGCTAGTAAATACACCACAAAAAGCTTCTTTGAAGCTTCACAATTCTTTCCATTAATTTAAAAAGATTTAGTAGTAATTAGGAAACCTCAAATTTTCCTAAGAAAACTAAACTTTGTTGCCTCTTCTTGGTTAGAATAGATTTGTACAAGTGCTTTAATATATTATAAAATAAAAATATTATTTAGATTAAAATATTGTTTTGCACCATTTATAAACGCTTAATACTAGCATGAGGTACCAAAACCAAAATTGAAAACAAAATGTAGGAATTACACTTAGCAAAAAATGGTTAGTTGCATCCATGTAGATAAAGACTTTTTTTGCAACAAATTTTTAATTAAAAAACATTTGACTTTCCAATAAAATATAAAAAAGATAGAGTAAGTTTTCATTCATATTAGATTGCATCATTATCATCAAAAATCAAAACCAAAAAAGTTTGATAATTCCATGAGGAACTCAACAAACTCAAAATGAGCAAAAATAAGCTTGCCTCTATCAATTTTTTTCCTTTGGACTTGGATTTCATGCTCAATTTGTCTTAGAGTAAGGGAACATTCGATTGAAGTAATTTTAAGTGGATTCAAGGAGAATTTTCCTATTGAGGAGTCTCCCACTAATGAACAAGTCAACAAAAAATGTAGATTTTTAGGAAAGAGAAAATTAGGATAAGAGCATGTACATAACAATAATATTTTAGATTCAAGGTTAGCTCATAAACCAAACTCTCACAAACACTAGAAAAGAATAAAATATCATTCACAAAATTTATGAAATTCAAAATGCAACCTACTATAAGAGGACCATAAAACCTCATCACATTAACATCAACAACCAAACCATGCATCAATAGATCGGGCACTCAACCCCATCTTAAAAATACAATAGACCACAACAACTTTATTGCTATATGCAACATTCTACTTCCATGTGAAGTGAACAACCCCTTGGTCTAATCCTTGCTCAACTAGCTCTTATCATGAGAGAAAGAGTGTCTTAGTGGGTTCCTTTTAACAAGGGTGAAACATGTGTTCTATTTAGAGTCTAACTCATTTCCATGGTACTTGGTTCAATTCTAACCATCACATAATTTGGTGAGCCAAACATAAATTACAATTCTTTTGAGTGAGCTAGTTTGTATTTTCCATTTTATTTTCTTTCATTTATGTTTCTCTCTTTGCATACATTCTATTATTTTATGGTCTTGGATACCCTCATTGTCAAACCCCATTGTGTGTTTACTTAATTACTATCACTATGTTACCTACATAATTATTGCATTTATGAATGTATTTGGAATTCTAATTTGAGATATGTGTGTTTGCACTTTGTTATCAATGAATTGTGAATGAGTGTTTATTTCATTTAATTTTATATGATGAAATGCATATATGGAATGAATGGCTATTGAATTGATATTCTAACTTTATGAAAAAGATAATGCAAATGTTTGTATTGATGAATGGCTAACTACCATGAAAATGTGATGAGTTGGATGTAGGTTTAGAATCAATCCTCTAGAAGGGAGGGGAAGTATCACTCAGGAGAAGGGCTTGGTGAAGTAACTAGGAACGAAACCTAATTGAGATTATACACACACTCACTAGTAGAATAGTCAAGTCAAGTCATAATATTTGGGAATTGGTAAGTACCCTTTAGCATGATGTGTATGCAATAGAAAAGGAGTCTAATTTCTGTTAGGAGCATTCTTGGTTTATGGTTAGTGCTTGATGCTTGAGAGTACCTCATTATATTACTATGCTTAATGGATGAAGTGTATATATATTGAAGGTATATATATGTATGCATACACATGTCAACGATGATCCATACGCATGAGGGAACACATACATAAGAGTGCATAGGTAGATGTACCTATGTGTACTTATGAATGGGTTACTTATGAGCATGGAGATATTGCAAGGACAATATGACATGTGTGTGTGCATGTATATATATATATATGTATGTATGTATGTATATATGTATGTATGTATGTATATACAATAAATGTATATATCTACCAATAAGATAGTAATTGTCAACGTATGTGATTGTGTTATCAAATGTATATATCTATGATATATACATATATATGTATATATGTATACATGTATCGATGTATATGTATGTAAAGGAAAATAAAAATACCATATGGATTCGTCAACATATGTACGCATACGCATACATGCATATAGATATATATATATATAAGAATATATATATATATAAGAATATATATATATATATAAGAATATATATATATAAGAATATATATATATATATAAGAATATATATATATATAAGAATATATATATATATGTACAAATGATATGATATATGAATGTTAACTTGATCTTATTCATTTGAATATCAAATGTATATATTTAGTTGACATGGAATATATATAAATGAATATATATATATAGCATTGAGGCTATCTATTGATATATATATATGTGTGTGTGTGTGTGTGTGTGTGTACATACATATATATATATATATGGAAATTAATTAAGGTCGAGTGTATATATATATTATGCAAGTAATTAAAGGCCGATTTATACATATATTATGAAATGTATTGGAGGTTGATTTATACCAAGTATAAAGGTCGATACAAGAAAGTTATGCTTTGGTTGATATATGAAGGTGCAACGTGTTGGGAATAGGATGCCATTTAATTGCAATCCTAAACATATTTCATGTATCTCCTTAGTCCTTGGAAAGTGTTCCCCAACACTAGGATTAGAAAGAGATTTAAAAATTTGAATGAAATGAACATGTTAATTGACATTTGTAATTAATTCTAAATGATAGGAAAATGTGAGGGCATCCAAGAAGAGTTCCTAAATAATAGGAGCACATGGGGCACCCACATGGAAGGTGGAAAGGTCCACCTTGAGTTAAGTTAATTGTTTGGAGAAAAAGATAACACTTCAATAATGCATGTAAAGATCCTAGAATTTAGGGATTGATGTTTACATGCATGGAGTTCAGTTCAGTTCAGTTCAATTCATATCGGTTCAGTTTAGTTCAGTTCAGTTCAGTATCAATTCAGTTCAATTCAATTTCAATTGCTCTTCAGTTTGCATAAACTAGTTTGGTTACATTAGTTGACTTGATTGACTGAATTGCATGCTAATGACTTGAGTTGCATGATAGATAATAGGTATTTCACTTAGAGTTCATGGGGATCAGTATGCATGATATTTGCATGAATGGGTGGAGATATGTTTGATTAATAGAAAGTTGACTTGGATACAGTTGATCTGGAGTTAACTTTTGCATGAAGATATTTTATAAATTTGAGTTCGTGTGAGGCATTCTTGGGTTTCTTTTGAGACTTACAAGATATCTTGACGTTGGTCGGACTTCATTTGGATGCCCAAATTGATGAGGACTTGGTTTAACGTGTTTTTCATAAAAACTCTACTTGCAAAGAATAGGCATAGGTTTTGGATGCGCTGTAATTGCTAGCTCTTGGGTTCAATGTCCTCTGTTATTGCAGCAAGTTGAGAGTTCCATCGATTTATTGTGATTTGTGAAGAAATTGTTGAGGAAAAAAGCATCTCAACAGTTGATAAATAATTATTGTAATCTGTTCTAAGGTTAAATAATACAAGCACTATTGATTAAATTGGTGAGTTTCAAAAGTTCTATTATATGTTGTCACTTCCTATCTTCTGGTTTGTTTCTTCTACAATCTATGTCTACCTGATATAAAATGATTATGGATGGTCTTAAAAATGTAACAAAAGAATCTTAATTAGATCTCTGATATAATATTTTACAAGTTCTAAAGTTTATAATTACCTCCATATTCAACAATTATAGCAGTTGGTGGTTTGGATGCCTTTCTCTAAATTTTAGTTTTGATTTGAAACAATTTCAATTCAATTTAATTTCAGTGTTGATGTGGATAATCTTGACATTGTCATGGTTGATAAAACAGTGAGAGGAAGAGGGACCATAATATTTTATCTTGTTGATGTCGTTCTCTTGAATGTTTTAGATGAAACTACTACACATAAGTTGTGGAAGATAATAGGTGATATCTATCAAACCAAAAGTCTTACTAATAAGTTGTATCTGAAAAGACAATTGTATTCTTTAAAGATGAAAGATGGTGATTCTGTTGCAAATCATTTGAATGCTTTTAATTTGATTCTAAATCAATTAGCATATGTAGATGTAAAGCTAGAAGATGAAGATAAATGGATTTTTTTGTACTTTGTTCATTACTAAAATCTTGCGAAAATCTAATTGTTGCTATCAGTGGTAGTGGTGCAAATTTGAAGATGGACAATATAATTCCTACTCTCCTATCAAAGGAGATGAGGAGGAAGTCTAAAACGGAAATCCAAGATGCCCTTTTTGTAAAAGGTAGGCCTGAGAAAAAGGAACCAAAGGGAGACAAGGAAGGGAAGGGTAAGTCTAAAGGACGGAGTAAGGTAAAGTGTTGAAACTGTGGGAAACTAGGACATGTGAAGAAGGATTGTAAGAACAAGAAAAAGAGTTTTGATTCTTCTATAGAGGAATCCTCGGATGACGGTAATCATGCATTGATCATTTCATGTAAAAATGTTAGTGATGACTCTTTGCTTGATGTTAAAGAGTGTTCATGAAGAGGATGGTAGTCATCATGCCATGTGTAGCTCGTACCATAGTTCAGTGGGAGTTGTTGGTAGTGATGTGGATGATCATTGGTAAGGTTATCTTCATGTGATTGGGGATATGTTTTTTCTTGGTTTAGAGTGGTTGCTATTATGTCATGGTTTACTCTTGATACGTGTTTAGAGTTTGGCATGGTACTTGTTCTCTTAAGACTAGGATGTTTATGTATGTTATGATGCATGTGATCTCCTTGGAGGAGATGGTTAGATCATGTTGTCATGTTTATGTTCCCGATTCATGATTGGAGCTTTGACATTGATCTCGTGTAGTTCTCTTATGTATTGGGTACATTAATCATCTGCTTGATTACTTCATGATAGTGTTATGTTGCATTTGGAGTTTGGCATGGATTGGTTGGTTACATGTCCTCATGGTACTTGGAGAAATAGGTGAGGCTTGAGTTCTCTTATGGTAAGAGATGTATGTTGGAATGGTTACTTGTAAGAGAAGCTTTTTCAACAATAAAGACCGAGAAGCCTACACCTTGGTTGGACGTGAGTTCAACACACTCGGCAATTTCACATGCCTCCAAAGAGGCAGTTTGGTTACAGAGACTTGCGAAAGGTATTGGTTTTAATTGCAAGTTAAACTTGAATGTGGTAGTTAGAATGCTATTTGTTTATCCAAAAAATCCTATGTATCATGCTCGTACTAAGCATGTTGATGTTCAGTATCACTTTATGCGAGAAATGGTTGAGAGTGGGAAGTTATTAATTGAGAATGTTGACACTTTGATTAATGTTGCAGATTATCTTACGAAACCAATTCCTATAGATAAGTTCTTTTGGTTTTGAGTATTAACATTTGCTTGGAGATTCATGATTATGTAGGTTGCATTTGAATTTGGCATGGATTGATTAGTTGGTGCAAGAAGGCCATTGGCCTTGAGTCCTATACTTGATTTATAATAATGATTCCTTGTTTAGAATAATTGCAATGTATAATGTCAAGTGGGAGAATGTTGGGAATAGGATGCCATTTAATTTCAATCCTAAACATATTTCATGTATCTCCTAAGTCCTTGGAAAGTGTTCCCCAACACTAGGATTAGAAAGAGATTAAATTTGAATGAAAGGAACATGTTAATTGCCATTTGTAATTAATTATAAATGATAGGAACATGTGAGGGCATCGAAGAAGAGTTCCTAAATAATAGGAGCACATGGGGTACCCACATGGAAGGTGGAACCCACCTTGAGTTAAGTTAGATGTTTGGAGAAAAACATAACACTTCAGTAATGCATGTAAATATGTTAGAAGTTAGGAATTGATGTTTACATGCATGGAGTTCATTTTAGTTTAGTTTAGTTCAGTTCAATATTAGTTCGGTTCAGTTCAGTTTAATTCAATTCAGTTCAGTTATGGTTTGGTTATCTTCAGTTGCATGTAGTTAGTTTGAGTTGCATGTTAGTTGACTTCAGTTGACTTGAATTGCATGCTAATGACTTGAGTTGCAGGAAAGATAACAAGTGCCTACTTACAGTTAACATGGGATGATCAATCATGCATGATATTTGCATGAATGGTGGAGAGATATGTTTCAATTAACAGAGATTGAATTGAACCCACCTTGGGCGCCCAAGTTGGCATCTTGGAGTTAAGACTTTTGCATGAGAAGATATTTTATAAGGCTGAGTTAAGTGGTCCCATTCTTGGGCACCAACTTTGAGGAGAAGCTTACAAGATATCTTTGAAATCAACGTTGAGTTAGGACTATAGTTTTGGACGCCCAAATTGATGGACTTGATTTGACATTGTTTTTCATGAAAAAAATCTACTTGCAAAGAATAGGCATAGGTTTTGTGAGATAAGCTTTGTGCTTTGTAATTGTAAACTCTTTTGGAGTTTACAAGGCTCATTATTGTCTATTTATTGCAGCAAGTTGAAGAGAGTTTTATCAGATTTTATTACAAGTTGTGAAGAAGAATTTTTTTAGGCAAAAGAGCATCTCAAGCGAGTTGATAAAAGATTATTGTAATCTTGTTCTAAGGTTAAATATACAAACCTGTGATTACAGTGGTGAGTTTTTTCTGAGGTTTTTCTCACAGTATATGTTATGTCACTTCTATCTTTTTTGGTTTGTTTTCACCACAATCTTTCTATCTACTTCTACAAATGGTAAAATGAATCTAAACAGGTAATCATCCACAAAGAAATTGTAACAAAGAATACTTAATTAGATCTACAGGATAATAGTTTTACAAGTTCTAAAGCTACATAATTACCTCCATGTTCAACACAACGCACTATATATGTATATAACACTCAAACAAATATAAAGGTGTATGTCATTTAAGAACTAAATGATAATGAATATGTGGTATCATAATTTGCTGAAGGATTCAATAAGCTAAAAAATTAGTGCAGGGTGATCCCACAATAGTGGTTTACACTTTTTGGCCTAACTGGACACTGATTTTTTTTTTTAACACAATCTCCACATTCGGGCACCTGGCAGTTAAACGTAAAAGATTTACAGAATGATATAAACTAAGTCTTGTCACATTTGTTGTAGATTCTAAAAACACTTTTTTTCATTTTTTTGGAGATCAGATTTTCTTTTCCATCTCCCACAAAATTGGTTTTTTTTAAAAACAACATTTTAAAAAGTGACGCACACCGTATAACGCAACTTTTTTTCCATGAAGGATAAAATTCCAATTCTTTCAAATTTGGATTTCTAACTCGATATCTAGTGCTTCCACTTGGTTAGATAGTTTTTATTGAATATTTTTTCTTTAATCAAGTTTCAAGTCAATCAATGACAATTCGCATAAAGCGACCGTATAGCATAACTCTAACATGTATCAAAATTCTTCTCTCTTTTTTTGTTGGATCAAGGACTTCAATATCTCGTGCACTCCATATTTTCAAATTTTTTTTTTATAATCTTCATTTTTCCACTTGTGCGAATGTAGATTTTGTTTTCGATGAAAAACCTATATTTAATAAAACTTAAAAATAGATAGATAATAAAACCAAAACATACTAAAATTATATTCATTGGATAGCTCTTCTGAAGGCTACTCGATTCCAAGTTTGGTTTCTAAATATTCCCCCATTTTCATCCCCAACCGGAGTTTGAAAGCGTAAAATTTTAGGTTTTTGTGTGAACAAATTAAAAAATGGGGAAAAGGGGTTCAAGAACCAGGGGGTTCTAGCGAACCAGGGTTCATTCGAACCCCCACTAATATGCATTTTTCCTTTGTTTTTGGGCGGGAAATGTGGGCCCAATAGTTAATGGGTTCGCTCGAACCCTAGTTCGGTCGAACCCCTTTATGGTTCGGTCGAACAGGTAGGTTCATGCGAACCCCTAAAACCAATTTTTTTGCCATGGGGTCATTTTTTCTCAATTTTCCTTCCTCCATCAAATTGTAAACCACTATTATGGCTTCACCCTGCAACATAGACTCAATGCACCAAGTCAAAATACTGATTTAAATGCAAAGTGTCGAACCAAACCATGTGTCGACCGATTATCTTTGATTGGGTCGATTGTATATGTGTTGCAAATCTATGTGAGACCATTTCAAATAACAAACCACGGGTCTTGTGAATAGGGGAACAAGATGTAAACTTGGTGCCATGTTATGAATTAGTTGAGTGTTGTAGAATTCTTTTATGCTTGAAATTGACTAGTTGTGTTTCAGTATGTGCTTTTTGGGATATGTCAAACTATTGTGTCAATCATTGAATCCATTTGTTGTGATGAAACAGTGACTATCCTCATGTAAATTCACTACCTTTCTTGGGTGATCCCACAATAGCGGTTTACAATTTTTGGCCAAACTAGACACTAAAATAATTTTTTTTAACTAAATCTTCATTTTCGGGCACCTATAGGGCTAAACCATGAGGAATTTGAAGATGATGCAAACTAGAATTTCGTGACATTTTATCTGTAGATTCTAAATATTCTTTTTTCAAAAATTTTGGAATTAGATTGCACTTATTTTTCCATCTCCCTCGAAAACTTTTTTTTTTCAAAAAACAACATTTTTTAAAAGTGACTCTCACCATATAATGCATAACTTTTTTTCCATGAAGGATAAAATTCTAATTCTTTCAAATTTAGATTTGTAACTCTGAATATCTAGTGCTTCCACTTGGTTAGATAGTTTTTATTGAATCTTTTTCTTTAATCAAGTTTCAAGTCAAACCAATTACAATTCAAACATAGTGTGATTGTATAGCGCGTAACTTTTTTTGTATGTATCAAAATTCAATTTAATTTTTTGTTGGATCAAGGACTTCAATATCTATGCACTCATATTTTCTTTTCTTTTTTATAATCTTCTATTTTTCCACATGTGCAGAAAGAGAGCTTGATTTTCAGTGAAAAACCTATGTTTAATAAAACTAAAAAAACAAATACATAATAAAACCAAAACATATTAAAATTATATTCGTTGGATAGGTCATTCGAGGACTACCTGATTCTAGTTGGGTTTATGAAGTCTCCACCATTTTCATCTTCAACCCGAGCTCTGAAGTGCAAAAAAATTGTTCTTTTGTGAACAAGGTCAAAAATTAGGGAAAGGGGGGGTTCACCCGAACCAGGGGGTTCGAGCGAACCAGGATTCATTTGAACCCCCTTCCATAAAGGGGTTTCCATTTTTTTTTTACCAATTGGTTCGTACATGCATTAAATGGGTTCGCTTGAACCCTGGTTCGAGTGAACCCTCTTTTGGTTCATTCGAACCCCCAAAATGAAAAATTTTAGCATGGGGTCATTTTTTACAAGTTTTCCTTCCTCATTCGAATTGTAAACCACTTTTGTGGGTTTACCCTCTTCATATAAGTTGAATTGAATTGTAAGGACTAAGAAGTGGTAAGCTATGAACCTTATTTGTAGCCTTATAGAGTTGATTCTTGTGTATAAATATGGGTCAATCATACCCCATTATTCACACTTTTTCATATGCAACAACTTACACTATCGTTCTGTTGTAATTTTCAATTGAGCATGATTATTGTTTTTTTCTAAGAGTCTTTGGTGAGTGAGTTTTAGTGATACTAAGTGAAGGAAGGTTTTTTTCTAAGTTGTTAGCAAGAGGAGGCCAAGCTAGGAAGATCTATAGTCAATTGGATTAAGTGTTTGATAGGCATGGAGTTCTATCTTAAATTCTTTTTTATCTTCAAATCTGAAAGATTACTATTTTGATTGCATTTTGCTAAATTGCATTAGATTTCTTATAATAGAGAAAGTCTATTGCTTATAATAGAAGAAAATCTATTTGCTTATAAAAGAGGAAAGATTGTGATTAATGTGTTTTCCATATAAGTGTTTGTATTTACTCCCTATTAAGGAGGGTTTGATGATGTCATTAGTATTATATACTAGGAATGACAAATTTAAAATAACATTTTAAAGATATGATTATATGGACTTGGATAGCTTATGAGTTAAACCCTAGGGTTAGGTTATCCATTGAAGGGTGGGTAGCTTATACTTTTACTTATGTTCATTTGGTAGAGATGGTATCTAGTTTTTGAAAAGGGAATAGGTCAAACCGGGGGTTAGGATTACTTATTGAAGGTTTACCTATATGCATAGATATAATGGTCTAAAGTAGAATGAGCTAGGGTAGTGAATGTGAATAGGATGATTGTCACTCGAAATACTGAGTGAAAATACTTTGGCCAAAGTAGTTTGTTTTCCTATGGCTCCACTATCAGTTCACCGTGTTCCATGTATGCATGCTAGATCATGATTGTAAGGTCTACAAGTTCTAGTTATGTAGGACACACCACTAAACTCACTAAGGTTAATGTTACAAGGTTTCTTCACCAATCTCTTCGTCGAAGGGTAGGGTCATCTATCCATTGATAGATATATGGGCGACTGCATATGATTTCGTGGTTGGCAGAAAGGTGCTTGAGTGATGCTTCTCCTCCATAATTTGTGATCAAGTTTTGTATCTAAGATTCTCAGACCATCTATATCTATTGCTTTGAAGCTTGGTTGAGCTATGTATGTAATTATCTACAATCTTGGAATATTGTATCATGATGGTTATTGTATTGGAAATTAAATTAAATTTTAATTATTTTTATGACATCTATGTTCATTTGTTCTAGCTATTAAGAATAGAAAAAATATTGCAATGGTTTCGAAACATAGTTTATTTACTTGAAAGTGAAAACTTAGGAAATTTACTAGCGAGAACAATTGGCATGTTACACTTATAATATTGCAAAATCAAATAAGGATCAAAAGTATGTCCCATCTAGTGAGCCTTCTACCCCCACATTCAATATGTATCTTCCACTAGACCCTATGGTGCCAATTTCTAATTGCTTCAATTATGAAAATACTAAATCAAATGCTAAAAGATTTGAACCACATTACTTTGTAAAATTTAACAACTTGGTGTGGAGTTAATATACCATAGTTAGTTAAATTTAAATCAAGGTAGAGCATGTCAAGTGTTTGTTCAATCCAAAATCCAGGTCAGCAAGATATCCAGGTATCATGAGTTATAGAGACATGACCACCTAGATGGACAATGAGATGTTTCAGCAAAAAAGAAATGTATAGGAGACTCAATAGGATCAAGAAACACTCTATGTATCCTACCAAGTTAAATAATCTACAACACATCAGGTGTTACAAAAAAAAAATCTTGAAGAATGAACGAACAAAGCCACTCAACCACCATTGCAAGGCAACCCAACTCAAGGTGGTGAGACACGAGAACAAAAAGATGGTGCAATGCTTGAAAACATTTTAGCCACCTTGGTCTAATGGATTAGGACACTTGTATTTGTAGGTGCCAAACAACCTCTTCAAGATAAAGTTGAAGAAAGAGCTAGATCATTAAGGTGACAATCACATGCTAATATCCAATAGTACCTAATATTATGAATGTTAAACATTGAATATATTAATACAACTATCAAATTTAAGTCTTAGTTGAAATCTAATAGTATTGTTCAACTCACATAATCGTTTAGTTACCATATTTGATGATGTAGACCACAAACCTTAAATTTAGTTAATAGACTTGCAGTATAAATTGGTATAAAATTTTGAATCATTCCAATTGCCACTTAAAACATTTGAAGAAGACAATGTTAAAATACACACCTACATACTCCTTCCCTTATATATAATCTAATTATATCTATAATCCTTACACCTACCAACTCTTTTTTTTCCTAATTCAAATACACCTCAAAATGTAGGCCTTTTAAAAGTTCCTCATATCTATAACTACTTAAAATAGCAATTGCATATTGGTGTGCAATGGGTACACCGAAGAGGTGTGGACGGTCAATTAGGAAGATAATTGGGAATCCAAACACAACTTTAAAGAAAAACATTCGAATCAGAAAGATAATTAGGCTCCATTAGCAACATGCTCATGTTATGTTTGCAATAGGGAGAGAGGGAGAGATAGGGAGAGATGTGGATGGATCTATCTTTATGTTTCTCATTATTACTCAATCTTTGTCTTCCTCTATCTATCGTTCTCTCTTTTCCTCTCTTTTATATATATAATACAATAATATAATATAATATAATAATAGGATAGTATATATATTGTATTAAAATATATAATATAGTAAAATATAATATAATATTGTCTTATTATATAATAATATAATAATATAATATAATACAATATATTATAATCTAATGTACATGAGAGTAAGTCAAATTTACCAATTCAAAAGAACAAATTAGTGAAGAAGCTTGTATAACATGTACCACATGTAAAACAAAAGAAAAGAAAATTAAATTTTTACTTTAAAAAATCAGCAATTGAAAAAAATCATGATATAGTTCAATCTAAAAAGGATATAGTTTTAAAAATGATATAATTCAATCTTGTATAGTAATGTGTTCTACATAGAGAAATTTGAAGCTTACTCTAATTCTACCACAATTTGTTTTTTTTGTGTTTGTAGTTGGTTGTATATTTGTATATTTGTAGTCAATCTTGATATATATTTTAAAATAAAGATTTTTTTAATTTTATTATCTAATTTTTTTAATTTATTAAAATTATATACGTCATAAAAATATAATTCATTTTAAAAAGACTTTGTATCGAAGGGCATGTCACGCCAACGTTGTCGCGTGAAACCAGCGCCACGGTCACATGAAAGAAGTTTATAGGCGCACTCCAGTTTTTTCAGATGCACTGGTCACGTGAAAGAAGTTTACAAACGTGCAGTTTTTTCAAACGCACTACAATTTATAGGGGGACGAATACCCATTCCTGTAGTCCAAAAAGAAAATCATGAATTAAGAACTATAAAATTAAATATTATTTTTTATAATTATTTTATATAATAACGAATTTTTAATCAATAAGAAATCAATAAAATAATAGTTTACAGTTTTTTAAAAATAATATGAAAGAAAGCTTTATTACTTTGATTTGTAAACAATTATATATTTTTTGGACTAGAAAAGTGATAAGGATTTTGAATAAAACCCTTACCCATAATCGAAGGAACAATTAAAATCGAATATGCTCATCGAATAGGTTTATCCGTGTATTTGCACCAATCACAAAAGTCTACATGGTCGCTTCTCGATTTTAGAAAAGCTGTTGATTGTAGTAGCTACAGATGAGTGGGATGGGCAAAATTTCTGGACAGATTGCATACGCTGTGGGAAGAAGATGGCGATTTATTTTCCTCGGATAAGTAACACCTCGGTTTAATGGTCTTCTTCAGATAAGGAACACCTTCGGTGTAAAAATACATATTAAGAGGTAACGAATTCTCAGTCTCTTTCTTTAATTTGGGTAAAGTGGAGAATAGGAAATCCTTTTTCTAACTTCCGCAGCAGACAAAGCATGTGGTTTTTTATCAGCCCTGTTCTTCCAGTTTTCTTTGCCGATAGACTGGAAAGAACGGAGCATTATTTATTTTCGCCTACAAAATCATGCCCATAAATTACTGTTTCCATGGCCACAAGATTTATGTGCAAGAGAAAACTCTTCAACACCTACATCAACCCATTTCACTCATATTCACTTAACAGCAATAACCCTAACATCCAACAAGCCCCGCAAATCAACAAAGCATCCCATTATTTTCACAGAGCAAAACGCATAGACAGGCTTCGGGTTTTACTACACAACAAACCTTGGACACCCTCACTACCAAAAGCTCTGGAGAGAATCGAACTTGACACCTTCATTGTATCACAGGCTCTGCGCACCAGTAAACTATTGCCACACACAGCTCTTAGCTTCACAGAATGGTTGAAATCAAAGCCGGAGTTATACAACAATCAGTACACACACCACTCAATTATAAAAGTGCTCAGTGATGCTGGAAAAGTGGAACAAATGCAGAGCATGGTCGAAGAAATTCAGTCTGGTAAGTACAAAAAGGTTTTTGTCAGTTTTATGGATTTAATGCGCTGGAATGCCAGAGCTAAAAATTTTGAAAGGGTGGAAAGTATTTGGATTGAAATGAAAAAGAAAATGAATGAAGAAGAAGAAGAACCTCGAAAACCCAATGCAGAGTTTTATAATATTTATATTGATATGATTGCTGAGAGGGGTAGGTATAGTGAAATAGGTAGTCTTTTCTTGGAGATGATTGAGGTAGGTGTTCTTCCTAATGCTAGGACTTACACTGTTCTTATTAAGCACCTTGTGAAATTGGGTAAGTTGAATGAGGCATTTGAGGTGTTTAAGAGATTGCCCATGTTGAGGGTCAAACATACTACCAAACAGTACATTTTATTGGTGGAGGAGTTCGCTAGAATGAATGATGTGGAGTCAATGAGATTGCTTGTTCGGGAGATGCAAAATGATGGGGTTTTGCCTAGTAGAGCATTGATTTCTGCTGTGAGGATTTTGAAGGATGCAGGGTTGGAGGAAGAGGCCGAGGAGATTGTGGGCTATCTTTTGCCTGATGCTAATATTGAGGCTCTTGGAATATCACAAATGGTTGATCTTGAGAGTGATGACAATGATAATGATGATGACGATGGTTGTGGTGAAGACGACAATGGAGATAATTCAGGGGAACCTAGTCAGAATTTGAAACCTTGGTTGAATCCAAATGCCTTAGCAAGTGCCCTGAGTGATTGGAATGATGCAACGGTTTTTTTCCTTGAGAAAGCGAATCTTGTATGGAATACAAGATTGGTGTGCAAGGTTTTGAGGGCATTTAAGAAAATTGATGTAGCTTTGGAGTTTTTTCATTGGGTTGCTTACCAGCCAGGGTTTGCACATGATATCTACACGATCTCGAGAATGGCTGTGATGTTGGCGCGTAAAGGGAAAGCTGAAGTAGTGGATCGCTTGCTTTTGAAGGCAAGGTCAGAAGAATTAAAGTTGTCAATAAGCACAATGAGGTTGATAATTGAGGCTTATGGTATATCAATGTATCCAGATGCAGCATTGAGGGTTTTCCAAGAGATTAAATTATTTGGTTTGAAACCCAACAGATTGTTGTATTCATCTCTGATTCATACTCTTGTGAGATGTAACCAGGGGTTAAAGGCTAAGGATATTCTTGAGGAAATGATGCTTGCCAATATCTGCCCAGATATTCAGATATTTACTGCTCTAATGCAGGACTTTGGGAGGGCAGGTGATTTAAAAACAATGCAGCTGCTTTTTCAATGGATCAACCAGAGTGGTGGTAAGCCAGATGCTCATTGCTATAGAATTCTTATCCATGCATACTGTGAGAATGAGAGAGCAGCAGTAGCATTCAGGCTTTTTGAAGACATGAAAAGTACAAATCTGAGGCTTGATGCTGAAACCAAATCCCTACTGGTGAATAGTCTCTGGACGCAGGGTAAGTTGAGAGAGGCAGCAGATGTAGAGGATGAATATGAGAAAGGGGGACTTAATTTACCTAAGGCCTTGCCTGGCAGTATATGGAAGGCGAGTGGTGGAGATCTAATGCTAATATATGATATTGTTTCCAGAAGCTTTTTGTAAGTCGAGCTCCAATTAGATGCTGATCTTTGGAAACCACTATTCCTTTATCAGTCTACGGCTTTCCTTCTGCACCATGCAAGAGTAAATTTCTTTCTTTTTGAACCTACATGCCTTATTCTTTTATCAACAGATCTCTATTATCTGTAGATCTTCTAATCCTGTCAGAAATATATGTTTGTCTGATTAATCTCAGATCCTTATGCAATTTCATTTCAAATTCTTCAAAATTGGTTAATGTAAAAAAAAATTTTAGGAGGGCTCCTGATATAACTCGCTACCGGACACCTCGACTCTCACTGAAGGAAAAATCCAAAGAGGGGATAAGATGATCTTTTTTTCTTTGGCAATTACATATCCGGTGGATGGTAACACCGAATAAATATGCCAAATATGTTGGGAGTTCATATTTTATTTTTCGTCTTAAACTAAATCATTGTATGAATAGTGGTCAATAACATGTTTGTGTGATTTGGACAATTTTGGACTTCAGAAACACTCATCTCTTTCTCTTGCAGATCATGATTTTATTGAGCATATTATTAGTAATTAGAGTGGGTTTTTTTGATATATGTTGAGACCTAATGCTAACTTGGCAAACAAATACTCCACATGTCTAGGATTAAGGTCTTTGTAGAAGGCTTAAAGTTACTTGTGGAATTTGTCAGTCTAATTCAGGGAATATGTGTTAAAACACCTCGAGTGTGTTCTTTATGATTTGAGATTAGTTTAAGGGGTTTTAGCATGAATTTAAAAAAAGTTATATGCCACATCATGCCAGTTTTCCCACTAATAAACCTGTCAGCTAGGTTCCTCCTTTGCTGTGCTGTTTTTTCATTGGGTTTATTTTGTGTTAATTTTTTTTAAAGGGTGCACGAAATTTTAACTTTTACACTGGTCAAGTTTGAATTTTATTATAAACCTGGTGTTGGCTTTCACTCTCTAAAACTCCTGCACAATTTCAGCGATCCTGCACAGACCCATGCGCCACCCACACTTAAAAGGGAAGTATCACTCAATGACAGCATACTGCTCCGGCATTAAGCTTGAGCACTCACCCAAGGCGCAGAGTACTCAGGTACTGTTGGTAGATGGAGTGGTTCTAGCATCATCCTGTAACACTTCTATGCGTAAGCCGGTTACTTAAAAGGGAATTGGATGAGACCACTCATTCACACATTAACTCAAATACATTGTACTAAAATATAACTATATTCAAAAATGGCTGTTGTTACATTAGATTAATAGAATCCATGCATTTCCATGCTACATGTATATCCAAAGGTCTCAAAAGACGTTACATTATCTCTCATTTATCTGCTGTACAAAAGAAATCATATGGTGGCTATTTATAATTGAAACATCAGGATGGAGGATGGCCAGGTGTGTCCATCTGAGAGCACTGTGTGTTTCCATGCAAAATGATGCACGTGCCATGCAGCCTTGGGTGTTCATTTCTCTGTTTTTGTTAGTGTGGCTTGTCCACATGTCTGCATCCTCTGTCACTTGTGCATCCCATCCAGAGCAATGATCCCACTTTGTTGTACACGGATTTTCAGTACCATTTGTGCGCTGGTCTTCATTGCTGGTTGTGTACCTTCCCTGCTTGTGTGGAGGGGTGCATTCTTTGTTCCATAGTTTGTCAAACCTGGCAAAACCGTGTGTATCCTACACAAAACCCCAATGCTGTACAAAACTGAGTGCGAACACCTAGTTACCAACATTTACATATACTTAGAGCAGAAAAAAGGTTCTTCAAAGTTCAAACAATATCTGGAGAGATGTCTGCCAGATAGGTATCTATGTGATATTTAGCTGAAGGTGATATATTGGTGTTTGCTTTTATTTTCTTCATATTTTTCACTTTGGACCAATGATAATCAAGGAAAATTTTCATTTATGACCCATCCCAATTTAACAAATTTCAAATTTGTTTATTTGGACTTCCTACTTAACTGTTTGCTTAAGTAACCTGTGAAATTCAGGATTAGCTTTATTTTTCTCTTTTGGCATTTATCTAGATCCATTGTTCATCATGAGTTTAATCCCAGGAAATAGCTTCCTTCGATAAGATAATCAGGCACCAAACATCTGTGTAAGGTGCGAAGAAAACAGCAATCCAAGTTTTCCTCTGATTCTCTATTTGTCATTTATTGATCTCATTCAATCAGAATAAAATTCTGGCTAGTTTATCGAATTTTAATGGAAATTTAAGCTCAACACCAGTATTCAGGCGCCTAGAATTAATTAAGGCCCAATCTCTGTGTGTCCACTCACCAACATGTTGTGCCATTCACATTTATTTTATTTTATTTTATGAAGTCGCATGAATTTTTAGCAATTTGTTTCCACTTACAGTCTGTTCATAAGTTCTGAATCCCTGAAAGTGTTTTTTTCCATTTCTACGAGGTGATGGAATCCTTTTAAGGCCCAGGGGCATTGCATTTTTGAAAGGCTGTTTAGAATTGTCTGATTAGGTTTGATTTTCTTAAATTGATTGGCTAATCATTCTAAGGAGTGGTGAAACTTAATTGTTTTATGCCAAATTAATTAAACTTTTCAATGAATTGATCAATTAATAAATTTTGAGTGGAGTAACTTATTTTTTCCCTCAATGGATGATTGAGGTTCTAGAAACTAAAAATCTGTTGGCCAGCATTTTGTAGGTTAAAGTGGGATAAGACTTGTTAGGTATGCTAGTAAGCACTTAATGTGAGATTCAAACACAGTTTTTATTTTATTTTTTTAAGTGGCACAAATATTTAGCAATTTGTTTCCACTTTCATTCTATTAATGGTTATGTTACACGAAGTTTCTGCAGCAAGGATGGTAGAAAATGGGGGGACATGTTTTTGGGAAAGTAGGGGATGGGAGTACTAGGGATGAGAGTGTTGGAGTTGATGATTGAACTCCCACATCATCCCAATGGTCACTTGCAATCAAAATATCCTATCGCAGAAGAGAAAAGCAATTGATTTGTTATGAAACTTGAGATTTCATTAGATGCAAATGAATAATCATAATAATTATTCTTACAATATACAATGATAAATCCTTGCCAGAAAAACAATGATGAAACCCTACATGAAATTAAATTAGATAATGACATGTGTCTTAATCCTTCGACTTGAGACAAAAAAACGTGACCCAGGTAAACTTAAGTTTGCAAGTGTGAATGGGACCTAATAAGAACCATTAGGTAATATACATTTTTTATACCAATAGGGAGGCCTTTTTTAGAGGATGGCAATTTTAAAAATAGGGTAAATTTAAAAACAGAGAAAATTACAAATATTAATATGATTAGGCCTTACCATAATTATTATATAACCATACTATGAAACATTAGAGCTGAATTAAGAATTTCCAAGGTTGACATACAAATTAACAAAATTTCATTGTCTAATCATTTGAGTTTTCATTCTACAATATGAATCTCTAAGTTACAACTAAAAGAAAGTGGTACTCTCCAAAACGAGTTGCCAAATTCGTGGATATATTGTATTAGGTACTACTGTTATTGCTTCCATTCTTTACATGTTCATTTGTGTAATGGTGATTTGAAATGAAGAAAAGGTGTGGAAATGCTTTCTATGCTAACCTTTAGGAGGAGGTGTTTGCAAAAAACAAAAGAACTTACATTCATAGAAAAGAATAGATAGAAAATTGTACCATCACGATATGATTTACATGGGAAAAACCTTTTCACAAGAAAAACTCCAAATTCAAAAACAAAACTAATTGTATTATTCAACAACTAAGAGGTTACAATACAAATCTCAAGCTATGCCTTTATAAGAGTATCACCGATATTTAGATTTTGGAGCAAATCCAATAACATAACAGGGCCTACAAGGTAATCATACAACCCTTGCAATACTTCGTCATGTACCAATCAATAGGAAAAATTGAAACCACAAACCACTCATGGTTTATTAAAACCATGAATCAAACAATGACCCAAAAATGGTGTCATAATTGGCCCAAATTCCAGTACCCAAGTTGGTCAAGTATTTTGTGCTAAAAATAAAAGATGCTCTTACAATTATCATAACATGCTATAATGTTTGTCATAGTTGACTCCTCAATTTGAGCACTTTATTTTCACAAAGTCAAATCCAATCAGAGATGTTTTATGACTCGTTATAATGTTGTTCAAGATTCCAATGTAACCCCTCTATATTCATGCTCATATGCATCATAGAATTTGTTATAAGTAATTATCATCGCTTAATGTCATAAGATGCTCAATCACTAGCAATACATGTGGGATGATGGGAATGGCTCGACCACCTCTCCCTCGCACTCAATGACATCCTCCTCTTATCTCCTCCATCATCACTTGTTCTCCCCCTGCCTCCATCATCACCATGCCTCCCTCTCCCTCGACCTCATAGTTTATGTGGTCTCCCTCTCTGGCCTTGACCTGGTCTATCTTGAGGGATCAGTACACCTAGGTTTAAAGATAATACGTTTCCACAATCCATATTGTTAATTGCAACAGATTTTTGGATTCGATTGTTAGTTTTTTGCATCAACATTTCGAATCACACTTTGTGATCCATCATCAGGATGAAAATGAGAGCACTAGGAAAAAATGTTGATGATGGATCACGGAGTGTGATCCGAAACGTTGATGGAAAAAACTAACACACAATCGAATCCAGAAATTTGTTGCAATTAACACCTAGGTTTCTCAAAGGAATTGGTCAGTGTTGTACAAACTAGGCATCATACTCGGTTGTCGTCCCTACATTTGCTAAATTTGGACCTACTCCCCACTGTATAGGTTGCATACTATCAAACTCCTGAATCACTACATGTGCACTGATCATGGGCCCCAATGCCCTATCTCCTGAGTTGATCTTGCAAATATAGTTGTATGATGCTGAAAATGAAAACCTTGAATTCACAAATGCGAATCAATATGCGTTTGAAACATCATATCAATGAAGTATTTACAAATGAACACAAATGCAAGAAAAGAAATACTAATTACTAAGAAATCAAACACATGCATTCAAAAGTAAAATTATTCCATTGTTATCCTATCTACAAGATCTTGTCTTTGCTCTCAGATTTTTGCAGCAAAAAGCAGAAGAGGCTATGTAGAATGGATTTGATCAAAATGAGATTGGAGTTGTTGTTTGAAAAGTGAGGAGGAAGCGGGCTTTTATAGATGTCCTTGTGAGAAAGCTTTGGATTTCGGGAAGAATGTGGGATAAATGATTATTTAAATTGTTTAATGAAATTGGTTTATGAAATGGACAAATGCTCATGCAAATGTATTTATAAAATGGGTTTATGATTATGGAAATATGATTATGCAATGAATATAATGATTATGTATAAAATGTGTAATGGATGTATTTAAATGATTATGGATTAATGATTAATGAAATGGATGAGTTAATGATTATGCAAATGGTTTAGGAGGAAAATATATTAATGAATTAATTAAATAGATAATGGAACCTATTTAATTAATAGAATAAATTAAATTATTATAAGGACATTTTTATGTGTACTGTTATCTCCTAAATTGTGCCCCTGCTAAGTTGCAGAACTTAGAACTTTGGTGTAACATTGGAACATTCCTAGGCCTGTGGGTTGCCTAAACTTGGAATGGACCTCCAGAGAAGGATGGCTCCTAAGGTACTCACCTAAAACTACCCTAATGCTTTTGCATAGAAAAGGGTAAGAGGGAAACATAAAAATGAAAACTATTTCCTAAGGTGATACACCAAATTTGATTTAAGCCTATACTGTTGTCTTAACACACAATTTTCTCAATAGCTCAGCTTAACTTAACACAACTCAAATATTTTAATATATCCATGCATAAGTGTTTTGTAAGGAGGCTTGATTATCTTAACACTTTTGAAGGAAAAGAGTTCTTTTACAACTAAAGTATCTATTTGAACCACTACACAGCTTACAACTTGCAAAAATATATGTTTCTTCTGCCTAAAGGTGCTAAAATGAGACAAACATTTAAGGAATTATCAAACTCACAAGAACATTCATCAATCACACACTGCACACTATAAAAGCTTTTGAGAAGGTTAAAAACGTTGAATTTCATTGATAAAAGGTGTTACAAACTTTGTACATGCCTAAGATTGAGTTACAATGTTGTCTTTTGCTTGAAAGAACTCCCAAATGAGCTACAATACCTGCTGAAAGAAGAAATAACTAACTTCACAAATGAATAATGAAGTTACTTAAACTTTTCCAATCAATTCCACCAAAATAGGAACAAGAAACCCCCTTGGTTGTGCATAACCCAAAAGCCTAAAAAATAGCATCCAAATTCCCTCCAAAGTGGAGAAAAGGTCAAACAATGACCTTACCCACCATAAAAACATCCAAAATTGCTCCTAGATGCTCTCCAAAGCCTTTAAACTCAGTCAAAACCACCCCCTATATTCCCTCCAAATGTTGGTCGACTTTCTCAACCTTCCCTATATGCTTGCATAACATAAATTTTCAACTAAATCTCCCTATGACTCATCTCTAGAAACAAATGCTCTTTATTTTGCATTTAAATAACAATTAAACTAAGTGACTTATAATCACATCACTTAGCTAAATGTTTTACATTTGTGGCTTATGCAAAATAAAACATTTGACATATAAATACTTTGAAAGTCAAAACAAAGGTATACAATACTCGACATAGGGGTCATACCTAATGCCTTAAGAGTGAACATAATATGGGGTATTAGTTCTATTACAAAAGTTTAAATAAAAGGAAAAAATGCCTTGGTTGAGTTGGAAATCTTAGGGCAAAACAAAACCCTAAATCAAAAGTCGGTTATCCACTTTGCATCATTCCATTTTGCACTCACTAAAGACTGTGATAAGGGCGCCGCCATGGTCTGAGCATCTAGAGGTTTCATTGGAGGCTTTTTCGCACAAAGAATGTATGGGTAAGTTGTCTTGTTACATGAAAATGCTAGCATCTTTCCATTCTGTGCATAGAAATGTTATCTTCTTTTGTGTAAAAGAATCCATTCATGCTCTAGAGAAAACGAAACAATGAAGAAACCCTACTTTATCTATGATATTTCCTTCATCATTTTGCTCATGGCTTAAAATGAAAGCCTTCATTTCTTTGTGTCTTGCACCGGTTAGAAGCATTTTGGGTTTATTTTGTGCTATCATCGAGGGCTTTGAATCTCCTTTCTTTCCTTTGTTCTAGGCTTTATTTTCGTTTTGCAAATATGTATCTGAAACTTTCTCTTGTAATTACTCTTCTGAGAAAAAAGAAAAGAAAAACCCTCCTCCAATGCAGGCACTCGAGGGCTTTCTTCCTTTTGTATCCTTGTCACTTAGGAATCACTTATTCTCGAGGCATTTTTTCCAAAATTTGTAATGGATATAGTCTCCACTAAAGCTTTCTGAGAAATCTCAATGCCTAGTATTGCAACTTCTTTTATCATTGTAATTCTCTGTATTGCTTGTGTTTTGAACCCTTTTCTAGATAATGCATCAAGCTTCTTGACATGACTATTGTGCCAAGGAGATTATCTATTGGTTGTCACATGAGACACATAATTTCATGACTATACACACCCTTGGACTAGTGTTTTACATAAAGTTCAACCACCTCACCCTTCCATGCATTAGGTTACTATCCTTTGTCATGTTCACCAGATTACCTCCATTTTCATAAACAGTATCACTATCATTTTCCAACATGGATAAAAAAACCCTCAAAATATAGACTATCTTCTTCAAAATGATTGTAAACCACCTGAACTTGTTAAGCCATTATTTTCCCCTAACTGTGAGGTCCTTCATAGGTACTTCACTGTTGTAGCTGCTACTTTCAATTAACAGGAGCATTTTTTGTCAAATCTATACCCTGTGCATCATCTCTTCACTATCATCTTGACCCTATTTTCTCAGTAAGCACATTATTAAAGTCTCTTTTCCAACCATACCTTGGCTTCATTTAATAACACTAATCTTATTCTCCTTTTGATGGACTGTGTGGTGCTATTCAAGCCATAATATTACCATCCCAAATCTGTTAAAAAAAATCTATCATGAGCCACTCAAACCCATGCATCTCACCACTATGATAGGATGACAAGAGCATTTCTCTTGATAGGTAATATAACTGCATCTAATAACTTGGGCAGTAATGAGCAATTAATGCCAAATTGCACTAGATTTGATCTCATCACTCTAAAGTTTTAAGAATCTACCTATACCCATAGCAATGAGAAAATAGATACAAGAAGAATAACCATACAATAACAATTATGATTTTCCAATTCTTCCTTCATATCAGTCCTTTATGCTCACTATCACGATATACTATAGGCTATCTTTTTTCTCTTAAATGTCTCAAGTTCACAAAGCTAAAATACCTCAAAAACTTGAAGCCTCTTGCAATGCTACTGCCATTATGATTATGGTTTATCATTGTCCCCTGAAGTTTACTATCATGATCACCTGAAAACTACTATCATTTGAAACTTAAGGTCAAATTGACCCCCTACACCTCTTTTGAGATTTGATGCATCCACTCATCACAAGGACTGTCCACAATCTCTGTTTACTCCATCTTGATAGTCAACACATGTCCTTCAATAAGCATTTTATATCTTGGAATAAAGATGCTTGAGTTGCAAGTCATAAATGACTATGCTCAATATGATGATAACAATGGTTCGTCTCAAGCCCTCTGTCCTTTATAACTATTAATTCCATTTTGACTTGGAATTTCTATGACATGATCCACCCACATAACTACTCCTGACAGTCAAAAATGATTGTTCCTTCACTGTTTGATGTCCCTTTGGTGCATGTAATGGCTTCCACTATCATGTGATGGCATGCACTGTGTAATGCCTCATGAATTATGCTTGTTTAAGTGTATCCTTCCATTGTAGGCTGCCTTTTGAATAGTTTTTATATGACGAGTCTTTATCTTCAAGACATTGATTAATCTTTATACTCCAATTGAACAACTATGTGTCATTTATGATAGTGAACTACTAGCTCACTACCATGAGTGATGTGTTCTTGCTCCATTGATGGAAAGTGAGAAGAATTACACTATTACCCCTCTTAAAACACAAGAGGGTAGCATGTTGGGCTCAACCCTTGTGGGAGCCCATTTCACTCCACATGCTATGATGTCAAATGAAAACAGTTTGTGAACACCAAACCTGCACAAGCTAACATAAGATCAACAAACAATTGTTAAACATGTTAGAAAGTTCAATCTAGTGTTCCCTATAAAATTCTTGGAAGAATAAAGATGAAAACATGAAGCTAAAACATAAAATAAACAAGAAGAAAACATGTAATCAACTAAATTAATCAAACCTCAATCCCATAGGGGGATTGGTGCTCCTTTGATGTGGAAAGAAGCCCTTTCCCAATCCCAATTGATAAGTTTGATGTTGAATGTGATTTCAAGTATGAAATGATGTTAAATGATAACTTAACTAAAATTGATGAAAATGATGGATTGTTATGAACTCAAATGCCTATAGTGATAATATTTGAAGTTGTGGATCCATATTGTGAAAAGGATGCTTCTATTTATAGAAGCCAAGGGTTGAAGAATGAGAGGATTTGATGAATGTGGGATAAAATGGGAGCCAATGAGAATGTTTCAAGTGTCACAATTCTATTGGAAGAAGGTGGAGCACATTTTGGGAAATGTGTGAGTGGAAGAGGATGGAAAAGAAATAAATGAGGATGATTGAGGATTTGAAAGGTTGTAAGAGGAATTAAATGAAATTGGTTGATATTTGAAAGGATGTAAGAGAATTTATTGCATTTGTAAGAGAAGTTATTGAGGATGTGAAAGGTTTTAGAAAACCTTTGGAGGGAAATTGAATTAGGGGTTGTTAAGAGGAATATTCTTTGGAATATGCCTTTGTGATGATAAATAGAGGAATTAGATAATTAATAGAAATTGTTTTCATGTGTAACCTGGTTAATTGACTATAGGTTGATTTAACTCTTGAGGAGTTAAAAGTTGGAGGAATTATTAATGATGATTAGAAAGGTGATTTAGGATTAATTAATAGAAAATAAATTAATTGGAGTGGATTAGGAGATTGTGACATTTGATTTGATTGATTTAATTAAATATGATGAATATTAGTTAGAAGAAGGGTGAATTAATCAATAAATTTAATTATTTGATTAATAGTTGAATTTGTTGAATTTAACTAAATAATGTTGATTATTTAATTAATTGGTTAATTTGAAGTGATTTAGGAAGAAATAGTGTTAGTTAATCAGATTCAGATGCATAGTATTAATTAGGACTTTTTTGGTGTCTACATTTTGCCCCTCTTTGAAGCGAAGTACCTGCTACATCAGTTCAAAGAATAACACTGCCATGATCAAAATTCAAAAAAAAATCTTCTTTTTCAGATGCCCCATTGCTGCCCCAACAAAAGAAATTACGCTGCTACACTGCCCCCTCAAGAGATCAAGCGAAAATTTTGATTTGAGGGTCGATCTTGCGACAAAGAGGTTCAAAATGGATGTATGGATGGTTATGTTATGAGATGCATAGACTAACAGATCTATATTATGATGATGATGCAAATGAGATGGCTTTAAGATGCTTAGAATAACAAATCTATATTATCCTAAACAACTTAAATGATGATGCAATGCATGTGAGATGGATGAGATGGATGATGTTATGTATGATTATGCAAGATGTTGACAATTTGTGGATGCAAGATGGTGAATGTCATGATACTATGTTAGCGTGAAAGAGGATAGTAGAATGAGAAGGATCAACCCTTGGTTCTGAGAAGATGCAGAAGTCCAACGAGTCTATGAGTCATTGAGACTTTATTAGATATAATGATGAATGATGATAATGTGTTGCTTATCCAAGGATTGGGGATGTAAAGAGCATAACTTTCCTTATATTTGATAACACACATAGATACGATGCATCAAGGTATAGACAACCAGGATGGAATTGTATCTAGTGAGATGGACTTTGACTTGACAAACAGATAGAAGTATTCTTGTTCACACCTGACATACAAAAACCTCACTAGGATGTATTTCAAAAGTTTCAAACATCTCTGACCAAAACACGGAAAGGCATAACCTATCAATGAAATAGTCAACAAGCTATCCAAAACTCCCTCCACACACACCTACCAAAGCAAGTATCACCAAGTTATTTTACAAGAACGTCCAACAAGCACAACAAACAAAAGATAATGATCAATGCCCCATTCCTTTCTCTCTAAATCATTTTGATTAGACATCATCGAGAGGTCATTGGAATGAACACAATAAGATAAATCAAAAAGAATAGATCAAGTACAAAAACAAGTCAATGTTCTTCATACCTATAGCCAAAGGGACGTGTTTTACTTAGGATAAGTATCCAAAGTGATTGCCAAAAGATAATGCCTATTGTAGGAAGGATGTATCCTAGGACATGTTAGTGGATGGTGGCAAGTTGATAGGTTGTTTGGAAGGCCATTGATATAAGGTTGTATGACATGTTTGCTAAAAAGATCAAGAGTTTGATTTTGCATTTAAAGGTTTCACTTTTGCTAATTGTTGTACTTGTTTTATGTTTGTTTTGCCAAAGGATGAAGGTGACGATTGATTTACTATGGATGATTGATTATTGTGGATGAAAGCGAAATGGGACAAAAGGATTTTGGGTTTTTTGAATGTTTTTTGTATTTTTGAAATGTTTTGAGGATGTTTTTGGTATTTTTTGAGGTGTTTTACAAATGTTTTTATTTTTAAATTTTCCAATTTTTTTTGTGTTTTTTGATATTTTGACCAAAAACCTAACCTAAGGACCTATCCTAGGGGCCTTGGGGGTTGATCAAAGATTAGCCTTGCCTACATTATACACGCAGAGGCCATGTAGTTCGACTGACACAAACTCGTTTATTTATGAGATACGAACAAATGGATTCTCAGTTTATTATGACGGACTCCTAAAGGACTAACCTATTGTGTTTCGGGGGCTGATCAAATATTAGCCTTGCCTATTTTCAAGCTCAAAGACCCGTAGTTTGACTCGACGACTCTATTTTTTTGACTTTTTCTAACTTTTTAACCTGTTTTTGGATTTTTGACATGTTTTGGATGTTTTTTGAATTTTTTGATTTTATGAATGTTTTTGGATTTTCTAATTTTAAGGAAGATTGCAAGAATATACATGAATCTGATCCAATGTAAGTATAAGAACATTCCCTCAGCATGATGTGATAGACTGCTCCAATATAGGCAGGACAAACTGACCTTAGTAATGTGTCGAATAGTTCTAGGATGGACCATGATACCACCACAGGATCAAGCTATTATACAGACGCAGATGGGCGATGGGTGGATATATGGAAGTGTGATGGGTGAATGCGATGGAAAGCGATGGGTGAATGATGCAGAACAAGCCGAAGAGACCATGGTAGATGGAAAGTGCTCATTTACACGAGGCGCCTGTTTTCCAGGTTTTCACCAAGGTACTTTCCCAAAGTGCCACCAAAGTGGTTTTCACTAGAGGATGATTTTTTTCTTTACTATTTTCAATCTTTTTTCTAATTTTTTTTGGATTTATATATATATATATATTTTTTAACTTTTTGGATTTATACCTTGCAAGTTTAGGCATAAAACTTTTTGAGATAGGAGCTATTGATAGGCTCCTGCAGAGACTCACCTTCGGGTGTAGATAGTTGATATGCTCCTGATTTATAACTTGCCATGATGATGAAGGGTCCCAACCAATTGAGTTTAAATTTTCCCTTGATGTCTGGATTTGGTACATTCTTCTGATTTTCTTTCAACACTAGCTCTCCAACTTGAAATGACTAACTCTTGATCTTCTTATTATAGCTTCGCTTGAGACGGTTCTGGTAGACCTGCAAGTGGTTCAAAGCATCCATCCGCCGCTCATCCAGTAGTTCTAGCTCATTCAACCGTGACACCCGATATTCTTCATCAATAATGAGATTTTGCAATGATATTCTCAAGGATGGGAGCTCGATCTTAATGGGAAGGATGGCTTTTGATCTATAGACCAAGGAGAAGGGTGTTGCACTTGTAGGTGTGCGGATACTCATTCAGTAGGAACATAAGGCGAGATTCAATTGTAGGTGTCAGTCATGACCAGCTTAATTGACTGTCTTCTTGAGGATTTTTTAGATGGTTTTATTAGAAGCCTCAGCTTGGTCATTACCTTGGGGGTAGTAGGGGGTGGAGAAGCGATGTTGGATACTGAGTTTTTGGCATAGCTCTCAAACATCCTGGTTCTTGAAAGGTGTCCCGTTATCTGAGATAACGGCTTGTGGGACACCATAGCAAAAAATGAGGTAGTTCAGTTGGAGATCTACTTCCCTGTGATGTAGGTCATGGGAATGGCTTTTACCCACTTATTAAAGTACTCTGTTGTGATGATAATGAACTTGTGTCCACTAGATGAGGTGGGAGTGATTTTTCCAATGAGATCAAGACCCCATTGTGAAAAAGGCCAAGGTGTTATAATCGATTGGAGCTCTTGAGCTAGTGCATGGATGAGGTCCCCATGTTGTTGACATTGCAAACATCTTTGGACATAATCATGAGCTTCCTTCAACATTGTAGGCCAGTAATACCCATTCCTTAGTAGTTTCTTGGCCAAGGTCATACCACTAGAATTTGAACCACAAATACCATCGTGTACCTTGGTTAAAGTTGTCAAAGCTTCCTTGGGGTTAAGGCATCACAAAAGGGTTCCTTTGATACTTCTACGGTACAAGGTGTCACCTAAGATAATGAAACGGGATGACTTCTTAATAAAGGTTCTCTTAAAGTTTGGGGTGATGTCGATGGGGAGGACTCCTATTTTTTAGGTAGGTGTATATGTCATGGTACTAAGGATCACCGAGACCAACAATTTCACACACGAATTCATAATTTGGTACCTCAAAAGCTGGTACGAAAAGCTTCTCTACTAGGAATTCATGTTTATGGATGTTGTGTGGGATATCTAGTAATGATCTGATTGTTGCCATAGCGTCAGCTACTCTGTTATTTTCCCTTGGTATTTGCTCAAATGTGATGTTGATGAAGAATTCCTTAAGACTCTCCACAAATTTCTTATATGGTGTAAGTTTTTCATCCTTTGTTTGGTATTCATCATTGACCTAATTGATGATTAGATGTGACTCCCCATATACTTTAAGTGTGATGATTTTCCACTGTACTGCAATTCAGATTCCTATGACAAGGGCCTCGTACTCAGCAATATTGTTGGTGCACGGGAAAGATAATTTGTATGATTTAATAAGAATACAATCCCCTTGAGGTGTGATGAAGAATACTCCTACTCCTGATCCATGTTGTGTGTAAGATCCATCAAAATATACCTTCCAATGATCTGATGCACTTAGATTGAAGATTGACTCATCTAGAAACTCTAATATTAATGGGTTCTCTACATATATAGGTGTTTTTGCTAGTTGATATGCAATTACTTGTCCCTTGATGGCTTTTCGTTCTACATATTCAATGTCATATTCTATTAAGATCATGACCCACTTATCAATTTGTCCTATGAGTGTTGCTTTAGAGAGTAGATACTTGAGGGGGTCTATCTTGGTGATGAGCTTTATTTGATGAGCCAACATGTAGTGCCTGAATTTTTGTGCAGCAAACACTAGTGTGAGGCAAGCTTTTGCAATGAATGTATAATTTAACTTGTGTCCCACCATGGTTCTACTAATATAGTAAATAGCCCTTTCCTTCCTTGTTTCATCATGTTGCGCTAAGAGAGCACCAAGGGCTGTTGTTGTTGCTAAAATGTATAGTATCAATGGTTTGTTCTAGATCGGTGGCATGAGGACTAGTGGTGTCAGCAAGTATTATTTGATTTTGTTGAATGCTTGATCACATTTCTCGTCCCACTTGTATGCTACCCCCTTTTGGAGTAGATGAGAATATGGGATAGCCTTATCTACCATCTGTGTAATGAATCGGTGAATGGATTAGAGCCTTCCCTACAAACCCCTTAACTGCTTCAATGTTTGTGGTGTTTCCATTTCAAGAATTTCTTTTACTTTTGCAGGGTCTATCTCAATTCCCCTCATTGATACAATATACCCTAGGAGCTTTCCTGATTGCACACCGAAGACACATTTCTTAGGATTAAGTATAACCTTGTATTCTTCGAGTATGTTAAAGATGGAGCCTAGTGCTGCTATGTGGTCTCAACACTTTCTTGATTTGGCTAGTATGTCGTCCACATAGTCTTCTACAGATTTGTGAATCATGTCATGGAAAATCAGCGTCATAGCTCTTTGGTATGTAGCTCCAGCGTTCTTTAACCCAAATGGCATCATGTTCCAGCAGTAAGTCCCCCATGGATAGGTGAAAGTTTTCTTATGTTGATCATCCTTAGCTCTCATAATCTGATTGTATCCCAAAAATCCATCCATCAATGATAGCATCACGTGCCCTACTGTTAGATCTACAATCATGTCTATATTGGGAAGAGGAAAATCATTCTTAGGGCATGCTTTGTTCAGGTCCCTGAAGTCAGTGCAGATGCAGATGCCCCTAGTGGGGTTAGAAATAGGTACAAGGTTTGAAACCCATTTTGGATAATCAATGGGTCGTATGAAGCCAGCATCAAGGAGTTTATGTAATTCAAGTTTGACTAATAATGCAATTTTCTAATGCATCTTTCTTAGTTTTTGTCTTACTGGTTTCGCCCTTGGATAGACTACTAGGTGATGGACTACTACCTCTGGATCAAGACCGAGCGTGTCAACATAGGTCCATACAAAATTTACCTTTCTTTCTCTTAGAAATGCAGCTAGAATTTCTTGTTCCTCGATCAAAAGTGATTCTACATAGAAAGTGATGTGTGGTGTCTCTTTGGTTCCCAGATTGACTGGGTTACATTTTTTTGCCAAGGCTGCTGATTTTTTCTGATGAATAGCACTAAGGGGAAGATTGAATCCCTCATCCTTTGGCACCTCAAAGAGGTTTTCACCATCGGATACGTCCTTTCTTTTTACTATTTTGTGATCAGAAAGTGCCACAAGGTGGTTTTCACTTAAAGACCTAGACGTTACTCTTAGATTTTCAATTTTGTGACTAAGAGATTCAATTGTTTCCCCATAGTATGCATGTTTGTCCAGCTCAATATCAAACCCTGCTTTATGATCTCCATATGGTAGAGTATCCCATAGTCCCATGAATTTCAAGAGAGCCTCATCATTTTCAAATGTTTCCAAGATCAGTGGTCCTCGTTGGTCATAGTCTATCAATTAGGGGTAGACAAGTTTTAATTTAGTGGTTTGGCTACTCAGCTTGAAAGACATGGTAGTGATCATAAAAAGGGAGGAATCCTTAAATAACATGGGTAGGTCAGTAATGGGATCCTCATCACACACATCAGTTATATCGAAGGTATAGTTATCTAGGGGTAGACCTGTGGATACCGGTAATTGGGGAGGAGCTTTTCCTTTTTAACAGGGGTACCTTTGCCAAGAATGGTTATCTTTGTAGGGGTACATCCAAGGCCAATATTTTTCTTGCACTTCTCAGGAATAATGGGTTCTAATAGGCCGTTGTCATTTTTCCCAAGCTTCTCATTTTTGTTATAGCCTCATCCTCACATTAACTGCAGTCCTTTGTTGTCATCTTCCATGGGAAGATCAGGTACCGGCCTTTCATCTCAATACAATAGGCTTGATGCATCTTTCTCATCTACCACCTCTTTGCTTAGGTCTTCCCATTTTCTGAAGGTGGTAGGTTCTTCTTTGAAGGTCTAGGATGTTGTGTCGATTGGTTGTGGTTTCCCATGAGATCTAGGAGACTGAGGTAACCCTCCTATCACAAAGGAACTCTTCTTCATTTTACAGTCTCCACAACCATTATCTTGGATAGTAACCTTAATATCGGGAATGTTCGGAATGGAGGGTGTCTTTGTCTCAGAAGTGGAGGCTAGGGTGGATGGGTCTATATACGGAGATGTAGGTCCCTCATCATTCTTTAGGACTTGGGGGATCTTATAATACTTGGCCTCCAAATTTTTGCAATAATAGAACGGTTTGGGATCACCATGGACTGTGACTTCTTGGTTCTAATAAAGGAACTTAACAAGTTGATGGAATGTGGATGCGACAGCTTGCATCCCATGGATCCATGCGTACCCTAGGAGGATATTGTAAGGGAGTTCAAGGTCAAGGACTTGGCAAGTAGTCTCCATGATTGTTGGCCCTACTTGAATAGGGAGTTGAATGGTGCCTTGAGACACCCTTTCTTTATCATCATATGCCCTGATAGTGATACCTTTACCTTTCTCAATGACATCTTCAGAGAATCCCAGATTCTTTATTAGCTTGAGAGTACAAATATTCAAACCTGCACCTCCATCCACCAAGACTCGTTTGACTTTATTCTTATGGACTAATACTTCAAGATGGAGTGCACGATTATGAGATGGTTTGGTTGGAAGATCTTGTTCATAGAATGTTAGGAGATGCGGTGTAGTGATATGTTTGACCATAGCTTGTAACTGGTTTGCATCAAGATTTGTTGGGACGGAGGATGTAGCTAGTGCTTTTCTAGGATTTCCCTATGTGCGGGCGAGACTTTTATCAATTCCATGATGGAAATATGGGCGGGGGTCCTCTTTAGTTGATCTAGGACATTATAACCATTAGGGATTGACTTTGGATTGGCGGTGGGTACCTTGGGTGGTTGTGATGGTCCCAGAATGGTAATTTTTCCACCACGTGTGGTGACTCCACACTCGGCTCTAGATCCTTTAATATTGACAACTATGACCCATTCATCCAAGGATGCAACAACATGATCATAAATGTGGTTCACATTATTGTACTTTCCCTTACCATTGTTGTTTCCTTTATTGTGATCTGGCACCGGATGCGTGCATATCTTGAGGTCTTGATAGCCAGCTGGTTGTTCAATGGTTATGGTCTTATCATCAATGAGATCTCAGATCAAATTCTTGAGTCTCATACAACTAGCTATCATATGTCCTTTTATTTTGTGAAAATCACTGAGATGTTTCTCGTTATACCATGGTTGTTTAACTCGAGGCTCTTGATAATTTTCATAGACCGGGATTTTGATGAGATTTTTTTGTACCAATTGTTGCATGACAAATTTGATTAGTTCCCCAAGCAGTGTGTATTTTCGTTTAGGGGGATACTTGTTCCTTTGGGGTGCTCTCCCTTGATCATTTAGATTGTTGACATTTTGATTAGTGGGTTGTTGCAATGAAGGGTTGATTTGTGTGTTTTTTTGGGTATTGACTTGTGGTTTTTGATACATTTGTGTTTGTGCATTCTGCCTCGGGGCACTGATAATAACTTTAGCGTCGAAAACACCATCGTTAGTGGCATTCTTGTTCTTTTCCCACGTGCGAGGTTTTTCATTGTAACTAGTTGATGGTCGATTGCCTTGATATGTGGGTGTGCCCCCTTGTGCTATAAGGGCCCTTTCGATGTTGAGCGCCTTGGGGATCAACTGGTCATATGTTGTTATGCATTGCATTTTAAAATGAAAGGACAAGGTCTCTTCAAGATTAGAGATGATAGTCTCGATTTGTTGTTCTTCTGGCATAGCCCACCTACTCCTGTTGGCCTTGGATCGCCATCATTGCAAGAAGGATGCAAATGTTTCTCCCTTGGCTTGTTTTAGGCCAGAGAATTCTTCCAAGCTCACGTTCATGCCTATGTTAAATGAGTAATTTTGTATGAATAAGTCCACAATTTCTTGAAACTTTTTAATTTGGGGTGGAAGGCAGGAGAACCATTCCATTGCTGGGCCAGCCAAACTTCGCGGGAAGAGTCACATTAGATAAGAATTGTCCTATGCAACTTCTATAAAGTGTACATGTAATTCCCTGATGTGATATTCAGGATTTCCAATCCCACGATATTTATCAAATTTAGGTATCTCGAATCCTTGTGGGAATGGAACCACTGCAATGCTTCTGTCAAATGGATAGGGACACAAATTCCCCTGTGATTTTGTTGTTTTTCCTAATTGTATGTCCAACACTTGTTGTGAGAGCAGTTTAATTTGTGTGGATAAATCACTTTGTGGATCTGGTGGTGGGATGAATGTGTTTTGGGGTGGCATGACTATTTCGGTGATGGGTGGGATGGTTTGCGTGTTTGTGTTCAAGGCAATTCTTTGCGTGTTCGCAGGAGGTTCCTGTAAGTTTTGTTGTGCAAGCAGCGCTTGTTGGTATGCTTGTAGTTTTTGTTGTGCCAACAACGCTTGTTGTTGGTCTTGTTGTTGTTGCGCTAGCAATGCTTGTTGTTGGGCTTGTAGCTGAGCTTCTTGTTGTTGTGCTTGGTATTGTTGCAAAGCTTGCTAATAAGATTGTTGTTGTAACAAAGCTTGTACTTGGGCTTGTTGCACTTGGTATTGAGCTTGTGCCTGCACTTGAGCTTGTTGTACAACTTGTGCAACTTGTGCAACTTATGCGGCTTGTGTAGCTTGTGCAACCTATGCAGCTTGTGTAGCCTGTTGTTGTTGTAGTAAAGCTTGCGCTTGTGCTTGGTCAGCCTGTTGTGCTTGTTGTGTCGCTTTTTTTGCCTGTGCTTGTTGAACTTTGAATTATTGAAGTTCCTTTTGATAGGCTCTTTGGGCTACTTGCAATATGATGCTTTATTGATTTTCCATAGTTGGATTTGGTGGTGGAGGTGGAGGATTTGGAATGGTGTGGGATGGTGTGATGATATTTTGTTGAGGTGCTTGTGGAGGTGCTTGTTGAGTGATGATAAGGGGTTCTGTGGTAGATGGTGTGGTTGATATGCTAGGTCCTTGGGAGACCACATTTTGGGGTGTTATAGATGGTGTAGTGATTGATTGGGTTGCTTTGATTGATGCCACCTGGTGTTGCGATATTAGTGGCATGCTCGGAGGATTTGGTATATTGACTTGACTCACGATTGGAGGATTGTTTTGACTTGATTGATTTTGGATTGGTATGTTGGGTAAAGCAGATTTCCCTAAACCTTGGATTGGTGTGGGTATTAATGTTAGATGGGGAAATGGTGGGAAGATTGGTGGTGTGTTTCCTTGCAAAAGTGATGATGATGCATCAAAATTTCCCCCTTGTCCTAATAGACCCATTGGTCCTTGTGATACCATGGGGAGAGAGACTTGTATATCAAGAGAATAAGTCAGTGATGCGGTGAAGGTGGATGAATTGTTGGTGTCATGGAAAATGAGTGGGACATACATATGCTTTGGGTCCTGAGGGACGGTATTTGGTAGACCTAAGATGGTGTTTGCATCTAAGTTTTTTTTATTTACAAAGGGATTTGTTTGAAGAGCTTGGAGCAATGAACTCCCCTTGGTAATCATGGGCTGACTTGGAGCATGAGATGATGAGGGTTGTATGATGGGTTGAATGATGTTTTGGAAGGATGGTGTGAATGATACCGGTGGTATATTCCCAAGAGGTTGTTCCACAATAGTGCTCACATCATAATCAGAAGGGAGTTTATCCCCTTCCTTTTCTAATGCTAACATGTATTGTGAAGGGTTGAGACTCATCATTGTGTTGACAATCTTGTGGTTTTCAAGATTTTGGACTAGCTCCATGATTTCATCTTGGGTCGTTCCTTGGAAATTGTTAGTGACATCCTCCACTTGGCAACCTCCCTATTGAAGATCTTGTGGTAGTTGAGGGGGGTTAAATGGAGGGTTGGTAGATTCCATAGGATTGTATTCTGATGCAATTTGACTCAAGTCACTTGAAGTGGATGTTTCTTTGTTGTGTTCCATGTTCTTCTTGTGTTGAGATCTAGTTTGGACCATAAAATAAGGATCAACTTTCAAGAATATGGGAGGTAAACCTCTAACTCCTTAGGTTGGTCTAAACTTTAGGTACAAAAAAGAAAATCTAGAATGTTAATGATCAAATTATAAAAGATGAATTATGTGGATGTTTGAACTTTTAAGACCCTTGGAGGAATACTAGACTTTAGGATTTTTTGGATTTTTTGATTTGGATTTGGTTTGATTTGGATAATGGACTTATAAACCCCAAGATGTTGTATCTTATCTTGGAATAAACTTTTCCACAAGGATGATAATTTAACTAAGTGTATGAGGATGGATTCATCCACACGCACTTAGCCAAACAAGGTGATTTTGATTTTAATTTGAAGGATTTACCAAAAGTCTAGTATGAATGATTTTTCCAAGGTTCTAAAAGTTGTTTGTGAGATGGGATTTGATTGATGGTATGACAAGTAAAGGTGTTGATTTTGATCCTAGATAAACCTAGAGAGACTTTTGATTACAAGACCTAGGTATTGAAGAACATGCCATACCTCTGAAATTTCAACCCTACAATGTGAGATACTCAAAACGTTGGAAGAGAGCTAGATTTTGGCAATAACAAATTTGCATTGTCATTTGAAGCACGTTTGTAAAAGTTATAGAGCAACCTATCTTTGACTTCATAAAGTGTTGAAAGATGTTTCTTGAGAGATCTTGGACTAAGACACTTATGATGATGGATAGACTTTGGTTTTGTGATTTTGATTTTGCAGGAAATCATTCAAATAAACATGTGTGGGGTTTAATTGTCTTTTATCTTTGCTTAATGGATCCTTTTTGCCACATCCACACTTTCTTGCTTAGCTTTTCAAACTGAATGTCTATGTCTCAACTTCTTTTCATTCCACAAGGTCCATTATATGAAATCAAGGAATCAAAGGCACAGTTTTCCTATGTTGACTTTGGAGAGAAAAAAATTGAGATATGGGCCCTGTAGACACATAAAATTGACCTAGGTCTGCAAGTTCTATTTTCTCCATATTTCTTCCTAGCATAATTAAAATATTTAATTGTCTTATGGTCCGATTTCAACTATTAATTAAATAATTTGTAATTATTTAATTAATTCATGTCTTTTATTCCTCTTGATTGTTTAAATAAATAATTTTTGTGTATTTATTTAAATATTTCGCTAATTTTTCTAATGTCTCCCTATGATTAAATAAATTCTTAAATTTATTTAATTATCTTTTGACCATTATTTCCTCTTGATTATTTAAATAAATAAATTTTATTTATTTATTTAAATACGTCATTAATTTCTAAATGTCTTATCATAATTAAATAAATTCTTTAATTTATTTAATTACTGTCCACCTTGGCCATTTCCAAATTTTAAATAAAATTATTTAAAATTGTCCCACTTTCTAATTTTCTCTCTCTTAGTAAATAATTTAAATTAATTATTTATTGTTACATGACTCCACCTTTTTGAATTAAATTGATTTTTAATTCAAAATGACAACTTTCCTCCATAAATCAAATAATTTCTAATATTATTTGATTTTCCAGCTCTTTCTTTTTCTGTGCCATTCTTATCTTCTTGTCACATGCATTCTTGTCCATTGATTTGATTTTTCTAAAATCAAATCTTTACCCTTCATTTCAAATTTACCCTAATGTTTCCCTAACCCTAATTGTGGGTTGTCACATTCAATTTTAACCATTGATAGATTAGGGAATTTGTCAATCTTCAATCTTGTCCATTCATCCAAAATTGACTTTTCTATAAAATGGCAATTTTGGTCTCATTTGGACATCTTAACATCTTAGGCATACTTCATCTCTTGGCATTTTGATCTTGGCATCTCTTGACATTGTGATTTCATGCTTTAGGCTTGCTTCATAGTTGCTTAGTTGCATGGTGTAGCATTTTGATAGAATCCTTCAACATTTGTTTAGGACATTGGCATAGTCACAGGTTGCTCACCACAAATCTGAGGGAAAACATAATATTGCAGCAAATAGAGAAGGTGCAATGGAGGTTAATCATGGAGGTTGAAGACATTTGGTGAGATATTTCCTTGTTTTCATGTTTTTACTCCTTTGTTCTTCATTGTTTTGCTTTGGGTTATCTTATTTAAGCTCTAATATGTTAACCTAGGTCTTTCCCTAAGCTACAGGTCCAAATATTTAGAAGCCTCTAAGGATAGAATCCATAGGGACAAGCATTAATATGTGGACTCTTTCAAAGATATTTGTTCTTTCAAAGGGTTTGAAGTTTTGATGACTTGTTGAATGTTTGTTTCAAAGTTTTAGATCCAAGAGAATTATTTAACTAACTCACAAATTGCATAACCCTAGGATAGAAAGGACAATATTTGTTGAGTCCCCTCTTGGATTTCTCCAAACACTGAGACAAAGCGAATAGCTAGAGATTTCACTTGTTGAATGTTTGTTTCAAAGTTTTAGATCCAAGAAAATTATTTAACTAACTCACAAATTGCATAACCCTAGGATAGAAAGGACAATATTTGTTGAGTCCCCTCTTGGATTTCTCCAAACACTAAGACAAAGCGAATAGCTAGAGATTTGGCAACACAGGCTCCCCTCCATGGCACACACTTCTCAGGACCACCAAATCTCAAAATCCTTAAAATCTGGAGATTAAAAGGATTTATTTTGTTTCTACTTTGCATAGTACAAATGTGGGGTGGCTTCAGAATGACCATTCTTGCACCAAAAAATAGTTAAGGATTTTGGCTTCTATACAAATTGGTTCTTAGTCAAGGTAATCGAGGACATGGCACCTTGCGAGCGTCCAGCAAGCCACTAAAGGATTTAATCAATCCTACTAGGGGATTTTATACTTTTTATAGTAGTATCCCATTCTGAAAGACATTGTACAGCTAAGGCCTACATACCATGAGGACTTAACAGTTTAGTCTTATCCATTTATATCTTGGCCCGAGTGAAAAACTGGTTGGAGTCTCCTTCGAATTAGTCTTAGGTAGGCCCCTCTAAAGGTAACAAAAGTGAGGGAGTACACTTTTAGTTCGACTGCCAAGCTCACGTAAAGCACAAGGAGGGAACACACGCAATGTCTCTTTCTCACACTAGCATGATTTGTTCAATTTTAAACCCAAACTTGAAATGTGTAGGTAGTTTTTTAGACAACCAATGTCACTAGAATTCTTTTGATTCTCAAGATCGTTGTGAAGCACGAGAGAACTGCATACGCATTCAAATGACACAAGTCACACAAAGATTATAAGACAAAGCAAACACAAGTTCATTTTAATCCTCAAAGCAATGATGAGTTCTTTTTAGAGCACCAAAACCAAGTATGAAGTTGTTTGTTCAATTTTAACCCAAAATCCAAATTCTAGTGAGTTTCTAAGGTTCAATTTTAACCAACTTTGACAAAACTTGAGTTGTTTGTAAATTTTATGCCCAAAATAAATCTAGTTGGTCCTAGAACAGGAAATAAAATGCAAAATTAGAAAGCCTAAGCAATTACAATGAGCATTAAGAAATGTTTTTAAGGCTCCAACTCAGTTTTCCTCCCTTTCCTGCAAAGGCGATGCTCTACAGCAAATGCAACAATCTGTAACTGGAAAATGCAGCGTTGAAAGCAAAGGTAGCACTCTGTTGATAAGCAAAGGCGACACTCTGCAGAGGACAAAGACAACGAATGCAACGCAATTTCAGAAGTGATGCTTTGCAGATAGAAAGTAAAGATAGAAGACAAAAGGGTCAAAGGCGACGTTGAAGCATATGTGGTGCGACAAAGGCGAGCAAGTGTGGCATGACAAAGCAAAGGAAACATTTTTTCTGAAAACGGCACTCTGGAAGTTCACAAAAGTGACCTGTATGAGTCAAAAGCGGCGTCACTCCCTTGTAGCTGCAAAAACACAAAATTTTAAGCACAAATTAACAAAATAACTTGGTTATACCTCCTTTTAGCACCAAAATGTGAACACCAAACCTGCATAGGCTAACATAAGATCAACAAACAACTATTAAACATGTTAGAAAGCTCAATCTAGTGTTCCCTATGAAATTCTTGGAAGAACAAAGATGAAAGCATGAAGCTAAAATATAAAATAAACAAGAAAGCATGTAATAACCAAACCTTAATCCCATATTGGGATTGGTGCTTCTTTGATGTGGAAAGAAGCCCTTTCCCAATCCTAATTGATAAGTTTGATGTTGAATGTGATTCCAAGTGTGAAATTATGCTAAATGATGATAACTTAACTTAAATTGATGAAAATTATGGATTGCTATGAACTCAAATGCCTATAGTGATAATGCTTGAAGTTGTGGATCCATATTGTAAAAAGGATGTTTCTATTTATAGAAGCCAAGGGTTGAAGAATGAGAGGATTTGATGAATGTGGGATAAAATGGGAGCTAATGAGAATGTGCCAAGTGTCACAATTCTATTGGAGGAAGGTGGAGCACATTTTGGGAAATGTGTGAGTGGAAGAGGATGGAAGAGAAATAAATGAGGATGGTTGGGGATTTGAAAGGCTGTAAGAGGAATTGAATAAAATTGGTTGAGATTTGAGAGGATGTAAGAGAATTTATTGTATTTGTAAGAGAAGTTATTGAGGATGTGAAAGGTTTTAGAAAACCTTTGGAGGGAAATTGAATGAGGGGTTGTTGAGAGGAATATTCTTTGGAATATGCCTTTGTGATGATAAATAGAGGAATTAGATAAGTAATAGAAATTATTTTCATGTGCAACTTGGTTAGTTGACCATGGGTTGATTTAACTCTTGAAGAGTTAAAAGTTGGAGGAATTATTAATGATGATTAGAAAGGTGATTTAGGATTAATTAATCCAGAATTAATTAATTGGAGTGGTTTAGGAGATTGTGACATTTGATTTGATTAATTTAATCAAATGAGAGGACTTAGGGGGATTTAATTAAATGATTTGATTTGATTAAATATGATGAATATTAGTTAGAATAATGGTGAATTAATCATTAAACTTAATTATTTGATTAATAGCTAAATTTGTCGAATTTAACTAAATAATGTTGATTATTTAATTAACTAATTAATTTGAAGTGATTTAGGAAGAAATAGTGTTAGTTAATTAGAATCAGATGCATAGTATTAATCAAGACTTTTTCGGTGTCTACACAGTTCATCAATGAAAATTTCACCTATACCTACACAGTGAACAAACATGTTAGATAAAACAATGAAGACAAATATTACAATGATGCTTCATGATGATTGGTGATACCCCTCTGCTTTTCTTGATATTTGAGATGTTGCAAAATTGTTTCAATTTCTTTTGAGAATAGGCTATATATTTGTTGATGTGGCATATGTAGAGATTACAAGTCTCGAGCTCTAACACAAACACTCTCATCTTATGCAGGCATTTTTGGAGCAATCAGGAAACTTCCGAAGCAACTGAGCAGAAGGAGTTGGACAAGGATGTAGCAATTCAACTTGGGGTTCGTCATTCAGGAAATGACGGATCCCTAATCTTCCCATATGCTTTTTTCTTTTTGTATCTTCATATGTATAGTTTCTTTTTGTATTGCATTGAAAGAGTTAATCCCACAGCTTGTGTGGGACACCATACATTTGTAATTATCAATAAAGACATCATTTATGCAAAAAAAAATTAATCTCTCTCTCCTATACAATTGCATAATGAAATGAAATATTCTTCATAATAATTTTGTGCATATGAATGAAACATAGAAAAATTAAATGTGTATCTTTTATCTTTGTTTCGCAAACACTATCTCAGCTCTACCTAATTGGGTTGGAAGCGAAATCAGGTAACATCTACATTTTGCCCCTCTTTGAGGCAATGCAGCATGTTGCGTTATTTCAAAGAAAAATTGATTAACTGATACATGCCCCAGGGATATCCCGGTAAGGATGATGATACAGATGATATGCCCCCTCGAGAGATTGATCTAACAAGCTATGATAAGATTTATCTCTCGATAGATCACAAGCAAAAGATTTGATAATTTATATTGCACGAGTGATTAAGTAGAGATGTACATTTGATGAAAATGCACAACTGATAGTTGATGGGTGTAATTGAACAATTGATGTAAATGATCAGTATAGTCGGGTTGATAAGATGATTGAGTTGATTAAGCTGAGTGAGATTGATTCTAGCGTAAAACAATGATTGATTAATAAATTGATCAATGAGCAGATTGATTGATCTAATATTTGGATTAAAAAACAAGCATCAGTTATATAAACCAATTAATCATTCTTTGAAATGACCATGAAGAAAATGAAATGATGAATAAAATGGATGATGGAAGAAATGATAGATGAAAAAGAGATATGAAGGAAATGAAAGTGGTGAAGCTTCTTATGCTTTACAAAGTGTTTTATCATCATAGAGCTTATTATGTTGCAAATTAGTATAAGTGTCTAGATACCATGAATGTCTAAATGACCTGAATATTGTTTGTGTTTTTATTTAGCAGTGAAGTATAAGCATCTAGGTATAAGCACCTTAGATGACCTAAATACTTATTGCATGGAAGACACTAGCATACAAGAAATTCTCTCATCCGTGCAGTAGACTCATAGGTCCTCGATGATTTTAGACAACCATGACCTAAGATGATTCATCCTATGAATAAGAAACAATCCACAGATAGAAAACAAGTGGACATGCCCCATCCTCGCCTCTCTAGTCCAAGACATCCTCGATAAGCTAAAAGATGCCACCAAAGATAAAATCATAAAATAATCAAAGATCAACAAACAAACATGCATCATGCTTCAATGTAAAACTGATTCTTGTCATAGTTTATGTGTTTAGTTGGATCTAAAAGGTGGGTTGATAGGTAGGTTGCAATGTTCGTTTGATTAGCAATCATGGCGTTTTTTTATTTTGTTGAAGTTCAAAGCTGCATGGCGATCTAAGAGTGTCACTATTTTTGGATTTTCTAAATATTTGATTTTTTGGATTTTTCGGCATATTTAATTTTTTTGGACTTTTTTAGGACATTTTATGATTTTTATGGATTTTTTCATGACATTTTATGATTTTTATCAATTTTTTCAAGACATTTTATGATTTTTATGGATTTTTTCAGGATATTTTATGATTTTTATGGATTTTTTTAGGACATTTTATGATTTTTAGGGAATTTTTGAAGTTTTTAAAGATGGAGTGAGATGAAATGTGATAGATGACCGATTGAAGGAATAAGATCTTCCATAGTAGAGGTAATGCAACCATGGATAATGATAGATCTAAAAGAAAGATTCACTACAAAATGTCACACAAGCAACATATCTTTTGTCAAAAGATGATAATGGTTGATTGATTAAGATGTCAGGAATGACTGATTCCATAAGGAATGATGATGATAAGTACTTAGGATCACTGATTCCACTAAGTACGATAAGATTGATGATTTTTGATGATTGATTGACAAAAGATATGAGGATTGGATAATGTTTTACAGCTAGGCTCAAATATGATTTGCATGATAAGATTCAAGGTTGCAAAGGGACATGATGACCAGCATTGGAGGTAATTTAATCATGGATAAATGATAAATATGTGAACTATGATGGAATGGTAACGCATAAGGATATGAAAGGGAATCCAAAGCATGTGTTTGTAATTTTTCCCATAATCTCGTCAAGAACAAAGGAAGGAAATGGGACATGGATTTTGATAAGCTAGGAGATATGGAATGGAAGAATGCAAGAATAAGGATAATGAATAGGATTATCAAGATAAGATAGATAAGATATGGCCACAAATTCCTAAATACTTTTCCCCTATTCCTCATCAAGATCAAGGAAGGGAAGAAAGGATGTATTTAGATAAAATGATGGAATATGGATAAGATGAAGGATATGGTACGGAAGATATGGATAAAGTGTATAGGATAAGATGTATGATGGAGGATATGGTATGGAAGGTTTGGATAAAGATGAATAGGATAAGATGTATGGCGTTCAAGAATATCCTTAACCTTGTCAAGATCAAAGGTGGAAAGATAAAGGATGAACATAAAGAGGATAATGTATATGAATGACAAGGTGGATGAAACTTGTCCCCAAGTGTAAAGTGCAAGAGAAATATGGAAGATAGGATATGGATATGGAAGATAGTATATGGAAGATAATATATGAATGATAGAAAGATGGAGGGAGGATTCAAGAATCAAGTGTCATGGCTAATATCCCTCAAATATGTGCTCTAATAAACCATGGCAATGAGGATTAGGCTCATAAACATTGATAGATTAATGGTATGATGGAAGAAGCTAAGGACTTATGCAAAGGTTTGGATTAAAGGAGGATAATTGGGGATGGATGTTGGATAATGGATAGGAGGTTGGAAGGCTTGTTGATGGATAGATGGAAAGGATGGAAAGATCAACATTAGCACACACCTTGAAGGGTGGTGGAGTGATGAATGAAAAATGGATTTAGAATATGATAGGTTTTTAGATGGAAGATTGGAGGAATCTTCTAGATTAGCAAGTTTGGGTGCCAATTTAGATTTTATTGCTTCTATGAGATTTTTAGGAATCCACATAGCTTTTGACTTTGTTTTTTGCTTTGTGGGCCTTTGTGGCCTTTGAGATTTTTCTTTTTGCTTTATGGACCTTTGTGGCCTTTCTTTTTGCTTTGTGGGCCTTTGGGACCTTTGATTTTTTTCTTTTTGCTTTGTGGGCCTTTGGAGCCTTTGAATTTTTTTCTTTTGACTTGATGGGCCTTTGTGGCCTTTTGGATTTTTTTTTTGACTTGGGATCATATTTTCTTTTATTTTTGCGTGTCTCTTCAAGGAGACATGTTGATCCTATGATGTATGTGGATTTTGATATGGTAGCTTTTGAAATTTGGCACCCAAATTTCTTCCAAGAGCAATGGGATAGGTGAATAAAGATGAATGATATGGAGGTATTATGGATAGGTTAATGTAGGTAGAATTTTGAGAGGGCATCAAGGATGTGTGTCATTGTTGTTCTTGGTGAATAGGAGATGGAGGGATGTAGGGCCCAATATGGATGGAAGTGTTGATGAACTAGGGTTTGGATGATAAGGACCAAGGATAGATGGAAGGTTTGATGGACTAGGATAAGAACCTAGGACAAATGGAAGGTTTGATGGACTAAGATAAGGACCTAGGATAGATGGAAGGTTTGATGGACTAGGACACTTAGGTTTATTTTGATGAGATATGGACTTACAATGGGTACCAATGTCTTGAGCATGAGGTGTATAACCAAGGCCATGATAATATGGATTTTCTTGGATATAAAGGGGTTCTAGGATACCTTGTTCATGAATGCCTAATCCTTTTCCTTTGTAGTTCATACTTCGACACATTCGTTTGCCAATGGGATATGTATTATTTATGAAACAAGATGCAATTTCATCGTGAAGTGGATGTGATATGGAAGGAATAACAAGATCTTGGAGTAAACCACCTTGGATAAAAGTGAGGGAACCCATTTGATAGGTAAGGGGCTCATGGATAGCTTGAATAGGGGTGATAGACTCTTATGGAGGATTGTGATCATGAGGGGAATTAGGGTAGGTGATAGGATCTTGACATGGGGATGATGGGGTACTTTGATCTTGACTTGGAAAAGGATCACAAGGTGTAGGAGATGGAGTAGCTTGATCTTTATTAGGTATGGAATCATCATGAAGTGGTATGAAAGGAATATCTTGATCATGATAAGGATGAACATCATCATGTAATGAAAGGGTATGCTTGAATGGAGGTATATCTTGATCTTGATGAGGAAGGGAATCCTGAGATTTTGTGGAAAGCATATCTTGATCATCAAATGGTAAGACATCATTAGATAGGATGGAAGTATTATCATGCTCTTGGGATGCAATGGAATCATGAGATGGTATGGATACATTAGATGAGGTGGAAGGAGGACTTGGAAGAATACTTTTCTCTTGTGATGGAAGGGGATCATCATGAGGTTCTTGAGAGATGGGATCTTGTTCAAAGATTGGAGGGGATTGGATATTTTTGGTATCATTGGATGGAGTGGAAAGAATACTTTTATCTTGATGTGCAGTAGAGTCTATGCTAGCATGCTTTCGACTAAGAGATTGACATGAATCATTGGATGTAGATGGTATGATAAAAGAGGATGGTTGGATAGATTCGTTAACTTGGGTGAAAGACTCATGAGGTTTATTTTGACTTATGGGGGATGAAGTTAGATGCTTGACATGGTAAGATTGCACAATATTATTTTTGTTTGAGGACTTAAATTTGGGTTTCTCATTTAGCCTTTGCAGAAATTCATGGACATTGAACTTGGATGATGTACTTTTGGGTGAGGATAAAGGCTTATGAGATGATTACATCACTTCATTCAAATCTTGGGATTCTAGTTTTTTTTCAAGCTCGTTCAAATGATAGTCAAAATATTCAATCCTTTGGTCTCGTTCATGGGTCATAGATGAATATGAAGGATAGTGATTAGACATGAATGATGGAGAGGATGGTGCTTGGACTCCCTTAAGTGTGATTATTGGTTTAGGTTGTGTAATGTGATTAGGGGCTCCCTTAAACACAACTTTTGGTTTTATTGGAGGAATGTCATTAGAGACTCCTTTAAGCAAAACTTTTGGTTTTATTGAAGGAATGTCATTAGGAACTCCCTTAAGCACAACTTTTGGTTTTATTGGAGGAATGTCATTAGAGACTCCTTTAAGTGTGATTATTGGTTTAGGTTTAGATGAAGATTTAGTAGAAAATGATGTGGAAGATAGGGATCAAGGCATGTTTGGCTTTGAGAGTTTTTGAAAGGGGATTATAAATGATCTTGGAAAGTTTAGAAAGGATCTGAGGAAAATTTTGGGATGTGAGGATGTTGTAGGATGGTTAGTGAAATTTTGGGAAGGTTTGTTAGGAATTGTATGCAGAAATTATCAATTAAATGCAAATAAAGATTAAACAGAAAAATGAAAAACACAGAAATAATAATGAGAGACAATATTTAACGTGGTTCACCCAAACTCGGGCTACATCCACCAATAGAGATTCCAATATTATTATCCAGTAAATCAAATCGATTACAACCAGTAATCCTTGCAACTCAATACCGTTGCAAATGCTACAATACAATGTCAATGGAGACCCTAACCCTTAGCATTCTATCAAGACTTATGTCAGTTACAAAATAGGGTTTTTTATGTTGGCCAATAGAAAAATAACACCCGACGCCTTTATAAAATAATAAAAATCATGAGAGGTTTTGGGGGACATTGCCTCTCGACCCTGCCCTGTATCATGACTAGGAGCGTTCCAGGGGCACTGCCCCTGGACCCCGCAAGGGGCACTGCCCCCAAACCCCCATTAAATAATTTGGGTACAAACTGCCCTGATAAAAGTGGAGAAAATTTAACCTCCGATTCTAATTAGGCTCTATATACCAACAAGGTTATGGATGGTTTAGGGATGATTATTATGATGGATGAAGCATGAGACCCAAAGGTTATGATAGGTGATTATGTTTGAGTGTGATTGAAAATTCTTGTGAAAAGAATACAGTTCAAACAAAAAAGCACAATATCTGAATGTTTTTACTTGACTTGAAGACAAGTACAACCTATGGCTGGCCAGGAAAATATTTGTTGGGTTCCCACTTGGATTTCTCCAGCCACGCCTATTCAGAGTGGATAGCTTAGGAGTTTGGTGGCACTGGCTCCCCTCCACGGCACTCACTTCTCGGGTACACAAAACTCTGAATTTCCCAAAGAGGAATTTGCTATCTCTACTTTGAACCGTGAAAGTGTGGGACGGCTTCAAAGGTCTTACCTCCTGCGCCAACAAATAGAAGGATTTTGGCTTTCTACACAAAGCTTTCTAGTAAGGGCATCTGATTTAGGGGATACTATGATAAACTCCCTTGAGAGGTCTCCCAACACTTAGAACAAGGGTTTTTCGCATCATAAAGATACTAGGGGAGATCTATCATGTACCACTTCCTGTTGATCATAATTTTCATCACAACCACACATTTATATAGCGGTTCAGAAGGACTTGGCTTTAGCCCGTTACAGCTTGGGTCGTTCCCACCTTTCAAAGCAGAGTGGTAGGCCCTCTAAGCGATTAAAAACATAAAGAGATGGGTCTAGTTTTTCTAATCATCGAGTTTGCACAAGGTGAGAGCATACACCTACCATCTTACAAGCATGAAAAATAGTGGTTTATTAACCCCCTAGTTAAATCTATGTGAAAAGAGATATTTGTTCTTTTTGTGCACCAATTGAAATGTGATCTACTCTAAATCAAACAAGATTTAGTAGTTTTAGAATAAAGTCTTGGACACACGAAAAACCTACAAAACCACCCATTAGCAGTTTCTCAAAGATGCCTTGGACCAACAGAAAGCTACAAAAACCCTAGTTAGCACAAGAGGTTAAAAAAAACTAAACTAAATTAGAAATTTAAAAAAACTAAACTAAATTAGAAAAACTAAACTAATTTAGAAATTTACAAACTAAACTAAATTAGAAAATTTTAAAAAATAAACTAAATTAGAAAATTTAAAAACTAAAACTAAATTAGAAAATCAAAAACTAAACTAAATTAGAAATTAAATTAGAAATTTAAAAACTAAACTAAATTAGAAATTTAAAAAGCTAAACCAAATTAGAAAATCAAAAAATAAACTAAATTATAAATTTAAAAAGCTAAACTAAATTGGAAATTTAGAATCTAAACTAAAATAGGAAACTTAAATCTAAAATCTAAATTAGAAATTTAAATCTAAATTAAATTAGAAAAATCTAGAATCTAAAAATCTAAATTTAATCTAAATTAAATCTAAACTAGATTAAAACTCTAAATTAGAAAAATCTACACTAAATTAAATCTAAATTGAACTAAACAAAATTAAAACTGTATTAAATTTGTAGATATCCAAATTTGACCACTCCCACATGGTCAAACCCATCTACTTTATTCGTCTATTTCATCAATATTAATTGAACGATTCATTTAATTAATTATTCACCTTCTATCTAAGGTTCCTAAAGTATTTAATTTAACAATTAAATACTTTACCTTTCATCTTTCCTCTCTAAATTAAATAAATATATCAATTTATTTAATTTAGTCATTTGACCTATTTGAATTAAAACAATTTTAAATTCTTCTTTTCCTCTCTCCTTGTCACATCCTCCATAATCCTCTTCTAATTTGGATTAACTTAATTAATCCATGATTAGGATGTGCCCACCTTAATCAGGATTAATGTCACATCCTCCATATTCTCCCACTTGCCTCTAATCTCTCATTAATTTCCTTAATCACTTGTTTGCACAACCTTAATCTAATCAACTTGCCACATTTAGCATACCTTTTTGGTCAACCTTCACATTTTCCATACTTGGCATAGACCCTCTTCCCCATGTGAATTTAAAATTCACTTTTATCTCCCCAAGGATTCTCCTCTTCCACATGTGATCATTGAAAGGTCACATCACTCACATGTGTCAAATTCCTACTTTTTGGGAACCTTGTCTTATCCACAAGATACTCTCAATCATGTGAATTTTTAATTCACATTTATTTCTCCAACCACTTCCCTCTTCCCCATGGAGATTTTTGAGAAATACTAAAATTTCTCATGTCACTTTCCTCTCATATGGGAACAAGAAATTCCTTTTTGAGGAAATCCTCTCTCATCCCAAGGTACTTGCAAGTACCTCCACCTCATTGGTACCTTTTCCACCTCACCATGTCCTTTTCCATCTCATTTCCACATGGCAAGTTGTGAGGGCTTGTGAGTCCTCAACTCACCATAGCCCTCCATCTTGACCATTGAATTCTCTAGAGAATTCTCCCTTAAAATGAATGATTTTCATTCATTCTCATTCATTAGGCATTCACACACTCTTGCATTCAAGCTCTAGTTTTCATACTTACACTCTTGCACTAAAGACCTCCATTGTTGCACACTTGCATACTCTCAAGCTTCATCTATTGCACTTGCATCCATCCATCCAACTACTCACTTTTCTCATTGCATTCCTCATCTTCCATAGAGCATTTTGAATCCATTTTTATCACATCTTGCCATCAAAGGAGCACACAAAGCATTGAATATCAAGTGCCAACCAAGGAACAAGCTTAAACAAGGTATAATCACTTTTATTGGCTTTGTTTTGTTTAAGTTTAGCGTAGCCCTAATCATTGAGGTGTTAAGTGTTTTCCTTCATTTACATTATGTTTTACATGATTTAGAATAAGTGTAAACACTTTATCACATTTTTGGCACGCCCGGTGGGACCCACAGACTGGTCTCTTACTTTTATGTTTGCTATTTTTTTGACATTTTGTAGGTTAAGGACACAGAGAGGTGAACCTACCCCTGAACAGAGGTGAACCTGCCCCCAAACAGGCGAACCCGACCTACACAGAGGCGGACTTGCCCTACAGGGTTGCCCTTCTAAGCGTCAAAACCTCTATTTTCTAACTATTTTCTGCAGAGGGGTGAACCTTCCCTTACAAAGGGGTGAACCTGCCCTTGACAGAGGTAAAACAGCAATTAAAGTTTAGTTTTTAGTTTGTTTTCTACAAAGGGGAAAACCTGCCCTTGACAGAGGTAAAACAATGGTTTAAAGTTTAGTTTTAGTCTATTTCCTACAGAGGGGCGAACTTTCCCTTATAGAGGGGCGAACCTGCCCTAAACAGAGGCTTGTGCAAGGTAAAAACAGTGTGTAAATTTCATTTTCAAACTCTGTTTTGGGTTGTTTTGATTATTACTGACCCCCTAACCCGTCATGTTGGCATTTGTGTTTGTTTTTCTAACATTTTTGCAGCTATCAATTCTTATTGAAGATTAAGATAAAAACTTTTAACATATTTGTTGCAAGGTGGACAGATCCAATTGTTAGTTAGTTGTTTGCTTTTTCATTTTTTCTAATATCTAGGCACATAGTTTAATTAGGGGAGAGTCAAATATTTTGTTTGTCATGTCTTCAAAAGTCCATTGTGTCACCCAAGGGGACACTACTCCATCTAAGCTTTCCCCTTGCACTTCGTGTGAGCCTGGGGAGTAGCCAAAAATGGTTAGTGTTTTCTTCTTTAGCAGGACCTACTTGGGGATTTCATCACCCCAAGGGACGATCCCAACCATGTGTACCGATGGGGTATACAAAGGGGGGAGAGTCAAATTCATACTCCAATCCAGTCACATCGTGTCTGGAGGAGCGTTGAAGCTAGGGTGATACCTAGATAGACGCGAAGAGTTGGTCTGAGCCCTCAGTATCTCATTGGGGTTCCTGACTCACGCTTGTGATGGGCTGGTGTTCATGGTTGTGCCTCATGTACCAAGAGTATATCGAGGACTCCCTAGTTGCCTTGTTCATCCTAGATTAAGGACTGTGTTGGCCATACCTTTCACACTAATTGTAGGATTATGTTGTCTAAATTATTTTCTTGTACAAAACCAATGAATTTTTGTCAAGTTAGCCTTATTGCTTGTTGTTTGCTACATTTTTTGTCCTTGCCATAGTTGTTTTCACTTAATTCAAGTCCAATTTTGTTGCAGAGGGGTGAACTTGCCCTTAACAGGGGTGAACCTGACCTCTGTTGCAGTCATTCCTCAGCCTGTTTTTGTCAAAATTGTCTATCTTTTTACTAACCAGGTGAACCTGCCCTCAAAGGGCTGAACCTTCCCTCAAAGGGGTGAACCTCCCCTCTGCCCCAACTTTTTATCAGAATTGTCAAACTTTTCACTAAATAGGTGAACCTGCCCTCCAAACAACCAATTTCACCTCCCATGCGGTCATTCTAAGTGTCCGTTTGCTCGTTCCGGGAACCCGTTTTCCCATTCTGAGAACCCGTTCATCTATTCTGAGCATTCATTTTCCGTTCTGAGTACCCATTTGATGGTTCCGAGTACCCTTTTGGTGGTTCTGAGTACCTGTTTGTCTATTTTAGGAACCTGTTTGCCCATTTAGATCACCCATTTCCTCGTTCTGAATACTTGTTTCCCCGTTCTGAGTACCCACTTCATCATCCCGAGAACCCGTTTACCCATTTCGAGCACCTGTTTGCCCATCCCGATAGTCATTTCACTCGATTCAATAGTCTATTTGGCCTCTTTTTTGGTTTACACAAGTCTAAAAGTCAAGTCAGGTGAACTTGACCTATCCTTAGGCGAACCTGACCTATCCTTTGGTTGAACCTGACCTTCCTTTGGGTGAACTTGACCTAACCTGTCCTTTGGGTGAACCTGACCTTCCTTTGGGCGAACTTGACCTAGTTTGGGTGAACCTGACCTATCCTTTGGGTGAACCTGACCTTCCTTTTGGGTGAACCTGGCCTTCCTTTGGGAAAACCTGACTTCCAGTTGGGTGATCTTTCCCCCTAGTTGGTTGATCTCGCACATTGGTTAGATGAGTCTGATTGTTATCCCACCATTCTGCATCTTCCATTCACCCACAATTTACATCTGCATTTCTCAAAGATCATTTGTTCATCATCTGAACCATATAGGAACATCATAAAGTATCTTTAGATTGCATATCTCTCATCATTTTCTTGATCCAAATCCTCTAAACTTTGTTTGAATTCATTATCCAAATTAACCTAGGTGTCTGAAACTAATCATCATCCTACAACATCTGCTTAGGATTGCCATCCGTCCTGAGTCAGTCATCATCATTCAGCCCTATCAATCCACTTCCATCTCAAGTTGGATTCAGTGCCGCAATCATCCACCTATCCTTAATCCAATCAATCAGAACCTTAAGTCACCTAGGGCGATCTCTGAACCTAGTTTAGAATCTCGTTTATCATCCAATCTCATCTAATCATCTAATCTTATCAGTTGTTTCATCAATCAACCTTATCCAATCTAATCCAAATCATCCTTATCCAATTATCCAATCTATCAATCTAATCCAATCTCATCTCATCAAAATCATCCAATCAGTTGATCCATTATCCAATCAAATCAATCCTCCAATCATCATCTAGGTCATCACTGTATTGCATCCTAGGAGTTTAACCACATTTTATTCTTGCACTTTCATGCCCATTCAGACTCAGTCACAAGCCAAGAACCACATTTTAGTCTTGCACTTTCATGCCCATTCAGACTCGGTCACAAGCCAAGAAACAAATGGTCGCCCAAAAAGGCCAAGGTTCCCATCTAAATACCACACAAGACCCCAACAACGTCACCAATACCACACAAGATCCCAACAACACCGCAAATATCCTTCAAGATCCCCAGAATGGTGCATCATCACAGTCCAACACAGATGTCCAAAACACCTCGCAGCCTAGAGACAAAAATAAGGTCAACTAGCCCGAAGTCACAGTCAATGAATACCTAAGCAATCCCGCTAATGTTCAGATGAGGATCACCTCCTCAACGAGCATGGGGATAAGATCCTCACTACTCTGATCATGAAAGGAGTCAAACCACCACCTGAATTTGATATGTCACAGTATACCGCCACCCAGTCTCTTCATGTATCACAGGATCTGTAGACATCGCAAAATGTTCTAGGAAATTTGTATGTTCACAAAGGTCCACCCATAGAGGATTGGTATCATCCTGAGTTCTATAATGTTGTAATTCATCAAATTTCCAATTATCCTCACCTCCAATCCACAGCCTCTACAGCAACACCCAACCCTAATGACCCTTATGCCTATGGCATGCCACAAAACATTCCCTCTGCTCTGCCACTTCCACCATAGCATCCTGGTCAACCACCTGTCAACACTGGGGGAACTCCCCACCTCGCTTTGATGCCACCTCTAGGAATTGCACCTGCTAGAAATCTACCACCACCTCAAAGTAATATCCCTACATATCAACAACCTCGCATTAACCCCCATCAATTCATCATGATGCAGGCACCACCACAACATGCTACTATCCCTTCACAAGCACCGCCACAACACGATGTTGTTGCTTCTGTTTCATCTCAACTACCTCATCAACAACCTCTGCAACAGAACATCACCATCCCGCAGTAGAATGTCACCATCCCACAGTAAAATGTTTCAATTCCTCAACATCCCCCGCATCAAGCCACGCAAATTGCATCACAGCCACCGCCACCACCCCATGGTACTTCTGCAGTGGTCCCGCAACAGTAGCATATCCCATCTCGTCCCCTTTATCAATAGTCACCACAGTAGCAGCAACTGCCCCAGCATACACATGTCCCAACACAGATGCAACGGAATCCTCTCATGTAATATCTTTATCATCCATCTAGTACGTACATCGCTTATGCTGTTGCATCTAATCCTAATCAAAGCATCTGTGTGGCCGCTCAAAATCCACAACAGATACAACCCCCTCCTTACACTAATCCTTTGCAATTGCATGCAAACCCATATCAACAGCAATCTAATCCACAACAGCCTCCATACACCACGCAACAACCCAACGTTGCATATAATTATCAAGCCAATCCATATTATGCTCAGCAGCATCTTTCATACCAACAAGGTGTTGCATCCACATCATACGTGCAACAAAAGCCACCTTATCAACAGAGTGCTCAATCCACTCCTATTTTCAGCAACAGCCGCCTTACCAACAAGGAGCTTCCACGACATTATACTATCAAGCCGCTATGCAATATCAACAGGGTACTCCATCTACCTCATACTACCAATAGCAACCACCATACCAACAAAAAGCTTCCACCTCTTACCATCAACATCTGTCATCCTCTTATTTGCCTTATGTTAATCCGCAATCTGCTTACCAACCAACGCCTCTATATACACCTCAACTTGCTTATGATCCAGCTACTTCAGCACCATCTTCATCCTATCAGCAATATCCTCTATATAGTCAACCTTGTTAGAACTGTGAAAATTTGAAATTTTCACAGTCAGTTACACTCATAATCTTCCAAATAAGTCCTACCATGAGCATATTTTTTCCCATATTTGTCCCATAAAATCCACCTAGATCTGAATATTCCATATTATAATTCCTATCGGCATGAAGAAATCAAGGTCTCCCTGATCCATATTGCATTTTCTACTAATATACATTTTGTTGCAGATTATCGGCAAGACCTTTGGAATGTCACACCGATTGGAATTCATCTGCAAGTGTCTTTCGGTAGGACACTAGTCATTGTCTCGGTCATAGAGGAAGTTTCATATCGGCAAGAATGATTTCACTGGGGTGAGGTCTCACCGAATGGGTCGTGTCTCACCGACCAGTGCACAAGAAAGAACACATCAGCAGGAGATTCATCGTCAGAGTGAAGTCATAGCGAACCCTTTATGTCTCACCGACTAGCGCGCGGAACGAGCAAACCTTTCGGCCAAATCACAAGTCTTCGAGGTGTGGTCTTGCTGAATACATTATGTCTCACCGACCGACGCACGTGGAAGTATATCAGCCAAGCTAAAGGTATTCGTGATGAGGTCTTGGCAAGTTTGAATTGTCTTCTCGATCGGCAATAAAGAACATATCGGTAAGAGTCAGGGGTTATCGGAGTAAGCTCCCAGCGAGTGACTCCGGTCTTGGCAACAAAGCACAGTTGGTTTTTATCGAATGGTTATCGGGGTGAGGTCTTGACAAATTCCTCCGGTCTCGCCGACAATGCGCAGGAAAGTTCTATCAATAGTTTTCGGCATAAGGTCTTGCAGTTTCGCCGACCCGTTTTGTCACGCTGATGAGGATATGCATATTGGTAAGACTAAAGTGCATTGGAGTGGGTTCTTACCGAATGTGTTTGGTCTCACCGACACAGCGGAGGGATTATATCAAAGAGCTGTCAGGAGGAAGTCATGTAGTCTTGCCAACCTATAAGTTACGCCGATAGAATATTTCAGGGAGAGTCTCACTGAATAGAGTAATCTAGAGGAACGGGTTCGGCGAGACATTTGGCATTGGTATGAGTCTTTTCGAAGATTCATAGTCTTGCCGATGAAATATATTTCATCGATAAGATCAATTTCATCGGTGAGAAACTTGAAGGTCATGCCGAGATACAATTTCATCGGCGAAAAGGTGGTTACATTTCAGAGACAAGAATGCACCATGGGGTATTTCGGCAAGACATATATGTTCTATGAAACATCTCCCCGACTCAGAATTGTTTCAGCGACCAGAAAATACACTAAAGAACACATCTCGGTAGAACATAATATAGTCTGTGGGACATCTTCCTGACATCACATGGTCACGGCAAAGCACCTGGGATGAATGGACATTCATCGGTGAGACTCAAAGTGTCGATAAGACGGAATAACATTATGACGATACACAGGATGACTGTCAGTGTAACATTAAGGATCGATATGACTGCAGGATGTCTCGACGAGTACTTAGTAGAGCCTGAATGCAAACAGTTGCTTGCCGACATTGGAATGCGAAGCGTTGTGTCTTTTCAGACACAAATGTATAAATATCCATTTTCGACTATAAATAAGGAGATGGTAGATAGTAGATAGACAGTAGATAGATTGGAAATGGATACAGTAGAATAAAAATTTTAGAACAGAGACTATGATGTATGATTTCAAAATGGAGATATCAACGAAAATCAGTTGATGTGGCTGCTTATTTCTAGTGTCAATTGTTTGTTGTGCTCATAAAAGTATTATTCAAGTTGTCTCCAAAATTGATGTTGTCTAGTTATTTAAATTGACATAACAAGTTTGTGTTTGGTTTATCAGTGCACATTTGTTGTATCTGTGTGATCGGTTGATCGGTTCTTTCAAGGAAGGATTAAGTCCTTTCAATTAATCACAGTAATCAGGGAAATTCATCTAGATCAGTAAGAAGAACTTAATAATCATAGTCTTGCATGTTTATACAAGTTATAAACAAAATATATTCCAAACAATTTAAGTGTTTTCCAGAAATAAGTTGCCCATTTCTATTTCATTTGACTCTGCATACCCAATAAGACACTAGTCTCTGCATTTTACCATTTAGATTCATTCATTTCCTTTACATCTGTTAACTGAGCATATTAGGATTTAGTTTTAGAATATTGCTATACAATATATACCAAATTTGATTTCATTTGTCCACTCCCATCTGCCATTGTGGGAAAAACATTTCAAGGAAGATAAGCACATTAAGTTTGCTTCATTCGTATAGGTACACCCACCTAGGTCTAGCAACACCTAAAGAGTAGAAAGCATAAACCATTTGGCTTTGTCTGTTACCCTAAAATGTACCAAGAGATTGGTAGCCTCTTGAGGTATTCTTACCTGCATTTTTGTGAGCTAACAAATTGGTGACTCTGCTGGGGACAAATCAATTCAGAATCAAGGCCTTAATCATAGAGTCAGAAACCTTGTATAGACTCCGCTGGGAATAAGAAATATCAAATATTTTCTCACTTTCAAGAAAGTGAGTGGCGACTCTGATAAAAATATTGCAACATGAATGGAAGAAGATCTCAATACAGGGGAGGTCATACTGGAGCTCCTACTGGAAGCAGTAAGTGGACACACAAGGATGATAGGGTTGATAAGGGTAAAGGGATAAGTGAGGACATGTGCATGACGAACAAAGACAAATCATCAATACCACATGGTGAAACATATGACCGTTATGATGCATGGAAAGATAATGCGAGTGCAGAGCCTTGTACCCCGGAAGATCAAAGAAATCCTTTTTACGATCCTCAGAAACAGGCTGAGTTTAGAGCTGAACTTGAGGCTGAACGAATCAGAATTCAGCATGAATATGATCAAAAAATGGAAAGTAACCAGAATGAACCCACTGATCCTGAAACTCCACAAGAAGATTATGAATCTTTAACTTATGAAGAAGTAAAAGCATGGTTCGAATCTCAAAGAAAGGAAAGAGAAGAACAGGAGAAATCCTAGATGATACAAGCAATGAGAGATTTCAAATTGCAAAAAGCTCATAACATTACTCAGACAGCTGGTTGCCCAAAATATGTACCACCTCATAAGCAAGGTAATCATAGTGCAAGGCCTTCTGATCCATCAGGGATCCCTCACCATCAAATAGGGAATCAATACAGACAGCCAAATCATCCACCTCATATTCCCACACAATATACAAATGTACAGCCACCTCATGGTCAGCATTATGTGCCACATCATAATACACAATACAATAATCCAATGTACCAGTATCCACCTAACCCTCGCCCTCTCCAGTATACGACAATGATTAGACAGTTTGATTTAGCAGGGTTTCAATTATACCCTTATCCTATGGATGGCAGTTGGAGAGGTCTGGTGCCTAAGTTTACAGGGAGTAGTGCAATTTCTGCTGAAGACCATTTGAGGAGTTTCAATGCATTCATTCAAGATTTGGATGTACCTTATGAAGATTTACATATGAGGCTATTCATGATGTCACTTATTGAAGAAGCTAGAGATTGGTTCAACAGCCTAACAACAACCTCTATTGATTCTCTCCAAATATTTCAGGACCGATTCCTTGAGCAATATGGGAATCAAAGTTCACCTGATGCTGCTCTTCATGAATTGATGCGAATTCAGAAAAATAAAAATGACTCAATTTATGATTTCAACCGAAGATTCAATAAACTACAGAATAAAATACCTCTTGGATCAAAATTTCCAGATTTTGTGGCATTGAGTGTTTATTTGAATGCGTTCGATCCTAAAACAGGGTATGAACTGAGAAATAGGTTCCCAAGAGACTTGGCTGAAGCCCAGAAAATAGCATTAACAATTGAAAACAATAGGAGGGCTGCTAGGATAATTGATAAAAGAGACAATCATAGGGCTCCTCAACAAACCAATAATTATCAATACAAACAGGAGAACGCATACAGAAATGAAAGGCCTAAGTTACATGGCATGCCCTATAACACAAGCTGGAAAGATGGAAAACCTATAACAGATAGGCCTAGAAACAAAGAGACTCCTGATCCATTACGGAAGAAGGGAACATACATGGTGAATAACAATTATTTTTGTGAAATTTGTAATAAGCCACATTCCCCAGATTATTGTGTTGTAGCCCAAAGAATGCAAGAGGAAGGAATGTTGATGGGAAATGATGGAGAAGATCACACAGTGTATTTAACTTCAAATAATTTTCACCGGGTTGAGGAGAGGTACTCATCTTCAGAGGAAGATGGATATGAGTACGATGTTTCAAATCAGAGGTACAATGTCCACATGGCTAAACAGTAGATTCTTTCTGACTCTGATGATGATTATGCAGAACCACATTTTGATGAAATGCTTACTCAGGGTAGTATGAGGAAGCTCACTGAAGAGGAGATAGAGGGATTAACTGTTGCTACAGTTGAAGAAGCAAAGAGTAAGTACTGATTGAGAAATAGGACAGTAAATGAGAAGGAAGGTGTCCCCAGGGGAATCTTTATGAAGAATCAAAAGGCGAAACAAGGAGCTTCGAAGAAAGCAGAAAACAAACAAAATGATAAAAGCGAATAGAAGCCTATCCAAGAGGAGGAAGTAAAGGAATTGTACAAAGAAATGCAAAAGACTGATCAGCCAAGTAAAAGAGAAAAGGAAGAGAACAAAGGAGGAACATCATAACAAAAAAAATGATTAAGGCAGAGGGTTCTTCTTTTGACTTCACTCAGGCTTTATCTCAGGTAAAGATGTTTTTTCCACTACTTGAGATGATGAAAATTAAGGAATATAGAGACAATGTTGTTCAATTAATAACAAATGGAAATGAAAAACATATAAATTCTAAAAATAAGATGGCTGCTAAAAATAAACAAGAGAAGGTAAATATCCCAGAAGTTTGCCTTAGTGATGCAGTATTGAGCCCCCCACAAGTTGATCATTTTTTCACTTCATTGCTCATAAATAACAAGTTGCTGAGAAATTGCATGATAGACTTTGGAGCTTCCATGAATATTATACCAATAGGAGTTATGAAACAGCTTGGTATGTGGGTGGATACTACTGGAGGGAAATGCTATGCAATGGATAAAAGACATGTTCCTGTGGTGGGTATAATGAGGGATGTTGAAGTCAAGCTTGATACTTATCCTCAGGTGGCCTATAACATTGATATAATAGTAATTGATACCCCTCCTCAGTTTGGGATGCTCTTATCAAGACAGTGGACAGCAACAATTGGTGGAAATGTCTAGTTTGATCTATCTTATGCAACAATTCCAGTGAATGGTTAGGAAGTGAAGTTGTACAAAGAGCCACAGATGAACCAGGTTGTTGATTGTGTACCACAAGATCAAATCAACTATTTTTGTTATGTCGATCTTGGAAATTTTAAGATAGAACCAGCCCAGCCAGAATTGACCAATAGTGATCCAATTGAAAAACTTGTGGCTCAAAACTACAATGAAGTGTGGAAAATGTATTTTGATGGGGCTTGCAGCCAAGAGGATAATGGAGTTGGGATTGTGTTTGTTTCACCTGAAGGTATTACATTTAAGTATTCATTCCTGTTAACATTTGAATGTACAAACAATGTGGCGGAATATGAAGCTTTAATAATAGGTTTGAATATAGCTGTGAAACATAAAATCAAATTTCTGGTTGTCCTAGGGGATTCTGAGTTGGTTGTTTCACAAATTAAGTCTAAGTATGTAGAAAAACATAAAAGATTGAAACAATACAGGAATGTTGTATGGGACACAATTGAGTTGTTTGATGCCTTCTCAATTGAGTGGATTGATAGGTCAAAGAACATAATGGAATATTTTTTAGCAAATGTGGCATTGAAAAGAGATGACATTACATTGGCTGGAGTATCACAAATTGAGTTCAAGACAAGGCCTGAAGTCCCTAATAACATATATAGTTGGCAAGTCTTTAATGATGATACTGACCTTTTGAAATTCCTCCATTGTATAGATCAATATGAATCCCAAGAGATTGACTTCAATGCCTTTGTTGAAAAGGTGGATGGGAAGCAAACAATATTTGGGAAGGAAATCTTACAGCTTAAAACAAATAAGCTTCCTAAAGGCTTAGTGGCGTTGGAGAGGGTGTACGATGGAAATGATCGGTCCCTCATCAAGCAAACACCAGTCAAAAGGGAAGATATCAAAGAGATTAACTTAGGAATTGAAATGGCACCAAGAAATGTGTACATAGGGAAAAAGATAAGCCCTACAATTAGAAGAATGTTGATAGAGTTGCTGAGAAAATATAAACATGTGTTTGTTTGGTCTTATGAAGATCTAAAAGCATACAGGGAAGATTTGTTTCAGCATGAAATACCATTGAAGCCAGATGCTAAGCCATTCAGACAAAAGCAAAGACCCATAAATCCAACATTGGAGCCTAAAATGCAGGAAGAATTGGCAAAGCTCAGAGACGGTGGAATCATTAAACCAATTAGGGACTCAATGTGGGTTTCAAACTTGGTCCCTGTGAGGAAGAAAAGCGGTGATATCAGATTACGTGTAGATTTCAGAAACCTAAACATGGCATTCCTTAAAGATAATTATCCTCTACCCAATATGGAGGCTATATTGCATAAGGTGACAGGGTGCGAACTACTGTCTATGATGGATGGGTTCTCAGGCTATAACCAGGTCAAGGTCAAAGAATCTAAGCAATACAAAATGGCATTTACAACTCCTTGGGGGACATGTATACATGAAAATTCCATTTGGTCTTACAAACGCAGGAGCAACCTTCCAAAGAGCTATGGATGTAGCATTTGTAGATTTGATCGATGTTATCATGGTGGTGTATCAGGATGACCTCACCGCTTACTCAAAGAAGGCTGAAGATCATGTACAACATCTAGAGAATGTATTTATTAAAGCCTTAGGATATGGTATTAACTTGAATCCTAAGAAGTGTCATTTTGCAGTCACAGAAGGTAAGCTCTTGGGACATATTGTTTCAAAAGAAGGGATTAAGATAGATCCTGAGAGGGTTGAGGCCATTGATAAAATTCATGTCCCTAAAACTGTTAAGGCTATACAGTCATTCTTTGGACAGATTAATTTTATTAGGAGATTCGTTTCTAACTTTGCTGAGATCATTAAACCCATATCAAAAATGTTGAAGAAAGGAAAAAAGGTAGAGTGGACTGCAGAGGCCTTGGAAGCTTTTATATCCATTAAAAGAGCCATCAAGGAGGCTCCTATTCTTAAATCTCTGGATTTTGCAAAACCTTTTCAGATATTTTCATTCGCTTCAATGCACACTATTGTTGTTGTTATGTTACAGAAGAATGAGGATGGTTATGAACAGCCTGTGTCTTTCTTCAGTAAGTCATTGCAGGGGTCTGAATTAAAGTATGATATAATGGAAAAATAGGCATTTGCATTAGTGAAAGCTATAAAATCTTTCAGGCCATATCTTGTTGGAGCAAAGGTGGTTGCTTACGTCCCTCATGCAGTTGTCAAGGACATTCTGACACAGTCTGAAGTAGCAGGAAAATGATGTAGATGGATTAATAAAATCCAAGAGTTTGACATGGAGATACAAATTACTAAACTGGTAAGAGGTCAGGGCTTGGCTAAGTTGATGGCGGAAGCAAACATTGAAGCAAATCAAATTTGCAATGTAGAAGAAGAGACTGCAATTGCGAGCATTGAGCATACTCCATGGTATGCAGATATCATGCATTACCTTAAATACATGAAGTGTCCAGAGGAATTGAGTGACAGCCAGAAAAGAACTTTGAAGTTGCAGGCATCTAAGTATGTCTTCATGGATGGAGATCTGTTTTGGAAAAATAGGGATGGTATACTATTGTTATGTCTGGATGAATCACAAGCCAGGCATGTCTTAAGTGAAATGCATGAAGTGGTTTGTGGAGGACATTACTCAGGAAAGACAACTACACATAAAATTCTTAGGGCAGGTTATTATTGGCCAAAGGTTTTTAATGACTCTTTTACATATGTAAGAAAATGTGAGGCCTACCAGAAATTCTCTAGGAAACTGAAGTATCAGGGAGCTCTGCCACTTTGACCCTTGCAGGCTGATGCCCCTTTTCATCAATGGGGAATTGATTTCATTGGAGAGATACAAGAAAAATTGAGTGGAGGACATAAATGGATACTGGTGGCCACTGATTATTTTACCAAATGGGTAGAAGCGGTCCCAACTAAGCAGGCTACAAGTAAAGTGGTGACAAATTTTCTGATGGAGAACATTATTACTAGATTCGGTACACCACTAAGACTGATTACTGACAATGGGATGTGTTTCAGATCAGATGAATTCAAAAACTTTTGTAGCACATATGGCATTACCATTTCTTATGCAACTCCTTACCATCCACAAGCCAATGGTCAAGTTGAGTCAAGTAATAAAAGTCTTCTGAAGATTATGAGGATGCTAGGTCAAACAAGAAGGCATGGGATTCAAAATTGAGATTAGTTGTTTGGGCTAACAGAATCACTATAAAGAAGGCAATTGGAAAATCTCCATTTGAATTGGTGTATGGAACACAAGCCAGGATGCCTTTACAAAACTTGTTACCAGTTTACAAGTTTATTCTTTAGGAGGATGTAGACATTCTAGAGCCTATGGAGGAGAGAATGGAACAACTGGCTGAATTGGATGAGATAAGACAAGGAGCTCAAAATCAGAACATAAAGTTACAAACACAGATGAAGTATCTATTTGATAAAAGGGCAAAAGATAGAAAATTTGAGCAAAGTGATTTGGTACTAATGTGGAATGCAAGGTGTCAGGAGAAGGAAAAACATGGGAAATTTGAAGCCTTCTGGCTGGGACCTTTTGTGGTTGTTGGAAATAGAGGTGAAGATTCATACTATCTACAAAACATGGCTGGTGAAGATCAAGAATTGCCTGTACATGGGAAATTTCTAAAGCATTTTTTTTCTTGAAAACAACACAGAGGATTAAGGGTTGCTAGTGCATGGACAATCCTTAGCAATCCTCTCAAAATTTTATCTTCCATGCACAGTAGTCTAGGAAATAAAAGGAACAGAACTTGCCAGTACATGGACAATCTTGATTTTCCTTCTTTCAAAATAATTTTTTTCCATGTACAGTAGTGTAGGGTCACTTTCATTTCCATTCATTTTGTCTTGCTCGCATAATTCCATCACCTTGAGTTTGGTTTGCTCACCTAGAAATATGTATCCTTGCAATGATCTCACAATCATTCATCCCCAAGCAGAGCCACTATTAGAACTGTGAAAATTTGAAATTTTCACAGTCAATTACACTCATAATCTTCCAAATAAGTCCTACCATGAGCATATTTTTTCCCATATTTGTCCCATAAAATCTAGCTAGATCTGAATATTCCATATTCTAATTCCTATTGGCATGAAGAAATCAAGGTCTCCCTGATCCATATTGCATTTTCTACTAATATACATTTTGTTGCAGATTATCGGCAAGACCTCTGGAATGTCACACCAATTGGAATTCATCTGCAGGTGTCTTTTGGCAGGACACTAGTCATTGTCTCAGCGACAAAGGAAGTTTTATATCGACAAAAATGATTTCACCGGGGTGAGGTCTCACCGAATGGGTCATGTCTCACCAACCAGTGCATGAGAAAGAACACATCGGCAAGAGATTCATTGTCAGAGTGAATTCATAGCGAACCCTTTATGTCTCACCAACTAGTGCGCAGAATGAGCAAACCTTTCGGCCAAATCACAAGTCTTCGGGGTGTGGTCTTTCTGAATACATTATGTCTCACCGACCGATGCACGTGGAAGTATATCGGCCAAGCTAAAGGTATTTGGGATGAGGTCTTGGTGAGTTTGAATTGTCTTCCCGACCGACAATAAAGAACATATCAGTAAGAGTCAGGGGTTATCAGAGTAAGCTCTCAACGAGTGGCTCTAGTCTTTCCGACAAAGCACAATTGGTTTTTATCAAATGGTTATCAGGGTGAGGTCTTGGCGAATTCCTCCGATCTCGCCGACAATGCGCAGGAAAGTTCTATCAAAAGTTTTCGGCATAAGGTCTTGCAGTTTCGCCGCCCCATTTTGTCACGCCGATGAGGATATGCATATTGGTAAGACTAAAGTGCATCAGAGTGGGGTCTTACTGAAGGTGTTTGGTCTTGCCGACACAGTGGAGGGATTATATCAAAGAACTGTCGGGAGGAAGTCATGTAGTCCTGCCGACCTATAAGTTACATTGATAGAATATTTCGGGGAGAGTCTCACCAAATAGAGTAATCTAGAGGAACGGGTTCGGCGAGACATTTGGCATCGGTATGAGTCTTTTCAAAGATTCATAGTCTTGACGATGAAATTTATTACATCGATAAGATCAATTTCATCAGTGAGAAACTTGAAGGTCACACCGAGATACAATTTCATCGGTGAAAAGGTGGTTACGTTTCAGCGACAAGAATGCACCATGGGGTATTTTGGCAAGACATATATGTTCTATGAAACATCTCCCCGACTCAGAATTGTTTCAGCAACCAGAAAATACACTAAAGAACACATCTCGGTAGGACATAATATAGTATGTGGGATGTCTCCCCGACATTATATGGTCATAGCGAAGCACATAGGATGAATGGACATTCGTCGGTGAGACTCAAAGTGTCGATAAGACGGTATAACATTACAACGATACATAGGATGACTGTCGGTGTAACATTGAGGATTGATATGACTGCAGGATGTCTCGGCAAGTGCTTAGCAGAGCCCGAATGCAAACAATTGCTTGCCGACATTGGAATGCAAAGCGTTGTGTCTTTTCAAACACAAATGTATAAATATCCATTTTTGACTGTAAATAAGGAGATGGTAGATATTAGATAGACGGTAGATAGATTGGAAATGGATATAGTAGAATAAAATTTTTAGAATAGAGACTATGATGTATGATTTCAAAATGGAGATATCAACGAAAATTAGTTGATGTGGCTGCTTATTTCTGGTGTCAATTGTTTGTTGTGCTCATAAAAGTATTATTCAAGTTTTCTCCAAAATTGATGTTGTCTAGTTATTTAAATTGACATAACAAGTTTGTGTTCAGTTTATCAGTGCACATTTGTTGTATTTGTGTGATCGGTTGATCGGTTCTTTCAAGGAAGGATTAAATCCTTTCAATTAATCATAGTAATCAGGGAAATTCATCTGGATCAGTAAGAAGAACTTAATAATCACAGTCTTGCATGTTTATACAAGTTATAAACAAAATATATGCCAAACAATTTGAGTGTTTTCCATAAATAAGTTTCCCATTTCTATTTCATTTGACTCTGCATACCCAATAAGGCACTAGTCTCTGCATTTTACCATTTAGATTCATTCATTTTCTTTACATCTATTAACTAAGCATATTAGGATTTAGTTTTAGAATATTGCTATACAATCTATACCAAATTTGATTTCATTTGTCCACTCCCATCTGCCATTGTGGGCAAAACATTTCAAGGAAGATAAGCGCATTAAGTCTGCTTCATTTGTATAGGTACATCCGCCTAGGTCTAGCAGCACCTAAAGAGTAGAAAGCTTAAACCATTTGGATTTTTCTGTTACCCTAAAATGTACCAAGAGATTGGCAGCCTCTTGAGGTATTCTTACCTGCATTTTTGAGAGCTAACAAGCCTAATCCTTCCAACCCGACTCCCGCAACACCCATCAATCAAGATCTAGAAGAAGTCAAATCTGCGCTAAAGGACTTACAAGCAGGGACCGGCAAATAATCATTCAAGTTTGAAGATATTTGTCCCTATCCATTTGATCCTTCGATCTCCTTCCTTCCATTCCCGAAGCATTTCAAAATTCCAAAATTTGACAAATATAAGGGAACCAAAGATCCTAAAGCTCACGTTCAGGAGTTCTATGCCCACTGTCAAGAAGTCATGCACAATGACAACTACCTTATGAGATTGATCCCTAGGAGTTTATAGGGAATTGCTCTTGATTGGTTTATGGGTCTTAAGAAGGGATCTATTAAGTCCTTTACATAGCTTTCAGAGGAGTTTGGCTCCCACTTCTCCTTCAATCTGGAGAAGGATATTGATACACTAGATCTCCTAAAGGAAAAATAGTGGGAGGGAGAAACCTTTGAGGGCTATCTCCAAAGATGGCGTGCCCTAGCTAGTCGAATGAAATCCCCATTAAGAGAAAAAGACATGGTCACCATGTTCATCAAGAACTCTCATCTCGACATGGATCATAACTTCAGACTCCATTGTGTCATGACCTTTGTCGAAATTGTGGAGAAAGGTCCTATTCTTGAGAGAGCCCTCATCGCTAAAGGACTAGTCAAAATCTTCAATTTTGACAAAGAAAAATCGTCTGGAGACAAACCTTGTTATTGGAACAAAAACAAAAAATGCTATCAATGATGGTATCATTGACACCAAGCATGTCCAAGTGGCCAATGCTTCGCAAAAGCCACAATATCATCCTTCTCAGCAGCCAATGCCTAATGCCATATCAGTGCCTCAAGGGGCACCTCGTCAATCCAATAAAAACAATCAAGGGGGTAACAAGTGTCAGTTCACTCAAATAGGAGAACCCCTAAGTGACATTTTTAATAGGCTTCTGCAAGCCAATTACCCCATTACATATCCTATGAATAAACCCCTTGACGAATCCAAGCCCAAGCCCAACTAGTTTAAAGAAAATGAATATTGTGAGTTCCACAAGATTAAAGGGCATACATTGAATAAGTGTCAAGGTCTGAAAATGTACATCCAGGATCTTATAGATGGGGGGTGACATACATGTGGATGCCAACATGGCACCATCATCCAATGCTCAGTTACAAATATACCAGAATGCTTTCCCGAAACATAACCAAGGGCCTAACACATCAAACTCAAACCCAGGGCCTAGCAATAGTAATAATGATCAAAATAACAGCACCAATAATATCAGTTATAAAAATGTGTCATTTAATTATCAAGGCATTGTCATGCATATTGAACAAGTGGAACCGCATGTATCTATGATACGTGTCAAAGGCAAAGATCTGCAATGTGTTGTTACTACCCGTCACACCCACATCACCGTCCCTGGAGCCTCCACATCCACTCAGTCACCATCTACATCCTTTCAATACAACATCCTTGACCATCTGGGAAAGACTTTGGCTCAAATATCCATTCTAGACCTACTTAAGTCCTCTCCCACACACCAAGAAATCCTAAATAAGGCCTTAAGGGACACCCAAGTCCCTAATGACATAGACCCTTCCCAATTCCAAGTAATAGTAGGGCACCTATCCACCACCTATCAACTAGGTTTCAATCAAAATGACATGCCCTTCATCGACTCTAATCATAACCATCCCCTTCATCTAGAGGTCCTAGTAAATCGTCACAACGTAAAAAGGGTCTTGGTAGATAATGGTTCCGCCCTAAACCTTTGTACATTAAAATTCATAAAATAGGTTGGATACACCCATACTAATTTAAACAATCAGGTCATCACAATCAAGGCATATGATAATGCAGAACGTGATTTTGAAGGAACAATATGTCTTCCCATTCAGGTTGACCCAATTGTGCAATATACCACATGTCATGTCCTTGATCTGGAATTACCCTATAACCTCCTCCTCGGTTGTCCATGGATCCACACCATGCAAGCCATTCCATCTACATATCATCAATGTTTGAAGTTCCCATTCAATGGGGTTGAAGTTACCATTCACGTAGACCCTCAAGCTTCCTTTCCTCATTCCCACTATTGTCCTGGAGTGGAAATGGGACCACCGCAAACATCCTCCACCCATTCATCCACCAATGCATCAACTACTACTTCATCCGCTCCATCATCCACATCTGATTCCACCCTTACAAAATTCTAGATCATCGACAAGGGATGTGGCGAGTATGAAATGTGCACAGCTTTGAACGTGGCCACTATGCCACCCTCACTGCACACATATGGTCAACCGTCGCAATCTACACCAAAACCAAAAGACAAGACCATAACCTTCAATGTTTTGAATGTAGCATCCAGCACCTTTCACTCTCCTGGGTTAAGACAAGATGCACCAGAAGATGACACAAGCCAATGGGTCTATCGTGAGGAAACTAATCCCTCCCCTCCTTTGAAAGAATATTTCCAGGAGAATTATCCTTAGCCCTCTAAGTTTGCGGAAAAGTAGAATTATTTGGGGGGAGGCCTTGTCATTGAAGAGCAAGGAAGGAAACACCACATCGAGGTTGTAGTAAGACCAAGATACTCAGGCTTGGGTCATGATACAAAACAAAAGGGACCTATAGCATCATCTAGTGCTTCTAATAACATCAGTGAGAGCAGCGGTGTCCTTAAGGACATACCAGAGGAGGAGTCCATCATATATGCATACGATGATGTTGATCATACCAACCTATCCTCCATGTTTGACTACTTACACATTTGCACTATTAGCATATCCCTTAAACATCCTAAGCTCATAGACTAGGACTTACGTGGAAGTGCACCCATCGATACCTTTCCTACAATGGATCAATATGTACACCTTATGCGATTGGGGGAAGATGAACACCCTAACCGCAAAAGAAAAAAGAAACAAAATAAAAAGGGGTCACCTGACAAAAACCTCCCCGAGGCGCCTCTTGACCTAGAAAAAGTAAAAACAAAGGGTGTATCTGATAGTGAAAACCTCGATGAGGCGCTAGAAGATGGGGATGTTCATCTTCCCCTTGTAGGGACTCAACTCTCTGAAAGATCGTCTATCCTGATTGAGGAAACTCAAGAAGTAAATTTGGGAACTGAAGAGGATCCCAAAATCACCTATGTAGCCAAGGCATTGTCAGAAGAAGAATATTCTGCTATCACCAAGCTTCTTAAAGAAGGCATTGTCAAATTTGCATGGACCTATTTAGACATGCCAGGCCTTGATTCGGCTTTGGTAGTACATCACCTAGACGTACGTCCTGATGCCAAGCCTGTCAAATAAAAGCTTCAGAAAATGCATCCTCAAGTAGCCTTGCTGGTTAAGAAAGAATTGGAGAAACTATTGGACATTGGATTCATAAGGCCTATCGACTATTTAGAATGGATCTCAAACATAGTACCTATGGCCAAACCAATTGGAGCTATCAGAGTATGTACAGACTTCTGTGACCTCAATAAGGCTTGTCCCAAAGATGACTTTCCTTTGCCAAACATAGACATGTTGGTAGACCTCACTACAGTGCACGAGATGCTTTCCCTCATGGATGGCTTCTCTGGATATAATCATATTATAATTGCACCTGAAGACCAACATAAGACAGCCTTTACTACACCATGGGGTACATTCTGCTATAATGTCATGCCTTTTAGTCTCAAGAATGTAGGGGCAACCTATCAGCGAGCAATGATTGTAATCTTCCATGACCTCATCCACATCATCATGGAAAACTATGTTGATGACCTATTAGGAAAATCAAAAATAAGAGAAGAGCATCCAACAATCCTCAAGAGGATCTTTGAGCATCTAGAGTAGTACAAGCTAAGGTTAAATCCGAAGAAATGTGTCTTTGGGGTCACATCAGGAAAACTTTTGGGTTCCATTGTCTCCCGAAGAGGTATAGAAGTGGATCCAGAAAAATTTAAAGCAATCATGGATATGCCTCCACCACATAACCTCAAACAGTTAAGAAGCCTTCAGGGTAAACTACAATCCATCTGGTGATTCATTGCTTAGTTAGTTGATAAGTGTCAGTCATTCACTCACCTCTTGAAGAAGAATAACGCTTTTAAGTGGACCCAACAGTGTCAACTCGACTTTGACAAAATCAAGGAATATTTGGCTCATCCACCAATCATTATGCCACCAATTCCTGGAAAGCCACTCCTATTGTACATTTTTTCTACTTTAGTGGCACTGGGGGCATTGTTGGCCCTACACAATGAGTCATCAAAAGAAAGAGCAATCTATTACATCAGCCAAACCCTGGTTGGCTATGAATTGAATTATTCCCCAATGGAAAAAGCTTGCCTAGCCGTGGTTTTTAGTTCGCAGAAACTCTGACATTACATGCTCAGCCATCCAGTAAAACTCATCTCCAAGGTCAATCCACTTAAGTACCTGTTATCCAGAACCATTCTGACTAGTCGCATGGCTAAGTGGGTCATGCTTCTAAGTGAATTTGATATTGAATATGTGGATCGGAAAGCTATCAAAGGACAAGTGATTGTTGATCAACTGGAAAATTCTCCCCTTGTAGATGCCTATCCGTTGACCACATAATTTCTAGATGAAGGAGTCTTTACAGTAACAGAAGCAACTACATGGACTTTGTACTTTGATGGGTTGTACACGCACAGTGGATCGGGGGGGGGAATCTTGCTTGTTACCCCTCAAGGGGATTATATACCAAAGTCATTCAGACTGGCCTTCCCATGCACCAACAATATAGCTGAGTATGAATCTCTTCTTACTGGCCTTAGGATTGCAATTCAGTAGCATATCACCCACCTCAGGGTCTTTGGTGATTCCCAATTAATCATCAAGCAGGTCAATGATGAGTTTCTCACAAAGGATGACAAGCTTCTCCCCTATAAACGTATGGTAGATGACTTCAAGAGGTATTTCACATCCATTCTGTTTGACCCAATTCCAAGAATCCAAAACAAAGCAACGGACGCCATGGCTACCATTGGATCTTTAATTGGCATTCCTAAAGACAAAATAGAGTATGAGTTCCTTGTAGAGCATCTCTTAATCCCGGCGTATGATATCCCAGAAAGTGAGATGGTGTGTGACATTGTAGGTCTCGCGTCCCCTCAGTACCATGATATCTATACCTATCTCCATGACAACATCCTACCTCCTAATCTCACAAGAAACAAACGTAAGTATTTCATCCAACGCACATCCCGCTACACCATTGTAGGTGATACACTTTATTGATGTGGGTATGATGGAACCCTCCTCTGGTGTCTAAATGAAACCGAATCCCACACTACGTTAACGGAAGTACATAGTGGTGTATGTGGGGCCCACTCAAATGGCATGGCCCTAGCTAAGGGAATTCTCCAAGAAGGATACTATTGGCCTACCTTAGAACATGATTCATGTGAGTTCGTCAAAAAGTGCCTACCTTGTCATCAGCACACCAATCTGATACATGCTCTAGCACAGGATCTACAACCTCTTGTAGCACCGTGGCCTTTCTCTCAGTGGGGTTTCGACCTCATCGGAAAGATTTATCCCCATCCTCCAATGGTCATACTTTCATCATTACCACAACTGAGTACTTCACTAAGTGGGTGGAAGCAATGCCACTCTCACAAATTACAGGTACTCAAATTTCCAAATTTATCCTCTTCCATATTCTCTGCAGATATGGAATACCCTCCACCATCATTTCTTATAATGGAAATCCTTTCAAGAACCAAGCTATGAAACACCTTTGTGACACCTTCCACATCCAACATCGTTGGTCCATGCCTTATTACCCCCAGGGTAATGGTCAGGCCGAAGAAACCAATAGAACCCTCATCAGAATCCTTAAAAAGGTGGTCAATAGTACTAGGCGAGATTGGCACCTTCACATTCATCCTGCCCTTTGGGAATACCGTACCTCCATCCGTACCCCTATCGGCTCCACTCCATATTCCCTCGTCTATGGTGCCAAAGCTATCTTGCCGATTGAGGTGGAAATTCCCTCATGGAGAATCTCTTTGAAGAATCTTATCAGTGATGAAGAAGCTCAAGTTGCAAGGCTCAGCCAACTAGAACTCCTAGATGAAAGACGGATCAAAGCATATGACCATCTTCAAGCCTATCAAAACCGCCTTAAAAGAAGCTACAACAAGAAGGTCCTTCCCCGTCAGTTCAATGTTGGTGATCTAGTCATCAAGGAAAATCAGCGCACACAAGAGGACCGAGAAAAGAAGGGAAATTTTGAAGCAAATTGGCTTGGTCCTTATTTCATCACCGCAAAATAAGGATTAGGGGCCTACAGGATTGCTATGCTCGAAGGATATCCCCTAGAGGAACCCATTAACATCATGCACTTGAAACGGTTCTACACTTAAATCAGCCAGGGTATCCTACCCTACAAAATCCAAAAATAAAAATAAAAAGTAAAGAGAAATAATTCGTCCAATGGTGAAAAATTGGAAAACAAGCGCCTTGGATAAGTACCATGATGAAAACCTGGCAAACAAGTGTCATGTGTAAATTCCCCATCCATCTTACTTCCACACTTGGGGGCAACTGTATCCCCTTCACCCATCTCCTCCCTCCACCCTATCTTACACATACTACTTTTCATATCCCATTTATCCCAACCCCTCCATCCTCCTAGTGATCTTGATATTGATAGGGGAAAACATATATACATGCTTTGGACACCTCTTGGCATACATCCCTCTTACCTACACACTATCCTAATCCTTATACATATCCATCTACCTTCCTTGTCCACCTATCATGCTACCATCAATCTCCTTTCCTTATCCATGCATCCTTCCTATATCCATCTCACTCCTTTATTTTCCTATCCTTCTATCTTCCATCCCTCATGCCTCATCATACATGACATATATAGAGTGGGGGCATCTACTTCCTTTGTAACATAGTCCTTGGAGACACCCTTCATCTACCATTGCATCCCTTACATCCCTCATCCTTATCCCTCCATCCATCCATCATAGCGTACCTTTCATCTCCCCATCCTTATCTTCCTATCCATCCAAACAATCCCTTCCATTTCCTCATCCTTATCCCTCTATCCATCCATCATCACAATCCCTTTCATCTTCCAACTCCTTACCTTTCCATCTATCCATCCAGTAACCTATTCCTCACCCAAATCCTTATCCCTCTATCCATCCATTACACCATCCCTTGCATCTCCCCATCCTTATCTTCCTATCTGTCTATCATAACAATCCCTTCTCTCTCCCCATCCTTATCTTCCTATCTATCCAAACAATCCATTCCATCTCCTCATCCTTATCTTCCTATCCACCCATCATAGCATGATTTTCATCTCCCCATCCTTATCTCCCTAATCATCCAAATCCTTATCCCTTTATCCACCCATCTTAACATCTTTCCATCTCCTTATATTTATCTATCCATCCCTTCATCTTTATCCTCATCCCATCTCATAATCCCTTGTCATTGGTATCTAGCTATAAGCTTCCCTCCATGCAAACCAGTGCCATATATCTCATCGTCATCAATCCCACTTCTTTTGCACATCTTTCCAATCTCCTATCACTTCTCATCATTTATATCGCCATCGTATCATCTTCCCAACTCATCTTTTGACGATTTGGATAACTATCCCATCCCTTTGCTTCATGTAATCACTGTTATCCTATCTTATCCAACAGGTCTATCTTGTCTCGTCGTATCGGTCCCATCATTTTATCCAATTATCTTGGTCATCTCATCATCCTTTTTCCATGGTCGGTCATCGGCTTTGTCGAACTACGTTGCCCTTGTGCTTTCACGTAGGCAAGGTTGATCATTTGATCCACCCCAAGGATTTTTTTCATTGTGTCTTTGTCATCCATCGAGGTCTCCATTTTCCTCTTTCCACTTTTATCCATGGTATTTTATTGAACTACAAGGGCTCTACGCTTTCACGTAGGCAAGGCTACTCTTTGATCGACCCCCGAGCCCCTAGGTTTGTAGGATGTGTCTGTCTTGTGTCTTGTGTCGTGTTGTCAAGTGTGTCCCTATCTAGTTGGTTCTTCACAAATGGGATCCTCTAGTATCGTGAGATCTTATTAGTATCAAATATTCGGTGTCATGTGGGTCATTTTAGTTTAGTTTCCATCTTTGGCCTCAACAGGATGCATCCTTCCTAACAGACCTCATCAATCCCATCCATCCCCTTTGATCCTATGGCAAAGGATGTTTGAAATTGACTGTGATCTTTTGATGCTTTTGGCTTTTGTTTATTGTTTGAGATTCCTATTACAACTAGTCAAAGTCGCCATGATCTATCATATTATGGTGTGCTTTGATTGGTTAACATAGGGGCATATCTTGATCTTTTCTTGTTGTTGTCTATTGGGTTGTCCCACGTAGTACCCACCAAGATCCCTGCGGTCTTGTGTTATGTTGGGGCCCTCTTGTACTTGTGGTTATTCCAATGCCTTGTAAATTCCATTTTATCCCTCTTAGGAATCTCCTCTTCCCCATGTGATCATTGAAAGGTCACATCAATCACATGGGTTAGAAACCTTCTATTATAAGCACCTTGTCTTATCCAAGGTACTTCTCAGCTTCCTTTTGGGAACCTTGTCTTATCCTTGAGATATCCCCAATCATGGAATTTTAAATTCCATTTTATTCTTCCAAGGAATCTCCTCTCCCCCATGTGATCATTGAGAGGTCACATCACTCTCTTCTCAAGGTACTTGCAAGTACCTCCACATCATTTGTACCCTTTCCATCTCACCATGTCCTTTGGACACTTCATCCTCCACATGGCAAGATGTGAGGGCTTTTGAGTCCTAAACTCACCATAGCCCTTCATCTTGGCCATGGTGGCTCAATCCTGACCGTTGAATTCTCTAGAGAATTCAATTTCTTCTATAAATACCCCCCCTTCTCATTCATTCAGGAACATTAGGCATTCACACACTCTTGCATTCAAGCTCTAGTTTTCATACTTACACTCTTGCACTAAAGACCTCCATTGTTGCACACTTGCATACTCTCAAGCTTCATCTATTGCACTTGCATCCATCCATCCAACTACCCACTTTTCTCATTGCATTCCTCATCTTCCATAGAGCATTTTGAATACATTTTTATCACATCTTGCCATCAAAGGAGCACACAAAGCATTGAAGATCTAGATGGTGTTGAAAATCCATCAAATTTGATTGACTCTCGCATGTATATAGGGGAAATAATCTCTCCTACATTCCAAGAAATGCATTTGGTCAATCAAAACCATCTATCCTAATGTGTGTGACTAATTGAAATTGGAAATTTCCAATGCAAAGGGCTTCTTTTATGCTAACACTCAGTTTTGTCACTCAATCTTATAAATGTGTTGTTGTACCAATTGTGTTGCTCTGTCATAACACTTGTGTCACTCTATTGGCACACTTGTGGTGCTTTGACAAATGCATCGCTATAAGAAAAAAAAAATCTCCAAATAGCAAATGTGTTGTGCAAAACACATGTCGTGAAAAATGATTGTGGCGTGCATAACGTCTACAACTCCACATAGCAATTACATTGCAATTTACAATTACGGACATCGCACAAACTAACGTTTGTGTCACTTGCGATGACAGTTGCGATGTATAATTCTACACCATAATTTTTTCTCTTTTTTAGCCCTAAATCTCACACAAAAGCATAAAAAACTCAAAATGAAAATATGATACATACCGCGTCACCCAACCCCTCTGGCCACTTGTAGGTCCACATGTACCATGTCTGATGAACCACCTTTGGATACTTGCCATCGTTCCAATGTTTCTCTGCTAGCCCTCACTCCACTCTAAAATTTCTAAAAGCTATGTGTGCAAATGAGGACACTTTCCCCCAAATGGCCTATATATAGGGCTATGGTGCCCTAATGGGTCCCTCTTTTTGCACTGCTTGCACTGCGTTTGTCCTCCTACTGCTGATAATGTTCACCTAATTTCCCTATAAACCAAATTTGTCATTATCAGAGCATCCAATTACCTTCACAAATCTTATTGGACAATTTGGCTCAATTTTTTGCATTTTCACCAAATTTCCCGAGGGAGCATCATAATCCCGCTTCTGCCGAGGCATCTTGGGGCAGGACCTAATTAATTTTTTCTTAATTTTTGTTTGAGACAATGCTAAAAATCACATTGTCTCAAAGAGGGGCAAAATGTAGACAATTAAAATTGTCTTGAGCCTGCAACAATATTTTCTACCTAATTCTCCGTCTAACCATAATTTTTTCTAAACCCTAATCTTCGTCTTTTTCTTCACACACTCATAATTAAATAATTTTTATTATTTTATTGAACTAATTTCTTCTATGTCATCATTTCTCCAATTAAATAATTATTATTTAATTATTTAATTACTAACTATTTCACATCTTAGATTAAATAAATATTATTATTTGTTTAATCTTACTAACCTAATGTCCCTCTATAATTAATAAAATTATTTAATTTAATAATTATTCATGGTTTTGAAAATAAATGAATTTCCAATTATTTTATTTTTGAAATTAACTCTTACAAATTTCTATGAATTTTGAAATCTAACTCTTCCATCACCATAATTTTCTCAATCTGATCTCTTACACCTCCATTAATTTCTCTCTATCTTCTTCCACCGTTAATTTTGCTTCCACTTCCACTAATATAATCAATTTCCCTTAATTTTAAATTCAAAAATGAGAAAGTTTCTCATGAAAGTTGTCTCATGTGATCTTGGTCATTCATTTTCTTCTCAATCTCGTCTGCTCACTTCTCCATCTCTTCATCTATAAATTTGATCTTTGAATTCTCTTTTTCTCTAACCACAGTCTTCAAATCTTTGTCGTTATTATCATCCTGAGCCTATTGAATTTTTGTACTTAAAATTGAGAGAAACACTTTAAAATCTTATCCAACAAAGAGAAGAGCAATAGAGGTCAACCAATGATGGCATAAAGGTATAATCTATTTTGTTTGTTTGTATTTAATATTTTGTCATTTATGCTATATTGTTTGATTTGGGATTGTATAGCTTACTTCTAATAGTTGGTGGTTGTTGTGTATAATCTAAAATTTCTGACCTAATTTCCCAATTGACATATATATATATAATCCATTCTTCTCGACTTGCACATGCACTAGGTGAATATGGTATACAATATATATATTCAATATACTTATAAAAAAGAAACATAAATTGTTAAGCCCAAGTGAATCTACTCTTAGGTTATTCCTATGTATAACCAAGAAATTTACACTAAATTTTCAATAAGAATCTTTGTGAAAACCCTTCCTAACCTGTGCAAAAGCAAATAATATTTTTCAAATAGTAACAAACCACAAACCATAGATCCATAAAAAATAATTATAGTAGACAAGGGAAACAAAATAATGAAACCAGTAAAACAACACTTACTTGTAATCACTTGTTATTCAAGAAAACTCAAGAAGTTTCTTCTTAATCCTTCAAACCTGCACTTGCAAAAGAGATCAAATGAAAAGAGTGAGAATTCCCTTAAGTGGTTTCTTAATGAGTTAGGACAACCTTATTAGTTGTTCTTGATCTAAGGGTGTGGATGAATTCCATCCAAGGGATGAGATTCATTCCTCAACCAACAAAGAGGCCCTAATTTTATTTGATATAAATAAATATAAATTGAGTATACTTTTGAATTTTTCAATCACCTATAGAGTATGAAAAATAAATGCTATGAAGGATAATCAAATCCTTCGAGGATTCAAGTTTCAACCCTCCACTCAGGTAAGCCTTCAAGTAATTACGACCTTAAATTTTACCCACTAATTAATTGAATGTGTGTTTTAATAGAGCACAAAATTTATCTAAACTCTTTAGACATCAAAAACTAAAAGTATAGAGCACATAGTTTTTTCTTGCATCTTGACAATATTTTTTTCTAAGATGAACATGCGGCTATCAGACGATGGTGCATCACACTAGCATCTTGTACGGATAGATAGCATTTTCCACAGAGAAATACAGAACATTTTGTATAGTGTTCTAGATATTAAAGACTATGAAATATGACTACACGAGTATGAAATAACCAGAATGGAAGTGCTAAATGAACTTAAATGATTAAATAATAAAGGAGAGTTCAGAATATCACTAGACATCCAATGAGATCAAAACCTCCCTCCAAATAGATACTTCACTTGTACCTACACGCATAAGACCAAAGAGAGGGGTTGGGTGGTTGTATAGGAGTTTTCCTCAATCAAACCCCCATTTTGGTGTTCCCACCTCTATGAATAGCCTTAGACAAGATAGAAATAGACATAAAAAAATGGAAAGAATGATATGCTAACAAAATAAGGATAATATGCTCAATAAAAAATTTCAAAGAGTTACCACCCCCAAGCATAGAAGCAAAGTAGTTTGTTGGTGCATTGAAGCAGTGGAAAGAATCCTCAAGATGAAAGTGACCTCTTCAAATTATAACAATGGAGCTTTGCAAGAGGTCATTGTGATCGTAGCAATGGTGGAACGATGGAGTTTTAGAAATTTGTGAATGAGAAAGAGAGCTAGAGAGTATTGTAGAATGCTAGAGAGTTTTGTATGTAGTTCAAAAGATCAAGTTTTCGAGACAAAGAGGGAATTTTTTTGTTCAAAATAGCATACCTGGGGTATGTGCAAGAAGTTGGGTCCACTTTTAGGGGAAGTGTCTGGTCGCGCCCACAAAAGGATATAAAAGTCACAGAAAATCCTAACCTGGGAATTGGACATTCCAACAGGCGACTAACATCTTCTCATGGTTGTTCATTTACTTTGTCAAACCAGGGAACGTATACTTGAAATGGAGCAGCACTGTATGCGCACTAAGAACCAATTCCAGTCACGATTTACCAGAAATAAATGCGTGAAAGGAATTCTACTTATGCTACAGGAATGTAATGCGAAGCATAAATCATGACAACTATGACTAAGAAACAAACTATTAACTGGCCTTATGCTACAGGAACAAACACAGGGATGGATTCTCGATGCTGGAGGAACAATATAAGACTGAGTCTGTGCTGAAACTTTCAAGAATGAAATCTAACTTATGATCAACAGGAAATAAACAACTAACTAACTAACTATATATACTTACTAAGTGGGCCCCCTTAGCAAGCATCAACTAGTTATGCCATAATTGAACTCAGAACTTCATCAGCTTTTATTCATAAACTCGGAATGATATACATTGTTCTACTCATATGAAAACTAACACAAAACACTATCTCTCATTATAATACTAACTTTTACATACTCTGGTTGCTCACTTGCATAGGAGGAACACTTATTTAAACCAGAAAAGCAACTAACTACCTAACTCTATCAGAGAAAGACGTGGACATAAATGTATCCTGAAACCAAGGAACAGAATTCTCATAATGAAAGCATATCCGTTCAACACGATCTAGAGAAAATTTAGCATTCCACTCTTCCTAGATTAATGATCATTTAGATTTCTTCCCAACGACCTGGTCAGAGAGTCTTCGCTTGAACAACTTCCTCGACACCGTGCTGCAAATGGACTTTACTGCAAGGCCGAGATCTATTGCACCTGACTCATTCATGCTCCCTTCAACAACCTGTGATGCACACGGAAATAGAAGCGAAAGAAAGCATGCATGGAAAACAACACGATACATTAATTAATCACATATTAAACCTATTTCATCATTCAAAAACCACATGCATTATATCAGTCATTCGGGAGGTCAAACAAGGTAATTAATATAGACACATGGATATTAAGCTGCAGGAATATAGGAATGTATTGCTACAGGATACTACCCATTTTTAGATAAAAAGTCTTTAATCAAAGAGTTAAACAACCATCAACAATAAAAGTAAGGGTATTAAAAATACATTATGATATTCAAATTATGAGCATATTTTAAGCTCATCATCTTCCCCCTACTTAGCCTAATGATGGTCCTCCAGCATTAAGCTTTCTGGTCATTTATCTGAGATCAGTAGGTGCAGTATGACCCTGCAATGAAGTCCCGAACTTGTAGTAGAAACCTCTAAAGTTTTTCCATCTCTCGTATATGCGGGTTTATGTTTCCTTATTAACATATGTAGCTCGATAGGGGTACAGTGGCCATATCAAAATTGGGGGATGAAATTTCAATGGTAGCCACAACTCAAATCTTTTATGTAAACCAAGCTGCATGTACTTCTCTGTTCTTCCAAGGGCTGCTTTAAAATTCAAAGGGCTATGAGGCTCAGACTTCCTTAGAACAACAGTCAATCTTTCCCATCTTGCCTCAATCCTGGAAGATGCAAGCTTCCAAAACAAATATGGTTGGCCTTTGAATTCATCATATACCTGCTTCCTGTTATCAAATATCTTCATTCTTACCGTCTAATCATTAAATCCATACACAACATGAAGCCAAGTTCTCAAAATTGTATGGGGATCTGAACTTTCAGGTCGCAATGATATGGGTTCATTTCTTTCAGCTTCTTCATAGGCCTCCAATTGTCTGCCATAATTAGTTTCATTGGCCGCCCATGACATGAGTGACCTCAAATGAATATCACCAATATAAAGAAGTGGATTCCACTCTATTTCAGAGGGAATTATCAATCCATGCAAATAAAATTCACATAAAGAATTCTTCAGCCAACTAGGGGCTACTTGATAGGCATCATAAAAAAATTTGGCTATATGAATAACAGGATCTAAATTCCTTGAAATTCTCATTAATTGAAACCAAAGAAATTGTTCATTTAGGCACATAGCATAGACCCTAGGCGGTGGTCTACATTCCACAATTTTACGAGTTATTTTCATCATTTCATTCATTTTCTCTTTCATTTATTGGATTTCCTGTTTCTGCCTTTCAATTTCTCTTTTCAATTTCTTCTTCTCTTCCTCCCAAAGACTTTGTTGAATTTCAGTCTTGGCTAAGTGGCGGAAACTCAAGGTTTGAAATGTGACTGGTCTCCATGTGGTCCTAAGGTATTCCAAAAATTCAATCAAAAATATATTTTTATAGACAACCATTGTTTGACAAGTTGCAGGGGGTAATGAGGTTTCATTGGACACTTCCAATTGTTTAGGTTCTTTGTCCTCCTGCTGCAGGATGAATTCTTGTTGTTGTGCAGAAGGAGATTATACTTCCTTTAAAATTTTCCTAATTGCCTCAGCCAAGTCATCAAGACTTGGCATTCCCCTTTCATTACTAACATGTTGTGCTTCCTCAACTTCCATTGGTTCATTTTTTATTTCCTTAGAAAAAATAGGTGGGCTATGTGGAACATTCTCAGATACATTCTGAGAATCATCATGACTGTATTCTTCAGAGTCCTTTGAAATTATTATAACTTCAGGTTGAACAGACGTTGAGGTGACTTTACGTTGTTTCCTTGCTGAAACTCTTTTTGGAAATTTTGTAGCTGCAGGAGGCACTCTTGTGGCTTTCCTCTTTCTAACTTTCCTAGAGGATTGAGACTCAACAAAAGAAGATGATGGTGAAACTGCAGTGGCAATAGGTGTTGCTGCAGGAGGAACTGCTACAAGAGAAGATGTTGCAGGAGAGAAACACTGTTGTTTTTTAATATGAGGGTCAGACTCTGGGGTTTTTTCTTCCCTAGATGACTCTCCTACCTTCATTTTTCCTTTTTCTCTTCTACTAGCATACCTGGTTTGTACTCGGGTATAGGGCTCTAGTGTGGTGGCTGCAGGAGTAGGTGTTGCAGGGAGTGCTCTAGGAGGCTCTGGAAGTTGCACTCTTTTGGGAAACAAATTCTTGCCAAGAAAGGGGTGACACATCCCTCAAGGAATGCTCAATCAAAATTTTAATGAGGGCATGATGGGCGATAGAGTTGTCCCTACCCCTCTGGGTTTCATGGGCACATTGCTTCAAAAGGTTTAACAAAAAATTTGGAACATTGACAGCTAAACCATGCCTCATGTGACTCAATAATTTAAAATGGTAGGAATGTAAATAGAAAAAGCATCCCTCGCAAGTCAAGTACCTGATTATGAGGATGGCATATTCCAAGTATGGAAAAGGTAGTGACACTCGTTTGCATCCTTGTTTAGAAACCTCTAAGGGTCCATCTGTTGGTACTGTAAATTCTGCCCTAGCAGAGACAACATCTAAAGAAAAAATTTATCCTACTGTCAGAAGCCCAACTACTTCTGCAATTTTCTCTTTTGTAACAGCTACTGTCAAACCCCACACTGTAGCTTCTCCTTTTGAAAGAGTTCTCAAAAACTCACCTGCAGCTTCCTCATTAAAAGAATCTAACCTCAAAAAATAATTCAGCCAACCACAATTGTTGAATGCCTGAACTGCTTGAGGATTTTGTGTCAAGAGTTCATGAGCTACAGGCTCATGTCTTACTAATTAGCCACCCATATTCACAAATTATCCATGCTGAGATTCCTGAAACTCAAACCTTTTTTGAAAATTCAAATAACTTTTTTTGCTCTGCTTCTTTTTGCTTCCTTCTGTCCTGTCGTCACTTTTCTTTACTTTTCCAAGAATGACTCAAAGAATATTTGCATGAAATTATTGTTACGAACTACCCAAATCAAGCAGTTAATTGTTGTTTTAGGATAAAACACGCAGTCATATTTGGAAAGTACAAGAAAATAAAAATATCTTATCAGTTGTGACAGTGACATAAGAAAAGGTTTGAAATGGATTAACCCTGCCCCCTACTAAAAATTTGGCATGCGTCCACACATGTGCGAAAGGACAAGCAAAGAATAGGCAATAATGACTGATATGTACATAGCAGTTAATGAATAAATAAAATAAATAAACGATGTGATAACAAAAGATATCGCGTACCTTGAAATTAATGCTCGTACATGCTAGGAAAGATCACAGTGCAACATGAAATGATGGCTGGAATTGAAATCATAAATGAGGGCGGTATGGTAGGATGGATGACATGGAAAAAAAGGAAATAAATGGTGGTGATGGATGAGAAACGGAGAACGTGGCTTCCTTAAAAAGGAAACCTTTATTATGGGCATGCAACGTGGAATTTTAAAGAGATGTTGCAGGAGAAAGGCTAAAGCCTTTTGCTGCAGGAAGATCAGTGGCCGCATCTGAAACAAACTGCTTCATAAATTCTTATTTTGACATTAGCTTATGATACAATCGAAGATGGTTTCCATTAACTAGTAGCTTGAATCGAACTGGATCTATAGTAGCTAACTGAACTAAACCATTATCAAACACATTTTCTATTTCATAAGGACCAAGCCATCTTGTTGTGAGTTTACCTTGATTTTCCTTATATCTGGAGTCATAGAGTAGCGCCCAATCACCGGCAGAGAATTGCTTAGTTCGGATATGATTGTCATGCCATTTTTTTCTTTGCTGTTGGATAATTTCAGTATGCTACAGGGCAGTTTTCCTTATCTCATCCAATGCATTCAACTGCAGGAGGCGTTCCTTTTGAGCTTCTGAAATATCAATGTTAAGTTGGAGAGCAGTCCTCAAGGTCTTATGCTCAAACTCTATTAGCAACATGGCATTCTTGCCATAGAGTAACTCAAAAGGAGTAAACCCTGTAGTTGTTTTCCATGTTGTCCTATAGGCCCAGACTGCTTCAGGAAGGCGACTGCTCCAATCCTTCTTGTGTAATTGGACTGTCTTTGTAAGGATTGTCTCAATTTCTCTATTGGTAACCTCTGCCTGACCATTGGCTTGAGGGTGATAGGGGCTAGACTTTCTATGCCTGATCTTATAATCATTCATCAATGCAGTGATTAAGTTTGATGTAAACTGAGCTCCTTGATCAGTAACAAGTTCCCTAGGGACTCCAAACTGAGTAAAAATATGCTCATATAGGAACTCAACAACTTTATTGTCACGGGCATGTGTCATTGCTTTCACTTCCACCCACTTGGTTACATAATCAGTACACACCAAAATGTATGATTTCTCATTGGATGGAGGATCAATAGGTCCAACAAAATCCATGCCCCATTTGTCAAAGGGACTGACTACCACTTGTGGATTCAGGGGTATTTCATCAGACCTTGTTGGTCTCCCCATGCATTGACATCTATCACATTTTCTGGTGTAGGCTACAGCATCTTTGTGTAGTGTGGGCCAATAATATCCTTGTTGTAAGCACTTTCATAGATCTTCTATTGGCTGCAAAGTGCCCTCCACATGGCTCATCATGACAGGCATGCAAAATGTCATTGGTCTCATCTTCCCTAGCACATCTTCTCATAACTTGGTCAGGTCCTGTGTAAAATAAACAATCTGCAATCCATGAAAAGTTAAAACTTTTCTCTACCAACAATTATCTTTCCTTTGGTGAGAAGTGTGCTAGAATTTTGTTGGCTGCTAAATAATTTGCAATATCTGCATACCATGGAGTTTGAGCAGCAATAAAAAATAGATGTTCATCAGGAAAGTTGTCATCAATTACCTCAGGAGGTGTAGTTGTTTGAAGTCTTGACAAGAAATCAGCCACCACATTAGCTCATCTTGGCTTATCAATAACTGTAATATCAAATTCCTACAACAATAGGAGCCATCTTGCTAATCTGCCAGATATGGCAAGCTCATTCATGAGGTACCTTATTGTTGCATGATCTGTATGAACAAATATTTGGTAACCAGTGACATAATGTCGAAACTTGTTCAGGGCATACACAACTGCTAGCAATTATTTCTCTGTGATAGTATAGTTTATTTCAGGGCCTTGAAGGTTTTTTCTAATGAAATATATGGCATGCTCTATGGAATTCTCTTTCTGTCCTAAAACTGCCCCTATGGAATAATTAGAAGCATCTATGTGTATATGAAAGGGCGGACTCCACTTCGATCCTTGAAGAACAGGTGCCTGAGTAAGTAAGTTCTTAAGCTACAGGAAAGATTTGTCATAGGCCTCAGTCCAGTTAAATTCATAATCCTTAGTCAATAAGGCATATAATGGACTGGCTATTTTGCTAAAATCTTTGATAAATCTTTTATAATATCCAACATGTCCTAGGAAGCTTCTAACATCCTTTTGTTTTATAGGTGTTGGAAAATTTAGAATAACTTCTATTTTTGCAGGATCAACCTGAATTCCTGCTTGAGAGATATGATGGCCTAAAACAATTCCCTTTTGCATCATCATAAAGCATTTCTCACTATTCAAAGACAAATTTTGCTCCTGACAATTTTTCAACACTTTTTCCAAATTGGCTAATGCTTCTTCATAATTAACTTCATAAGTAGTGAAGTCATCCATGTAGATCTTCATAGTATCATGAGAAATGTCAGCAAAAATATTGATCACTGCCCTTTGAAATGTTGCAGGTGCATTACACAGTCCAAAAGGTAAGACAGAGTAGGCAAAAGTACCCCATGGACTGGTAAAGGTTGTTTTGTCTTGATCCTCAGGGGAAATTCTTATTTGATTATACCCACTATATCCATCCAAAAAGGAGAAATACTTTTTACCAGACAATGAGTCTAGTACTTGGTCAACAAATGGCAGTGGAAAGTGATCATTTTTAGGTGTTGTGTTCAGCTCTCTGTAGTCTACACAAACTCTCCATTTTTCACATTTTTTAGGGACAATCACCAATAGAGATACCCATTGACTGTCTGAAATGGGGTAGATAAAACCAGCATCAAGCAATTTTTGGAGCTCTATTTTAACTATTTCCCTAAGTGTTGGGTTTATCCTTTTTTGAGGTTGTCTAACAGGTAAACAGTCTTCCTTAATGTATATCCTATGAGTACAGAGTTGAGGATCTATTCCCTTCATATCCCCATAGTCCCATGCAAAAGCTCTGTGTTGATCTTGCAGCATTGTGACTAGGGCAGCTTGTTGGAATTGAAGCAATGTATTATTGATGTTCAAACAGCGGCCTGGAAATACTTCTACTTGCTTGGTAAGATCATTCATGGAGGCTGCTGATAAAGGTGGTGTATGTATTTCATGTGGAAGCAAGTTGTGATAAACTATAGGAGATTCAAGTGGCAGGCTCTCAGAATTCAGTTGCTGCAGGAAACACTACTGAGGACAGTTATCTGGAGCAGATGGGCTACTCAGATCAGAGTTGGACTGCAAAATGTGTAAAATTAGGTCATCCTCATTCTGAAGCTGAGAAAACAGATTAGTTTGTAGCATCATTAGGTGAGCCAATGAATTGACTTCTTCAGTTTCCTCTCCTAAATCTAGCCAAATTGGTTGAGACAAGTCTGGCTGAGGCTGGGCAGGTGGATATAAAGCCAATTTATTTCTTGACTGGCCATCAGAAATTGTCATATCTCCTGAACGGCATCCAATAAAAGCATCAGTTGTAGCTAACCATGGTCTACCTAGGATAATAGGATATCCTCCCAAAGTTTCCTTAGTGGACAATATGGTGAAGTCTGTTGGGTATTCCCAAGACTCAAGGATGATAATGATATCTTCTACCACTCCATCAGGTTTTATTGTGGAACTATCAGCAAGCTGCAGGACGGTGGGTGTAGACCGAATGGTTAGGATATTCAAAGACTCCATAATATGTTTAGTCATTACATTGATGGCTGCACCAAGGTCAATCAGCACATCCTTTACTATCTGGCCATTAATATTTATTTGTATTACAGGACTCCTAGGGTCAGTATATTTTGGAATAACTATCTTCCCTGACATAATATCTGCCAACTTTCCTAGAACATGGATAGTTTGGGGATCCTTTTTCTTTCTTCCCGGTTTCTTTAAACAGACCTCCTTAATGGCTTTTCCATAAATTGGGACATCTTTAATGGCTTGAAAAAGAGGAATTTGAATGTGTACATTCTTGAGTTGATCCAAAATATCAAAGGTAGGCTCTTCCATAGACTTTGATGGAGTAATTTACAATCTCTGAGGAAAAGGTGGTTTGGCCTGATGCTACAGGACAGGTTCCTTAGAGATAGTATCTGATACAGGTATATGTTCTACAAGATCAGTAGGTTGTTCAGAGGCAGAATCTGGAATCTCTATTATTACAGGCGGCTGTGGAGCAGGGAGAGTGGTTCTAGACCTAAGATGGATATCATGAATATTCAAGGCATAAGCTGGATACTGATTGGCTTCTGCAAAATACATATGTTGTTGCTGCTACTACTTATTATTAGGATTTGGCAATGGTTGAGCATGCATAGGCATTTGTTCTGGAGGGCCAGTATTTGTTGCAGGTGTTGCAGGAGGTGGCATAAGAGCAGGAGGTTGTGGCTGCTGAAGCTACAGGGAGCCAAGGGATTGGTTCTACCATTGCGGAGAACCTCTCCATTGAGGATTCTGCTGCCAGTTACCTGGGGGTGGAGTCCATTGTCCTTGTGGCTGCTGCCAACCTCCTTGAGGAGATTTCCATTGAGGACTCTAATAGTTAGGCTAGTAAAGTTGAGAATTATTCCAAGGTGGTGATGGGCCATATGTAGGTTGCCATTGGTTATTGTAATTAGAATAAGGATTACCAAAAGTCAAAGGATCTTGAGGCATACCTTATCTTTGAGCCCATGGTCGCCTTTGTGCGACAAAGAATACTTGGTCATCATCACCTTCTACTGTCTTAAAATCAGTAGATAACTACTTAGCCTCCAGGTTAGCCACCATCTTACATCTGCAGTCACGTTTCTTCTGTCTGCAATGTGGACAGAACTCAGCAAAGATTGCTTCAGCTTCCTCATATTTCTTCTGAGCTTGCATAGTATCCAACTGTGTAGCCATATTGTTTATGATATCTTTCTTGAAATCAGACAGCAAATTTGTGATCTCCATCCGTGAAACTCCATTAGTAGAGGACTTTCCCACTGTGGCTTGATGACCTCTACCCTTCTTAACAATTGCTCGAGAGTAGTTGAGACATATTTTCTTGATATCATCCCAAGGCAGTTGGGTTATATCTCCTTCTCCCATCAGGTCCAGGGCATCTATACAAGTTTCACTGATTCCTCTTAAAAAAAGTAGTTTCTAAGATTCTTCATTGAGAGTATGGTCTGAATTCTTTTTCAAGGAAAACAAGAATCTTGAGATATAGTCTTCCAGGCTTTCATCCTCCTTTTGTTGAATTCTGAATATATCATCACCCTTGCTACCACTCTTACAATATTCCTTGTATTTCTCAAGAAATTTTGTTTGCATGGCTTCCCAACTATCAACAACACCCCTCCCCAAACTCATGAACCATCTAAGAGCTCCTTCTTTCAAAGTAGCAGGAAACAACTTAAGCCTATGAGCATCTGAAGTGTAATCATAGCTGCAACAGAGGATGTCAAACTCAAACAAGAAGGTTTTTGGGTCCTCTGTAACTAGTCCATAGAACTTGGGAAGCAATGAAGAAGGAATATTTTTAAGGTTATCATTATCTTGTTGAGCAATGATGGGGAATTCAAAAGTAGGAGGGAAATTAGGTGGATTATGTGCCATAGTTACTTGATGGAGTATCAAAGCAAATAGATTTTCTTTAGATTCTTTGTCAGCTAGATCAAATGGTAGTTCAACAAGCAGGTTTTTAGCAAATGGATTGATATCTTGGTCTCCTCCTTCCTCAAATAGATTATAAGTTGGTTCAAAATTGTTATTACTGAATGGAAGGTTAGGGAGGAATCTTCCTAGAGCGTCTCTTCTTCTATGCATGCAATAGAGTTAATTGTAAATTGAAGGGATTTGAAAATGCTTGAATAGCAGACTAAACTACTACTAACAATGACTATGATAGGTTCTTAGCTTGACACCATCCCCGGAAATGGCGCCAAAAATGGTCGCGCCCACAAAAGGATATAAAAGTCACAGAAAATCCTAACCTGGGAATTGGACATTCCAACAGGAAACTAACATCTTCTCATGGTCGTTCATTTACTTTGTTAAACCAGGGAATGTATACTTGAAATGGAGCGGCACTGTATGTGCACTAAGAACCAATTTCAGTCACAATTTACCAAAAATAAATGCGTGAAAGGAATTCTACTTATGCTACAGGAATGTAATTCAAAGCATAAATCATGACAACTATGACTAAGAAACAAACTATGAACTGGCCTTATGCTGCAGGAACAAACACAAGGATGGATTCTCGATGCTGCAGGAACAATATAAGACTGAGTCTATGCTGAAACTTTCAAGAATGAAATCTAACTTATGATCAACAGGAAATAAAAAACTAACTAACTAACTACAGATACTTACTAAGTGGGCCCCCTTAGCAAGCATCAACTAGTTATGCCAGAATTGAACTCAGAACTTCATCAGCTTTTATTCATAAACTTAGAATGATATACATTGTTCTACTCATAAGAAAACCAACACAAAACACTATCTCTCATTATAATACTAACTTTTACATACTCTAGTTGCTCACTCGCATAGGAGAAACACTTATTTAAACTAGAAAAGCAACTAACTACCTAACTCTATCAAAGAAAAATTTGGACATAAATGTATCCTGAAACCGAGGAACAGACTTCTCATAATGAAAGCATATCCGTTCAACAAGATCCAGAGAGAATTTAGCATTCCACTCTTCCTAGATTAATGATCATTTAGATTTCTTCCCAACGACCCGGTCAGAGAGTCTTCGCTTGAACAACTTCCATGACACTGTGCTACAAATGGACTTTACTGCAAGGCCGAGATCTATTGTGCCTGACTCGTTCATGCTCCCTTCAACAATCTGCGATGCACACGAAAATAGAAGCGAAAGAAAGCATGTGTGGCAAACAACACGATACATTCATTAATCACATATCAAATCTATTTCATCATTCAAAAACCACATGCATTACATCAGTCATTTGAGAGGTCAAATAGGGTAATTAATATAGACACATGGATATTAAGCTACAGGAATATAGGAAAGTATTGCTACAGGATACTACCCATTTTTAGATAAAAAGTCTTTAATCAAAGAGTTAAACAACCATCAACAATAAAAGTAAGGTTATTAAAAATACATTATGATATTCAAATTATGAGCATATTTTAAGCTCATCAATGTCATTTTTCAAATTTAAAATAGATACCCATTCATTTTTTAGAATAGGGACCCATTTTAAAGTAGGTACTCATTCCAAAATGTTTGAAACTCACAATCCAAGGTTTTTATTTGGATTTAGGCTCAAAAAAGGCATGGTAACCCAACCCTTAGCCTTGTACCTGCAAGTACAAGGTCATGACAATGTCAGGAGAAAAACCCAACTTTGGCAATATGGCTAATGGGTTTTTATTAGAATTGTTTTTTGAAATTAAAACCCATTATAGATGACGATGTCTAGCTTTCAAATATGTAAATTTTTAATGAATAGATTATTTTTTCTATTTTTTAATTAATTTATAAGGAAATTGGTCCATAAACTTGAAATATCATATTTTCTATTTTTTTAAATAAATTTTAATTTGTTAATTTTCTTGTAAAACAAACTATATGGCATCAATATGCAAACATTTTGAAACAAGTCTTTTAATTGAAACAAGTGTTTTACCTGAGTTTTGAGTGAAACTGTGAGATGTTGGGCGAGAAACAAAATGACTGGAATTTTGAAATTGGATGAAGGAGAAGGTGATGGAGATGAAGATCCAGACGAGGATGGTTGGGTTTTCTTGCACGTTCTGAAGCGTGGATGGAGTTTTGTCTAGTTGGGTGCTGAATGGAAGGCTCTATGTTTCCTCCCTTGCTTTTGGCAGCCTGTTTTCGTGGTTGTTTCACCTACTTGGGTTGTCTCGGCTCTTGTGCCAAGTTTGGAAGTGTCTATTTTTGTTTCCATTGACTGGTGCGGGAAAGGAAGCAAGTCGAGTTCTTTGAATTCCTGTTAGGGGAATGGTGATGACGATGCAGATTTTGATCTGGATGACATTTCCTTCTAGTTTCTTGGAGGCCTTCATTTGGGTCTCTTTAGGTTGGGTGTTTGGGGGAGGCTCTCTTGTCTTGTCCTTGACTTTTCCAGTGTTGTTTATGTTGAAGATTTGTCATACTTTTCTGAGTTGGTCCTTGGCCCAGTCAGGGTTTGTTGCTTGTCCCTCATAGGGGAGTTTCTTGTTCTTCTGATTGGAGTTTTTGTGTTATTGCAGACCTCTTTTCTTGCCTATTTCACCATCGGGTTTGGTCTTCTTGTTGGTTCCTAGTGTGGCCCTGATCCCTAGACTCTTGTGGGTGTTGGGGGAGTCTTTGTTGTGGTTTCAGAACTGGCCTACTCTCTATCTATTGTTGTTTTTTCTGTTGGATTTGTGGAGGTTGTGGGACCTTTGTTGTTTCACCATTTGAGAGGTTTTGTAATTGGGGTGTCTCTTCACGAGTCTTCTTTGGCCCTCGATCTGTTTGGAATTTTCAAAAACATTTGCTACCACTTAGTTACTATCATGCCCCCCATCGTCCCTTTAATGTGTGGGACCTGTTGAATGTGCTTAGCGAGGGCTAAAGGTCTGGGATTGTTTTTTGTCTCTATTTGTTCAAAGTTTGAGGGTCCTCTTTGCAATATCTTCTGGGTGTGGGGGGGTCTCTTCCATGTTTCAAAAATTAATACTTCTTTATTTGAGGCCATCAAGCATGGTGTGCTTGATATTTTTTTCATTTTGTTGTGGTCTTATTGGTTTTCTGCTCTTCTGACCCTAGAGGGTTGGAGCTTGGTGAATTTATAGGCTATGTTGTCTGAGAAAATGGTTGTTCTGGCTCTTGGTGAAGTTGTTCTTGATGTTATTTTGGGAAAGCTAAATATTCTCTATAAGGAAGACTTTGTTGTTCTTATGGTTGGACTGATTACTCATTCAGTGACTTGTTTGTTGATGGTTTTCAAAGGTGACGAGGACTCTCAGGTTTCAAGATTTCCTTTTCCCTTTCCCTTTATCAGTTTTTCTTCTCTGACCCTTGTGGTTTGGGGTTCAAGGTTTCTATGGGATGCTCTATCTAGGGAAGTGGCATTATTGGTTCCTATTGGGGCTGTATTTTTTGCTCTTAAGGATAAGTTGATTTTGAGGTTTTTTCTCTTAGCCTTGCTTGCTAAATTTATTCTTTCCATTGGAGTATTTGCTTTCTTCCCATCTCTACAGTTCAAGCTTCTTATTGAGGTGGAGGCCACTCCTTTTGAGGTGGATACCTCTTCTATAGAGGTGGAGAGGGGCTTTGCAGGTGCAGGTGGTGGCTCATACTTTCTCAGCAGGTTTTCTCCATTATAGCTCCTATTAAGGTGGAGACCACTCCTTTTGAGGTGGAGTTTGGGTCTGATGGTGAATCCTTCTTGTTGTGGTTAGGGTTTTCTTGGAAACTTCTCTTGTAGAGGATGAGGGGCTAGTGGAATGAATGGTTTTCTCTGCCCCATCAGTATTTCATGTGTTTATGGCTCAGTTATTGGTTCTGCAAGCGTTTGGAGTTGGAAGAGGGGGGCTATTTTTACCTCCAATACTACCACTAATTATAGCTCTCAGAGTGATAGGTTTGCCAAAGTTTTTGGATTTGAATTTGGTTCTCTAAGAGTTAAGACTATTGTGAGATGGTTGTCTCATGATCTGTTGGTTTCAAAATGTTTTGAAATCTACAAAATTGGTTGGAATTTCGAGTTGGTTTTGGAGAGGTTATGGTGGTTGGGTGTTGTGTTGCAGCGTTGTGGATGGTTGTTTGGCATGTTTTGTTAGCTATGAGGTGGAATCTTGTGGTTGAAGAATATGAAGGTAACCAATGGAAACCAAAAAATTTTGAAATCTACAATAATTGGTTGGAATTTCAGCTTGGTTTTGGGGAGGTTATGGTGATTGGGTGTTGTGTTGTTGCATTGTGGATGGATGTTTGGCATGTTCTATTTACTATGAGGTGGAATCTTGTGGTGGAAGAATATGAAGGTAACCAATAGACTCATGTGTCATGCCATGTTGGGTGTGGCCTCAGGACTTATCTTTTTGCTTTGATTATATGGCTGCTCTGAATTTGTTGGTGCTTAGTTTTATTATCCCAAACTGCTATTTCATGATAGCTATGTTATGGTTTCGTACCTGTTGGACTTTGGATAACCTCATAAATGGTCTGCGCACTATTTTTGGGATTAATTTGGGGATTTTGTTTTTTATTATGTTGATGATGGTTTTGTGGTTGCATTTTTGGTTACTTGGCCTACATGTCATTTTGATGTTTTTTTCTGGTGGGGGTTGGTGTTGTTCTTCCCAGCCTGTTTCTCTATTTGTTGTTCTAGCTTTGTAACCATGGGATCAAGGCCCTTTCCCTGCTTATCAAATCAAAAACATTTCTTTATGAAATGAAAGAAAATTCAAAAAATGTTTAATTTAGATCATATTATGGTGTTTATACATGAGGGTTTTCAAAAATAGCAATTAATTCTAATAAAAAGTTAATTAAGAAAATATATATTTAGAAAAAAATTATAAAAAATATCCCCATCAATATTTAGTATAGTACACATCTTTCCACAAAAGGAATTAGAAAAATAATTTTATTTAGGTCAAGTTATGGTGTTCATACACGTGCATGGTATGGTCCTAAAAAAGTGACTTTTAAAAAGTGGTTTTTATACATGCCTATTAAAGTTATTTTGTATCATCTAAGTATTACAATAAATTACATATTTGAAAACTAGACTCAAAATACTAAAATTCACATTATTAGAATTTTCTAATATTCAATGTGTAAATGCTTCAAAATTTTAGTCCAACTATCACAAAATGTGAAAATCAAGAAAAATACTTCCACTTTTTAAACATTTTGTGGACCCAATTTCTTACACTTCCCCCCCCCTCGAATGATTCCTGACAAAAGTGTAGGTTGGAAGAGGTGTTACACTATTGAAATGCGGCGTGTAACATCCCAACAACTAACATAGTCACATATTTTTACAAGACACTAGCATAGTGCACACCTGTCGGAGCAAAAATCAGACTTAACAATCGAGGAACTGGACATGCAAGGTTCTAAAGAATGGTTTGGGCTGAAATTGGGATAAATGAGCATAATTATCTTAATTGTAACTAAAGGGGAAAGCGTATGTAGTGTGAAATTGAGTAGGATGTAATTTACAACATTACATTTTTTCCCCACTTTAGTGAGCATATATGTTCAAGAGAAGATGTGAGCTAAAGTAAAATGAGGGGAGTATTTTATCTAGGATGTGAAGGGGAAGCAGAGTCTTCTATCCATGTGAATTTCCCCCCAGGGAAGATGTCTTATACAATCCTGCATAAAATGGTTAAGTTGCATCACCATAAACATGTTAATTGTAAACAAACATGTTAGGTGAAAAGAGAAAATTAGACATCAAAAATTATATAGACACAAAGCAGTGTCGATACGTATGGGTAGAAATTTGTGGTATGCTAGGGACCATACGAAAATCCAATCGGCTTGTGACTACTACAAACTGCATTGTAGGACAACCGTAGAAAAGAGACATAGACATTCATAAAGATAAAGTCTAGTGGGTTGCCCCCATGCTAGACAACGGATAAGACAGCCGGATGTAGAAATATTTTGAAAAGAATCATAAGATAAGAGATCTATAATCTAACTATGATAGCCCCCCTTAGAATAGCTTGTGCTACACAAAGGAGCACAAGTTATTCTAAGGAGAAGAAAGAGAGATGTTGTGTCATAAAAACATAATGAGATATATTCATGGAATGCTACCTGGAAATAGATAGGACATGGAACCCACAACAACAACAAAAAGAAATGCATAAGAGAGGTAGGGGAATCCTATTATTCAGGGTCAGTTTGATTCTATCAATAAAATTTGTATATAACTGTGTATGAATCATCATCATATCCCCAAATATTTCAAATCATGGAGCACATAAGGAAAAAATAAAAATAGAAATTTAGGTCAACAAGGAAGAAGGCTTAAATGCACCTAATTCTTTGCATCGTCCCCTAATGTCAAAAATCAAAGTACAAAAAATAAGAATGATGATACAAATAGAGGAAGTGTACAGCATATTGTCTCCCATATATCCAAGTACCTACAAGGGTATCTTGGGTCCTCTAGGAGAGAGCACAAACATATACAAGCAAGTACAGGGGAACACAAACAAACGTACAAACTATAATCTTAAGACATGAAGGGTATTTCTCTAGTCAATCATTCAGATCAATTCATCATCCTCCCAATCTTTATCATAGGGAAAAGGAGGTCGAGATTCACAAAGGGACAATGGCTAAGGTAGTAATAGGAATCTCTCCTATAGCAAGAGCTAGGCATGAGGTTGCCTCAACATTCCCATCCACCAATTCTTGTGAGTCGAATGTCAACGATCTTGTAGAGATAGTTGCAGAATCAGAATATCCTCCTAAGAGTCAAACATACACTTTTTTGAAGAGGAGTGTGGTGACTCAACTATAGGCTATCAAAGAATAGGAGCCCTAGTGCCAACCTCTGAAAGAGGGGCAATGACAAACTCTGAAAAAGGAGGAACCTCCTCAATTCAACAAGAACATAAGAAGAAAGGGGAGTCGAAGGAGAGGACTTCTTATGAAAAAACTCGAGGATGGGGCCCTACTCAAGCCTGCACTTAGACGGTTGGTGTGAGATCTTCACATCAACCGTGGTAGGTTGATGGAACCTAGGAAGGATAGAATGCTATGAGGTAGGAGGAGTAGATAGGGCCACACTAGACTTGAACTTCATATGAAGCATGTCAATGGGTTACACAAATGGAGGAATATCAAATAGAGAAGTGATCAGAAGTGGTTCCAAAGAGGGAGCAATGAATACCTACTCCCTTTTGGGGTGAGGTTCATCCACATATCTCAAAGGATCTAGGAGCAAGACGGAAGCAGGATCAAAAATAGAAGTAGAGACAGAAGAAGAAGCAAACACTAGTATAGGAATAGAAGACTCGGGAGCTAAAACTGAAGACTCAACCTTGCTCTTCTACACAGTATATTGTTCTCTTACCATCGCACATCAAAGATGCTTACGCTCACACGCAAGCTAGTTCCGACGAAGATGGGGACCAAGAACAGGAGCCTGAGAAGACTTTGGGGCATCTTGTTCAACTATTGGAGTTGTCTTCGTAGCCATTTTTGGAAAAAGGACAAGCTCCACAGGTGGAACAAGAGATGTCATGGGTGCAGAAACCTTAACCTCAACCTAGTCACCTTTCCTTGTGCATTTTGAGAAAGAGGAGGAACAGGAGGAACCCTTCAGAGTCCAAATGTTGGAGTTGCACATGAAGGACCAATCAAATAATACCCCTTACCCTTTCCATACATAGTAGGGTGAGGGATATTAGGAAGAATGGGAATCTCAAATACATGGGACTTTGAATTTGACAAAATGGGTGCCTTTCCTTTTCTTTTCCTAAGCATAGTCAAAGGAACAAAAGGCACTGTTGGAGGTTGTGAGGTCTTAGAAGAATTGGGAGGTTTAATCAAGGGAACATCCTTGTCCTTATCCCCTGATGAAGAAGTCCCAAAGGATGAAGCATATTGTTGCACAAGAGTAGACTAAAAAGGAATTACAAAAGGAGGTGAAACCGAATCACATGTTAAGCCCCCAATCTTATACTTATAATATGATTTATATAATAAATCACCAAGGGGTAGCATGGGTCTGATGCAGATTAGGGGTATTTAGGACCAAATTCAACTAACCAACACCTTTCAAGATCCTTTACACATCAATCAAGGTGGTTTCCTTCACAAATCAGCTTCATTCCTAGTAGTACTTCAACAAGTCCTATTTGGCATAACTCTTGGAGAAGACTTGGAAATAAAAATATAAATACATATTAAAATACCCTTTTGTCTCATTCAAAACATATCTCAAAATGGGTTAGGGTTGCTTTGTAATGACTTGGTCAAAAATTGACTGTCCCAGTTTGAACTAGGCCTAATTTGGTGACTAGGCTTGTTTGGCACTAGGGTTTGACCTCAAAAAGGTTTTCCAAAGCTTCCTTAACCTTTCCTTGGCTCTAATAGGGTCTTCATACATCTTCTAACATGCTCCAATTACCAAGAAACTCACCCTTGACTCTTTCAATGCTTTACACCACCTTTTCATGAGTTTTTAGGTCTGATACATGATGATATCATACCCTCAAGCTACTCTTGCACATGCCAACTTGAAACCCAACCTCTGCACACTTTATATCTCAAATAACACACCAAGAACTACCATTCCATAGAGTTTCAAAAAATTTCACCGGTGGAATGGGGAGAAAATCATTTTATTGTGCTCACTATTACCCTAAACTAGGGTTTCAAGGCAGTTTGGAAAGAATGTACAATAACTTTCTTAATACCTAATGAAATTAAGTGAAAAAAAAATTAGAAGAAATTAGACTCATCAACCTATCATCTCTAATTGATTTCAAGCAACAATGAGTCTATACACCACCGTACCAAGCAAAAGAACAGGAAAGAACACGTTGAAATTGCAGAAATTGAAATGCTTTTTGCTTCAAACTTCAAAATTCAATCAACAACCTTCAAGATGGATGGAACAAGGCTTCTTAAACCTTTTCCCATATGTTCCATCAGTTACCAACCTTTAGACAATGTTACATTTTCCTTTTACAAAAAGAAGACCAAAAGTTGCATGTCACATTTAGCAACTTGACAAGATTTTGTATGTTCTTGCATTTTGACACCAACCAACGACTAAGACCTCTAATTGGACCCCAAAAGACATGAAATGGTCTTCCTAGACCATATTACATGAAATCATCACAAGGAAACTAAAATGACAACTTTTACTCCTGACAAACCTACTGAACCTAAGGTGCTCTTCCACCAGGGTCCCACTGGAGTAGGCCAGAAATGATCAAGAGAAAATCCTCCATGTGACACTAATGGCTTATATCTAGTGTCCTAGATAGTCTGTACAGTGCCCTCATGAGGAAAATTCAGACACCTGTGAACAACAGAAGTGACAACGTTGATGGAAACTAGCCAAGGAATGCCTAGTTTCACTCTGAATAAATTTGATTTTGGTATCACAACAAACGTTGTAGAAATAGTCTTAGGTCCCACAAGGACCGAAAAAGAAATAGATCCCAGAGGGGAAAGAGAAAGGCCATCATGTGTACAGATTCTAACCTTACACTCATCATGCCTCACCTTATGTAGGCCATTAATGAAGAGTGTCTCCTTTGTTATGACATTGACTCTGCTGGCAAGATCAACCATAATGCCAATGATGACATTACCATTGACCTGAGTAGGAATGTATAGAGAGTACTCTTCATGATACGAAAATTCATTAGGTGTGAAAGATATGTCAAGAATAGATTAACCTTCTGACATGGAGGGGAGATCGGAGTCATGGACACCATGTTCACATATACAAAATCATCATATGGAGCAGAAGAAGTGATGATTAAATTAGAGGAATGAGGCAAAAAAGGATCTATGTAAATCTACAGTTGATCGTTGGCCTTAGCAATAGATTTATTTGATTTCTACTTCTTACCATCAATTTGGATGTTACCATTATCTATATGTGATCTTGAATTACATGTATCAGGTGCACCAAATGCTCGATGTCATGCGCAGGCACTTGATGATATTGGAAAAACTTAGAAACATCATACCAACTAGGGTATGGCTTGTTGTTGGGGAGTGGTCTAATCTTCGAGAGGGGGATTAAATTATCTTTTAATAATTTTGAAGTACACTAAAATAAGAATCGGATAAATTTGTGAAAACATGATTATGTTGTGATCTGAGTGTACTCTTCTTAGTTTCCTGACGAATAGTTACCACACTAGCTATTGCCTTGTTTTCCTTTGCCCCTCTGAAAGAAGACATAGCTCCAAAATTATCAGGATGTGAGGATGAGGCAAAAGCCCCATATTGGGCCTGTTAGAACTGGAAGAATCCTACATTTTTCACTAGCTTTCACCCACCTATCTCCCATGTACCACAGAAATTTTCCACACCTTAATTTCATGATCAATAGAAATTGTTGAAATTTTTGTGACAAGATCCATTTTACAACCCATGTTAACTAATGATCCCATTAATTTGGCCTTTGACATATAAGAATCTCTCTGATCATTGTTGAGCAAGAGCTTTAAAAGCAACTGATCCTTATCGGGAAGATTATGTGCAAGTCTTTCCGATCAGCAAGTCGTAACCCTTCAATTTGAACATTTTTTGCATATCGGGAAGAGGTGAATCAAGTCACAACGATCAAAGACCCCAAAGATTACATGTGTGCATAATCGGGAAGACAATGCCTATCGTTTCACCAATGAAAGCTTATCGGCGAGAGCAAGGTAATTGGAGCGAAGTTTTCAAATCATACCAAGCTCGTGAGTCACACCGATGGAAGCCTCGTCGGGAAGAAATATATGTACTCTCGCCAATGAAGCAGAAGAAAAACTATATCGGAGAGACATGTATAATCGGAGTAATTCCCTCAGATCTCTTCAACCATATGGGTTACGCCGATGAAAGATGTTTTTAGGGAAAGTCTCACCGAATTATCCGAATGAATGAAACAAAAGAAGAAAAAATACATCAAGGAGACATGTATAATCGGAGTAAGTCCCTCAAATATCTCTGACCATATGGGTTACACCGATGAAAGATGTTTTCGGGGAAAGTCTCACCGAATTATCCAAATGAATGAAATGGTAGAAGAACAAATATATTGAGGAGACATGTAGAATCGGAGTAAGTTCGTCAAATTTCCCTGACCATGTGGGTTACACCGATGAGCGAGGCATTCAGAGAAAGTCTCATCAACTTATCCCAATGAACAAAGCGGTAAAAGAAATGCATCGGGGAGACCAAGGTCATCGGAAAGGCATTTTGTTCTCTCAGTGATAGAACATGTCAGCCCAATGGTAACATAAAATGACCACTATTTATCGGAAAGACATCGGGTGATGATCAAAGAGATTTCTAATAGTCCAGACCACTTTGATATTGAGCAGACTTCATAGTTTTCTCCCCGAAATAATAAGAGTCGACAAGCAAGAGAAAGGGTAGTTGTACAACATCGGTAACATTATTAAGTGGTCTTCCTAACTAAGAATGAGAATCTAACCGATACTTCATATCGAAGGGGCATTCAGTTATGTCTTGGCGATCAGTTATGAATGTATAAAAAAAGGTAGTACCAAATAAAGCACACAGATCAGCATGAGATTGAAGGGGTTTCACCGATACAATCTTCTTGGATCACTCTGATATTTCAAAATTCAAAAAACCTGTTGCATTCATTTCTAGTGGCAAACATTAATGGCCACATGAATGAACCTTATGTAAATTCTGATCAAAAAGAGATTAAACCAAAAGAATTTTCAAAAGTTGCAGCAAGAAGGACGGGAGATCGAGTGGGAGTCGAGGAATTCAGTGAGACCAGGAAAACACAAGTAAGCATACTAAGCTTCCTTGCAGTCTATAAATTATAGTTCAATTCTACCACCTTTTAAAGAATCAGAAGTGGAAGGTTCAAGTTATGTAAAAGCAAAAGGTAGGAAGCAACAGGGTGAGGGTATCCAATCCAAAATTAAGAAAAAGAAAATTGAAATGGACCCCAAATTAAAAACAAAAGAACATAAATTGAACCAAGACCTCATTGATCAATTGCTTGGTTCAGGGCCAAAAGCTAGAAGTTCTGCATAATTAAGGGTTGATGTAGAAAGGTTAGAAGATAAGTGCAAACATATAGGTGATGTGTGGACTCCTATTAGGGGATATGAATTGTTCATGTTTCATTACTGTCAGAGAAATATATTTGAACCAATATGTAACCCTTGGAACTTCAATTTGGGAAAACTGGTTGTTCCCAATGTCTTCGTGAATGTAGAGCTCATGAAACTCCTGGCCAAACATTATAATCCAGATTCTAGACCTTAAAGCTATTTGCAACCTACAAGGTGAACCTTTCATACATGTATCCAAGATTGCACTTTGTGAAGTTTTCAACCTAGACGACACATGTGACCAGCCTATTGTGCATGAGGACTTGGAGAAGGAGAATTGGAGAATGGATACAACTTATAAAGGATGGAGGTTACCATTACACAGGCCTAGGAAAGATGGAGATCTTGTTCCACTTGAAGATAATGATGGGCCTCCTTTTCATGTTGATTTCTTCAAACCCTACCTGAAACATACTTACTTCTCGGTATACCAAATAATAGGAACAAAGGCCTATGAATTCATGTCTATAGGTCCAATGGTGATTGTTGCAGATATACAATGCCACAATGCAAGACCTTTTGATTATGCCTCACACATTTTCGGAGGGATAGACTCAGGGCTAATGGCCATCAAGAATGAATCTCCTACACTGCATTTTAAACACTATTCCCTTCTCATGCGCATGATATTGTACTATGGACAGGAGTTAAGAATGTGGCCAGAGGAATTAAGAATTACACAATTTGATAAGGAGGATCAGCCACTACAAGTGCAATTGTGGACTGCTATTTGGGACAGCAGGTTTATTAATTCTAGTTATGTTCATTTTGAAGAATACTTTGTCAAAATATTGTATAGGTTTTATAATTACCTCTGCGATTATTCATTGTCTGATGAGATCATAAGATTCTTAAGGCCCAAGGATTTCAATGGACCACCAACTGTAAGTCATAATTGGAGTGTCTGGTATTGTTACATTGATTCCACCATGATCAGAGTTTATGGCTTTGAGGATACACCTTTCTTGCTACCCAAAACAATGCCAAATAGGATTGCATATCTAGAGATTGTCAGTCAATTGGATTACTCCAATGTCATGAACTTGAGTGCCTATGAGAATTAGTCATTTATGCCTAGTACATTGTGTTTTGGATATTTCACTGTGGTGTCGAAGGAAGGATATGATCTTATTTTAGATAAATTGTCACATTTTAATATGAAGAAGGCTGCACCAAGGAAGGGATTTGACCCTGAGGGTTATTTTGATTTTGCAAGGAAAAAATAGAATCTGGGTGGATATGATCATATACCATATCCTTATGATGATATAATCAGGAACATGGAAGAAAAGGATGTTGAATTGGTCATCGATAACTATAATAGAGAAATGGAACAGAAGATGGATGAGATACAAGAAGCAGAAATGTTATCCTCTGGTGAGGAATCTTCTAATGAAAGAGAACCCCAAGGACAAAATGACAAGATTCCCAAACTCATAATTGAAGAGTATCAACCTCTGAACAGAGAACAAGAAGTTGAGGAATCATCTGATACAAATACTAGGCAATTGGCCTATAAATCCTGTCTCTGATGACCTGTTCATTAAATCTCCTGAATTTGGATCTTTCTTGTACAAACAAATAGGGAAAGCAATAAGGGAATCAGTCACAGACATCACACCCAGCAATGAAAGCCAATTGCTTAACACATTAAAGGTTGATGTAGAGAATGAAATGAAGAGCATGACTCCAGAGAGAGGAAGAAAATTATTAGAGGAGTCTAGTGTGATGATCTTTCCTGGTTTGGATTTAAATCCTGCTCTTGTTTTTTGTAGTTTTCTGCATAATAACGGTGCTAAGCATAAACTCAGTCCAGAAGGGGTAACAAAAGTATACACTGGATCAAGATATAACCCTGATGAGAACTCTCTTATGATTTGGGCTTTGTATCCTCCACATAGGAAATATGTGATTATTGATACTAAGAAGGCATTTGGTCATGTAATGACACTGAAAGTAGGGAGAAACTGATCATGTGGTCACAGCTGACATTGGCATAAATGTAGCCAAATTGAATAAAGCACATATTCAAATGTTGATCAAAGAACGGGATATGTACTAGTTGAACAGTGAGAGAATGCTGAAAGAAAATGACTTCTTGAGAGAGACAGTCAAGGACACCTTCAAAGGATCTACCAGAATGTTAACTCAAGGAGAAGGTTCCCAATCAAAGGACAAAAGTGAGGAGTCACAAGTACACACTCAAGTGAGCAAAGCCAGATTTGACACACTTTCTGCAATATTCCAAAAGAGGCATGCTACTCTGATGATCTAGATGGACAAGTTCTGGGTGACTCACTCCAAGATTCACACTACTATTCAGGAACATAAGAAAATAAATGACAGGATTCAAGAAAAGATCTAGGAGATACAAAAGAGGAGTACTTCTGACACTGGAGCCATTATAGTCACTGAGGATATGATGAGAAAACATAAGGATTATTATAAGGAACTTCAAGTAGATGCAAAGGAGTTCATTGATGCTTCAAAGGAAGGGGTGCCTGCACTGTTCAAGGATGATGGAGAATTGAAAGATCAGAGTGAATGGATGAAAGAGTGTAGACTAATATTGCATGGAGCCTTGGAAGCAACCAAGAATGAGGATTCAGTATTGGAGGAGGCATGTGAGCGTTTGGAGAAGATGATCATCATGGAGATAGCTGCAAGGAATGTTGTAGAGGATGTTGACACACACTTGAGTCAAGAATATTTAGATCATATTACGCAAGTTCATTTATGGCTCATCAGAGCTTAATTGTTAATGTTTTATTATTGTTAATTCCAAAAGACACTTATGAAGAGGTGTACCCTCTTCAAGATATTGATATATAAGTTGGACATGTGATGATTAAATAGTAAGAGCAAATAGGGAGAGAAAAGATAGAATACAAGAGATGATTTTCATAATATATATCAAGTAGACTATATTGTAATGGACCATGATGCATGCATGAATTTTGGCAGAAATCAATAGAAGATCTTTAACTCTGTGTGACCCAATATTGGCATCTATTGTTTGTTGATTCAAAGCAATTATCTAGTTGTCTCCATATTTTTATTTCTTTGTTATTTGAATTTGTGTATCCAAGTTGATATTCAATTTCATCAAAACACACTTGTTGTTATTGTGTAATCAATTTGATTGGTTTCCATTAAAGAATTAAAATCCTTTTAATTGATTATAACAACTTGGAAGTAACATTTGGATCAGTAAGAAGAGCTAGGCAATTGATAAGATTGTCATACTATCTCCAACTTGATGTTATCTTGTTATTCAAATTGAGGATATACGTCATTTGTCAATACACATTTGTTGTCATTATGTGATTCTTTTAATTGGTTCCTTCAAGGAAGGATTAAAATCCTTTTAATAAATCACAGTAACCTGATAGGATCAATTGGATCAATAAGAAGAGTCTTCCTGTCACATTCTTGCACATTTATACAAAGTATAAACAAACCTAAGTGTCAAACAATCAGAACTACAACCAATAATAGTCACCTATTATAAAACTTCATTGACTCCGCTTACCCAACAAAGCACTGGTCCACTTCACATTTCATTTATACATTACCTACCCATTTCACATTTCATTATACTTTACTTATTAAACTTTCCAACTATCACATTAAGAGTAGGAGCAGTTAATAAGCCATCATCTATCCCACACTTTATGCCACTGTGGATAGATCCTTAAATACAAACAAGTCATACAATCTACTTTAGCTATCAAGGTCTACCCGCCTAGGTCTAGTAGAGCCTAAAGTGCAGGGAGTCATCAACCACATAGGTTAACACCATTCATTGATTCAAAAACGTTGTGATTCTCATCATAGAGCCTGGCATCCTCTTAGGATTTGTAACCTGCATTTTTGAGATCCAACAGGGCCAACGTCTGTTGATAATCTTGTAGTCCAATACACAAATGAGAAAAAGAAGGATACTTCATTAAGGACACTCGTTCCCTCAATGTCGGGTGTAGACTTCACATGAACATTCTCTGAATGTCGTGATCAGGTAGGGAATAGGAAATTTGTGAAGAGATAGATTGATAACAAGAAATAAAATTAGTTAACTTCTCACTAGGTTGATGCTTACAATGGACAGGATCAGCAATAGTGACCTTGGAGCCAATGTTCGCCTGAAACCGTTGCAAGAACTAATTGATGAGTTGATTGAAAGAAAAGATAGAATTATCAAGCAATGAGAAAAACTATTCCAACGCGGTCTCCTTAAGGTATCGTGGGAAAAAAATTACTAACAAATGGTCTTAATGCAAGAAATCACTACACATAGCAGTAAAAGAATTAGCATGTATCTGCAAGTCTCCCTTACCACTGTACTTGTCAAATTTAGGCATCTTGACCCCTTGGGGCATAGGAGCTTTCAGGATGTTTAGAGTAAGTGGGTTGCGACGATAGTAAGGATTAAGCATGGATTGTGTAGCAGCATTGGTTAGATTAGCAAGCTAAGACTACATTTGACCCATGTTTTGCAATAGGGTGTTCAAAATGGGATTAGATGGTGAGGGAGGCGGATTAGCCATTGCGGAAAAAGCTTGCACTGTGGAAGTTTGAGGTGCAGAACTAGGTAGAGGAGGGATGTTATACCCCAAACAATTCTGAGACACATTAATTCCAAGAGTAATAGGAGGTACAGACACAGTGTTTATATTATTATAAGAAGATATAAGAGCTACAGTAGGATTAGCATCTACCATGTGCATAGACACCTCAGGCATCGGAACATTCAACTGGATACCAATGACATCTGATTAAGCATCATGAAGTTGATTCAAGACTGGCGTGTACGAAGGTCATGAGTCTCGACTATGTTTGTTAATGCACGAAGCAACTCAAGGTCCTTACGATCTAAGATGAGCAAGTCTCTCAAATTACCAACAATAGGGGTAGCTTGAGTAAACAAGTTGTCACAATCAAGGAAATCCTCAAAGTGCTTCAAATTCTCCTCCAAAGATTGAACCTACTCAAAGGGGACCTTGGGTGAAATCAAAATACTATGTCTCACTTTTTGGCCAAGATGGACATTTATATCAAAAAAGTTAACTAAATCTTCATCTTCTAAGACCTATAGCAGATAAACTGTTAATAATTTGAAGATGATGCAAACTAGTGATTTGTGGCAATTTCTATGTAGATTCGAAATATATTTTTTATAAAAAATTCTAAAATAAATCATGAATCTTTCAATATCTCTTTTAATAACTAGTTTAAAATAGAAAACAACATTTTCATAAAGTAATGTTTGTGTCATCCAACATCAAAAAAATTCTATAAAGGATAAAATTCTAATTTTTGAAATATAGATTCTTAACATCAATATCTAAGGCAAGGATATTTTTCATAATTTTTGTCACATTTTTTTTAATTAATTTTTTAAGTCACTGTAACTATAATTTGGACATACATGTGTGTCATCCAACATAACTACTTGTGTATATATCGAAATCCAATTTTTTTTATGAAACAAGGACATCAATACCTAGGGCAAGGGCATTTTTTGAAATTTTTTACAATGGTTTACTATTGTTCCACCTCTACAAAATGAAGAGCTTGAAGTTTGAAGAAAAACCTATGTTCAATCAAAATTGAAAATTAAATAGATGATAAAATGAAAACATATCAAAACTATACTTGTTGGAGAGCTCATTTTGAGGGCTACAATCTTGCAAAATATCTTGTCAAGTTCATTTGAAGGTCCAACCTGGGGTTTCAAACTGAATTTTCTGAGGAAATTTTGATGCAAAGGTCAAATTTGTCATGTTTGACACCTTCGAGTGAAGGACCTTTGCTCGAAGGAACCTTCGATCGAAGCCTAACAAGGACCTTTAATCAAAGGTCTTTGAGTAAAAGCATATAGTTTAAGGCCTATACCTTCGATCGAAGGTATGGCTTCAATTGAAGGTACAAAGTGTTATACCTTCGCTCAAAGGTGCATTTTAAAAACTTCCATGCACCCCCAAAAATTTCATTGTCCCAAAAGTGAGACACAGTATTGTGATTTCACCCCCTAAAAGCAGCTTCATGATCTATAGGAGGAGCAAACGTAGGAGGATAATTTTTTTGAGAATTAGGTTGAGAGTTCAAAGTAGAAGAATTCCCAAAGACCAACTGAGAGCCAAAAGGATCGTGATTTCCAAAGAACATCGAGCCAAGTCTAGTGGGATTGTATCCATCTGGAGGTATGCGAGCTCTTGAGCTTCTTCTAACTACGTATCTAGACGTTGTAGACTGGGTTGTAAAGCTCATAGAATAGTATCACAATGTACAACCTTACAAACTCCAAAAAATGAGAGAAGAGAATGCAAGAGAAAATAAAAAGTTTGAAGGTTTTAAATGTTGTTTTGAAAAATATTTTCAAAAGGTGAGTTCATGTCAGGTTCACCAGAATGTAGAGTATGAAAAATGAACTACTACGAAGGATAATCAAATCCTTTGAGGATTCAAGTTTCAACCCTCCACTCAAGTAAGCCTTTAGGTAACTACAACCTTCAAGTTTACCCACTAATTAACTGAATGTGTGTTTTAATAGAGCACAAAATTTATCTAAACTCTTTAGACCTCAGAAACTGAAAGTACAGAGCATAGAGGTTCCCCATGTAGCTTGACAAGCTTTCTATCCAGGTTGAACATGCAGATATCAAATGACAGTGTGTCATGTTAACGTCTTGTATGAACATATAACAAAAGTTGTCATAGAGAAACACATAACGTTTTGTACAATGTTTTGGATATTAAAGACTATGAAATGCAACTACACATCAAGTATGGAATAATTGGAATAGAAATGTTAAATGAACTTAAATGATTTAAATAACAAAGGAGAGTTCATAGTATCACCAAAGACATCCAATGAGATCAAAGACACCCTCCAAACAGCTCCTTCACCTATACCTACACACATAATACCAAAGAGAGGGGTTGAGTGGTTGTACAGGAGTTTGCCTCAATCAAACCCCCATTTTTGTTTTCCCACCTCCACAGACATCCTTAGACAAGGTGATAGAAATAGACATAAAATAATGGAAAGAATGATACGCTAACAAAATAAGGACAATATGCTCAATAGAAATTCTCAAAGAGTTACCACCCCCAAGCACAGAAGCAAAGTAGCTTGTTGGTGCAATGAAGAAGTGGCAAGAATCCTCAAAATGAAGGTGACCTCTTCAAATGATAACAATGGAGCTTTGTAAGATGTCACTATGATCGTAGCAATGGTGGAACGATAGAGTTTTAGAAAGTTGTGAATGAGAAAGAGAGCTAGAGAGTGTTATAAAATGCCAAAGGGTTCTACATGCAGTTCAAGAGATCAAGTTTTGGAGGCAAAGAGGGAAGGTGTTGGTTCAAGATAGCATGCTCAAATGATTCTCGATGAAAGTGTAGGTTGGCAAAGGTGTTACACTACCAAAACGTGGTAAGTGTGACGTCCCAATGGCTAACACAGTCGTGGATTTTCATGGGATGCTAGTGCGGCATGTGGTTGTCTGCGAAGTGTACATCCGTCTGGGCAAAAATTGGGCTTAACAATCGAGGAACTAGACATGCAAGGTGTTGAAGGATGGTTTGGGCTAAAATTAGAATTAAAGAGCATAATTATCTTAATTGTAACTAAAGGGGAAGGCATATGTAATGTGAAATTGCATAGGATGCAATTTACAACATTGCATAACCATCTTAAGTTTATAGTTCAAGCTATATTAATATTTTAAATGAAGTTGAAGTGGAAAAAGTAATTAATAAATTGGTCTACACAATTTATCTATTTAGAACATTTTAAACATATAGTAAAAAGTATATTAATGCTTAAACCAAATGGAAAAGGTAGAATGTAGCTAACAATTGGTGTAATACATTTTACCTTTGCAAATCCATTTAATTTAACTATGTTATTAAATTATTTTCAAAAATCAAACCTTGAGGAAATCAATAGATAGGGTTATGATGAAACTTTTCGCCATTTTCATCAATTAAATTTAATTTCATACTAGAAAATGGGGGACTAATTAAATTAATTTCATAGACCTTAAATTGTTCCATGATTAGAATCTTTGGTTAAACTTATTATTGTCTCTAATATTGGATTAATCGTTAGAAAGAGATTTAATTGTATTCTTTAAAATTTAAAAATTATTTAATGATTTTAATTAAATAAAAATTTAATATTAGTTAAATTTAGATCAAGTGAATTAATATAATTTATTTAATTTATTTTCCTATCTTTAGGTGATAGGCCTTGTCTTGGATACTTGAACTCTATCGTTTCATATAGAAAATCCATTCCCGTGAGTTATCTTGAACAAAGGTACCTAACTCTATTAGGTCAGCCTCCATCATAGGGTGTGTGGAATGGGTTCTGCCACACCCAATCACTATTTCCCTTCCTCACCTTCAGGGTGGCATGCTTGTGATGATGTTGCACAACAAGTGTGCACATTAGTGTATCATTTTGAGCACGATATGAGTTGAACGTTTGTTGTTTTATGAAAAAATATGGGTTTGTGACTATGTTCACATGTCAAAAGGTGGGCACGAAAATAAAAACTATGATGGGTCTCTCATCAAAGGGGAAATGGTTTTTCTCGGTTTGTTTATCAAATTTGTAATACGGGACTCATAAAATAAACTTGTAATATGTTTTAAGTACTCATCCCAATGTACCAAATCTAGAAGACTATAATGTACCTATTGTAACGAATGACTCAAAGCAACAAGATATGGAGATGTGATCTCGATGTATATTATCCAACTAAATTGGTCATCTCGTGATAATGTTTCCATCAAAATATCTAAATACTAACACCTAGAGATGTTTTTACCAATGTTGAAATGCAAAAATCCTCAGCCTCAAGATATTGACTCAAAGAAGGAAGATGAAGCCTTTGAATCTAGATTAGGGGTCATATAAGCAAAATAATCAATGGATGCATTTTTATGAGGAGCATCAAGGAAAGCCTCAATGTCATCACAACTATCAAAACGTCAAATAAGTAAACTACTCTTCTATATCACCATCATAGGGTAGGTTATCACAATCATCATCAAGGGGGGAGAAGATTTTCCATAACATGATCATCTGGGAAAGGAGAGAGACATTGGATCTCCAAAGATCTCCCAAATTGCGGTCCAAAGAGCATGTGGGCACTTAATGTGTGAGATAGAACACATAGTGTCAAAATCAACATTACTACCAATCAATCCAATGACATGATCATTCTTGTTATCTCATGCTTTCTTTTATTAGGTGTACCTATTTTAGGGACAATACTATAGAAATGTGGCAAGAAAGGCACTTGAGATGTTTCTATGTATCATTTTTCCAAAACGTATAGTTCCCTTTGTTTGGGGTGATTACAAAAAGATGAATTAAAAAACTATGATTTTAAAATTATACTCATAACATTAAAAGAATGGTCCCATATTTTACAAGATATCGAAAATACAAACCAAAACAAAACAAAAAAATGAATTCGAACTAAAATAAAAGGTACATAAAGAAAAATTAAGAAAACTAAATAAATTGTTGTGTAGTTCTTGGAACCATCTTTCTTATGTCTATTTGTTTGCAAAAACTCGATAAAGTAAGCCCAAGTTATGGTCTTTTCTATAAAACCATGCATTTAGGGCTTATAACAAATAGCAAGGTGCTCAATGTGGGTATTGGTCACCCACATGAGCAGGCACTTAGTTCTAGGGGTTGGTTTAGTAATGACATCAATCCTATGCTAACGGTTGTTGTACCTCATAACTACAAAGAATATTTTTTGAAAACTATACTAAAGGATTTAATGTAACACAAAATGTTCTACAAACTTAGTTTTTGTGCAACAAAGGTAACCCAATCTAACAATGGTGGTATAGCAACTATATGGTCATATGAAATTCTACATGTTTGTACAATTGACACAATTTTTGCCTGCCCCCCCACCAAAAAAAATCACATTTTTTAAGCATCAAATGTTATCATTCCTTATATGTATTTATAGGTTTTTTGGTCTTTTGAGTTCAACCATGTAGTCCTTTTTGCACTAGGATGGATCATATTAAATAATTTTTCTGAAAATATCTAAAAAGAGGGATGGGAATTACAAATCTAGAGCTCTAACACCACCATGTAAGAGTTGTTGATCAACCTCACAATAGCCACAGCCTCACAATAGCCCAAAAATCACCTATAACCAAAACAACTTTCTATGCAAGAGAAAAGTAATAGAAATTCTATAAATTTATAGATTTCATTAGATTTAAAATGAAACAATACAATATATGAAGAAACCCTTGTTATAAAAGACAAAGATAAAACACTAGGACATACCAAGATCATAACAAGTGTCTTAATCATATGATGTGAGACACAAAAAGTAAATGACCTAAAGAAGATTATGTAGGTGTGAATAAGACGTAATATGAAACTAGTTAGATAGTATAACATGTTCATATTGGTCCATTCTGAAGAACCTTCACCAACTCACTGCAATGAGCTTAGAACTACCTTGACTTTTTTCCATTTCTTCCTCTTAAGAGTTATATTTGTTATATATGTCAATTCACTAGCATCTAAGAACTCTAATTAGTTGGAAGAGTTCAATTGAGATGTTTTACAGGTGCATATCATGTTTTATGGAAGCCCTAATGGGAGTACATATTGGAGAGATGTAAAGGCATCACTATTCTATAATAATCTTCAAATTTCATTACGCATACAAGTTAGAATTAAGATTCTTTGCAAGTGACGAGGACACGATATTGTTCAATTTGTCGTGGGAACAAGGCAAGTATTAAGACTAAAGGTAATTTTTATAGGATAATTTATTTGGCATAAATGAAATTATATTTGGTTTGAATTTTTTGCCGCTAATGTTGGAAATGTATTAAATCATTGACACCTCAATAATGATCAAACAATGCAACATTATGGCATCAAAAGATTCTATTAATAGAGAGATACCTTTTGATATATAAATGGTTATATCCAACATAATTAATATATCAAATGACAAGATAAACCAGATTGTGAGAGAGGGATGATAATGGATGTGTAATGTTACATGATGTTATTGTGCAATGAGAGGAAACTATGTATAAAATTCATAGATAATATTATGAAATAATTAATGGTGTTCTAAAGCATCTCTATCTTATTTGGCATCTACAAGATTAGTTCCTTTTATAAGGTTGAGAAAAGGGAACACCTTCATTTTAGATATCTAATTTATTACAAAATAAAAACTGTGCAAGTATTATTAACCTTTTCATAACTCTCGAGGACCACTATATAAGGTGGTTGCAATTACATAGTTAGTTCATTTCTAGAAAGTTACCCTTACAGATTAGTCTTACATATGCCATATCCATATCTTAACCAAAGATGTCACCTTACTCTTCAAAGAAATTGTTGTTATCATGGAACAGCGAGCTCCCATTGTATATTTCTAGCTATTCAGTTTCTTCTGTTCTATTCTAAGCATCAGCGATATTACAACAGCCATCTCTGCTATCTAATGTTCAAGGTTTTCTAGACGTTTCTGTTTTCAATAGGTTGCATCTCACAACGGTCATGTGATTTCTAGTTCCAATGTTACATATTAAACGTACTATGCATTGCACTTTATTGCAGTATATTTGAAAACATATTAGTACTGCTTTTAACGCTTGGGCGATTTGAGTCTCACAGAGTTTCTCATTGTGTCTAGGACGCAAAGGAAGCTTGGACCTAAAGAGTATCTTCCCCAAAAATATTCATGTTACAAATACCGCGGCCTTTTCAGGTCTCTATTTGTTACTAATAAGCATAATTTAATACCATCAATAATTACTCCACACGACCACCTACTTCAGTTCATTCTGAGATACGTCTCAAGCAAGCACTGTCATTAACTTACAATTCTTAGTAGATCTCTCCATTGCATGTTGCATGCAAATGGCTCTTTACACCAGTGTTGAATTATTTATTATTTTGCCTTTTCCTTTTAAAAAGCCTCACTGATGAGAGTCGTATAATTTTTTATTCATGACCATACACAATAGCACCGTTGGCAATATTGTCATTATACTAGTGCGGCTCATTCCATAAAGAAATTATACAAACTACTAGTTGTTATAAAGCACTCCCGTTGGAATGGTTCGTGCAAAACATCTACACAAGTAGACTTGTCTAAAGCAGTAGCTTCTGGATAGCTGCAACATATTATAGCAGGGCACTACAAAGAGGACATCAAATGGCCAAGGTTAAAATTGAATTAAATGATACTCCAGGGATAACCTTTATATCGTCCATTGCTCTTTTTGTTGCTAACTAATATCAAAAAGCATTTATGTACCTTCTAACAAATTATAGCATAACCATTGTCCAATATCATCAAGATTATCAAACAGAAAATAAACGTTCAGCTCTAACTGATGTCTCTGCACTTTGGTTGGAAGCTTTTTTAATCAGTGTTCCTGCCATTCTGTGTATATATCGAACCTTCTGTACTGTAGGTTGCCTCTGACATTTTGTGTTTTCTTTGTGGGTGTAGTTAAATTAGCAGTGCATAGTTTACTTCTTTTTACAGTGCTGTGTGCCAGTACCCATTATAATGAGCCATTTCACATTTTGAATTAAACCATCGCCCCTCTACCTAACAAATAGGTTAAGCTAGTACACAAAGAATCCATTAAAATGATAAACAATATAAACTAGACCCTTGATTCGCAATCTAATAAGGAGACATGCTTGGGAAAAGCAGGATGTTATCAACTTCAGCAAAATACAATTGGTAACAATTAAAAGAAGCAAGATTCAACTTTATATATTGAGTAGATTTGCTACTTCCTATCTCTAAAATATAGTAAATTGGTGGCAAGAATGTAACCATATCGCCAAACCTCTCTGAGATTTTCACTAGTACTTATTCACATATAGAGACACCTACAGTGTTATAAAATGTAAACAAAAAGGACACAAACTATCTTCCCAAGGAGAGCAAGAACAAATCTATCATTATAATGAAATGCATAAATATATCCTATATTAATATTGATGTTAAACAACCATCATGCTAAAGTAAGTTTTCATTACGAATTGTTTGCAACAAATTTTATTAGTCTATTAAAAACAAGTTAAACTGTTAGTAACAACAAAGGTATAACTAAAGGAGAACAAATAATTAGAAAGTTATTTTTTAAAAGCAAGAAGGCTAGCTCAAAATTCTGTCTTTTAATTGAATTAACGGGTACCATTTACACGATAAGAAACATGCCCCATAAGAGCAACTGCCAGTTAAACAAAGTGCTTACCAAATACAGCATCATAATCAGCTGCTAGAGGGGTGACTTAGTATTTTTGTTTTTTTCCCTTGATATGTTATACAAATAAATATCTATTTGCAGGACTACACATACAAATACTGTTTTTCGCTTGCATCAAATATATACTCTGAGGCCTGATATAAAAAGATTAAGAAGGTTCTCCATCATGATCTGGAAAAAGGAAGACTTGAACCTTTCATTATATCCTCCATGAAAAATACCTTGGTAATCAACATGCTTTAACATATGTTCCTGGAAGTAATTGCTTTGAACCTTTCTTCCTACAGGGAACTCCATCCATGAAATCGTTTTTGCGTTTGTCAAGAAGAATTTATAACATATGATCATCTAGATTGTGCCTTCCTACCACTAATTCAATTTACATTGAGTACACCTGTTGCATCACTTGAATGTTGACAACAAAGAGTTAAAAACATGAAGCACTAGACGCAGAGAGTTTGCTTCTGCTCCTGAGCTATTACGCAACTTCTGATGCAAGTTTTGATAAACCTGAAAAAGAATTGGCTGCATATGTGGAGCTAGTAATGGATCATTTGGGTTCAATACAGTGCATGCCTCCCTTATCCACAAAAGCTTGCGCCCAAAATCATTTTCAAGGTCATAGCCAAGTTGTTGAACAAGTGCCAAGAGCACGCCTTGGCTCAAGGGCAAAGGGACCATTGTGAACAGGGAATGAGGATCAACCTGCTTGAAGACAATTACAAGCTGTTCATTACCCCACCATTTCCAAAAAGAACATAGCACTTGAGAATTACCCTAAAAGAGCTTCATTTCTTTGGTCATAAAGGATCCCAGAGCAGCAAAATTTAACAAAAACAAACATAAACCACCCAAAACAACCCTGCTTACAGATGCATACCTGAGAGCATAGCCAAGAAACTAAAGGGACATCATTCATGTTAAGTGCTTTGTTAAATGCCTCCTCAAACTTGCACTCAGAAACCAATCTTGAAAGTTCCTTAGTTGGGTCAAGTGATTCTTCTAGATGCTCAAGAGAAATTGCCTGCAAATTAGATGAAGTCATAAATAGCCAGAACTCTAGAACCCATGTTATGCCATAGGACCCAATGAACTCAAGACTGCAGTTGTTGATCAGAACTATTCATACCTTGTCAGGCAACCCAAGACTGCCATTGCTTTTGGCCGTAATTAAAGTGCCCACACGAGAAGAACTTGCTCCTGCACTTTCTGCTAGAGCTAGAAGTTTGCGTTGCCCATCTGCTAACTCTGCTTTAAGAGACTGAGCAAGAGATGATGCAGATGCTACAGTATCCTGTAATATCAAGCAAAAGGCCAATCAGTAGACCCAATTCCAGAAGTACAAATATAAAGAACAAGTGCGATAATGCTGTACCAGAGAATCAGTACCCATTCAAAGATGAGCATCCAAGGAAAAGAATTCCTTGAAATTCAATAATGGATAGAAATGTGGCTAACTAGGACCCAAGGAAACAAAAGCCTTGATTCAGAACTAGATAATGTGAAGTTTGAACATTTAAGCTTCATGACTGTTGCTTCTAGAAATATATGGCACAAGAATACCCTATAAAATCATCCATTATTCTTTTAAAAGCTTTGCCATTTTAATTGCACAAAAGCAAGGAAACATGAATTTGATGGTCTTAACTATTCACAGCTGCTGTCTCAAGTGAGAAAAGCTTGATATGCAACAATAAGCATAGAGGTACTTGAATATGGCATGGGTACTTTAAAAATTACATTCTCTTTACTTTTGCCAAAATAATAGTAAGTATATTTTAGTAGGACTGCCATCTTATGTTCTCATTAATATGATTTTGAGTTGGATTAGTACATAGCGCTCAGTTTCCAAGTTCTCCATATTTTGTCAATAAACAGAATTAAGGTGAATTTTCAATGCTGGAAATAATGCATCATAAAGATTGTTTCTTTTCAAGCATGTACAGACAAACATGTGTTGAATAGACCAAACCACACCATGCCCTATATTGTTCTCTTCCATTCTCACTAAGGTGGACACCTCCTCCATCACATTATCTCCTTACAACCTCAATTTGAATCTATGCTCTTTGATTTGCATCATATTAGGCAAAAGTTTACTGATTGCATGAAGGGTGACCCCCATATAGTTAAAACAGGTTTTAACACAAGATTATAAAGTTCTTTGCCTTTGCAATAACCTGTTTTTCTTACAAATCAACCCATGTGTTTTGAAAATGCACTCAATGCCAAACTACTTCAGCCAGAAAAATAATGTAGTGTTTAGGGGGAATTAGCAGCTTCCATCCAAGATGGAGGTCATATCTGGAGAGAACATGCAAGTGCAGGCAAGCTTGACTAATGCCAAAACTCCAGGTAACCACATTAATATAGAGTTGACAACTCATACTTTCGGATAAATTAATAAATGTGTACATTAATATTTTTCATCGAGTCTAAGATACTATCCATCCCAAGAGTTTACCACAGGGTTCCAACTCAGGATTCCAGAAAGGTTCACTGTGCAGCTCCTAAAGGGTTCACCAAAGCTTCATTGGAAATCCAACAGAAATGAATCATATAAGATGTAAGGAAAGTATAAATGAGTAAGAAAAGCTTCTGGAAAAAATTGTGTTTTGTTTGCATCAATATTTTGGATCACAGTCTATGATCCATCATCAGGATGAGAAAGTGAAACACGATGACAACAAACCACATGGGGAAAAAAACATTGATGTTAAAAAAACACAGTTTCTTCCAGAAGCTTTTCTTACTGACGTGGACTGTGAAAACCTCAGGTTCATAACAAATGAATGTTATCCAAGCCATAATGAAGGGCAGCCTTATTTGTCTGTATGCGCCTGCAACTCATTTTTGTCATTATGATTGGACTGACAGATATTTACAAAAATAATTTGTGATATACTCATCCAATGTACTTTGAATAATCCTACCTAATGATCCACTTATCATGTATTTCTATCTTCCGAATAATAGACAGTAGCATTTCAAGTATACTGTGTCAAATATGTGTTCTAACTTCCAGGTATTTGTTCTGTTCAGTGGTAAATTTGAAGTCAGTTTGATGTACTAAAGTGATCCACAATTCATAATCATCATCCTTATCAGCCAACTATAAATTTGAAAAATCACTAATAAAGGTAGTGGTTTTTTGGAACAGCAATGGAATATTCAGAAAGGAGCAGTACTGGTGATAACTTGCCAAAACCACTTCACAGTTTGCGATCGTAACTAAAATCTCAATGAGCAGGCTCTCAGTTAGTGGTGATAGCACAAATAGCAGAAATCATCAAGAAAAAGCTGGGAAAACACAGGAAGAAAATCAAAGTGAAAGTTGTGGTTATGCTTCCATAATGCTATCTCCTGGTCTTGTTTTCTAGCTTGCTGGATAGAGACTGGGTTTTTGAAAATAGCCAGTGGATGATAGAATATTCAGAAAGGAGATGCACTCATGCTAAACCGTGAAGCCCAAACCACTTTGCACACATAATCAAACACTCAATTAGTGGGCTCTCAGTTAGTGGTGACAGGACCACTGGCAGAAGTCATCAAGAAAATGACGGCAAAACACAGGAAGAATGTAGATGGTGCAGTTGCAGTTATGCTTCCATAATGATATCTCATTGGTCATGATCTCCAGCTTGCTGAATAAAGACTGAGCATTTAAAAATTAAATAAGTTGCGGATGATGGGGGGAATGGCTGTTTTCTAATCATAAAGTATGAAATGTGAGGTGCAATCCACTAGAGAAACCCCTACAGCAACAGCTTAATAAGGCTTCCGAGACAACCTGATGAGCTCTAGTATAAGTAGGCACTAGAAAAATTCTAAAAGAATTTATCTGTTCACATCATTCCACGCTCTAGAAGGATTGTTAATCTCAACTATGTAACAATCAGCATACACATTGGTTTGAGAAATCCTTTTCCTGCAACAATCAAGTTGCAGTTGGACTGCATGTAGAAGCAACGAGTAGATTACAAGACCTGCCCTTCATATGCAGATCCTGCTTTGAGCACTAAGATCTGGGACATTATTATTCAAAAAATGACTAAGAAGATCAGTCCAAAAGGTAAGAAGCAGAAAAAGATTTACCCCTGCTAATGAGCAAGAATCAAAATAGTCAACAGAGAAAGGAACTACCAAAAATATTAGGACTAAACCTGCAAAACGACCAAACACATGATGTGAACTTATACTTCAAAGTTCAAACCTCTTTCAAGACCTCAATTCAGAAGGTAAGCTAAGATGTTATCTCAAAGGAGCAGTCATCACCAAATAACCAGACAAAAGACCTCCGGGGGTAGCAGAATTAAGGAGGTGCTCCTATCAGTAAACCCAAGCACGAGAAAGATGTATCAAAGTTTAAGATACTTAATCTTGTCCTGGACAAAAGGACCACAGTGAGACAGAACAAGAGAGGCCAAAATTTCTATGAGCAAAAAGAAAATAGAGAAGCCTTGGTAATCAAACAGATTCCAGTTCACGAACCACCTATGAAACAAAAAGGAGAAAAAAGGCGGATACATTGTATGGACATGTAATTATCTGTTGGACAAAGAAGCCAGCCCTAGATCATGGATAGATTTGGAAAAAGTAGTTTCATGGATGATCTTAAACCTGCCAACCTCTGGCTGCTTGTCAAACTTGCATCTATAATATGTAAGCTTAGTTGCCATTTGTTCCTGTTATAGCTCAATTCAAACGGAAGACATATGTTTCACCTATCAAGATAAAACTAGGAGCAATACCTGGAGAGTAGATGCAAGTGCAGAATGCGAGGCAGAAAATTGCTGCTGAGCAGCAGTTGTATGCTCAGACATTCCTTTCCGAAATGCAGTGTCTACTTGCTCAAACATGGCTTTACAAGAATGTTCAAATGCTGGAATCACTGAACCCTCAAAGCAAATCCGCAAGGCATCCTGCAAGTAAAAATTGGATCCAATTCATGATCATTGTCACTACATATAAAATTACAACTTGTAAGAGTCATACAAGAAATAAAAAGCTCTCAAACCAATCTAGATTTATTACCTGCATTATTTGCTTCCCAGTAGATTGGAACTGAGTTTGGATCTGCCGTGATACAGCTGACTCGAGTTTTGTGCCGAGTGACTTTTCCAACATTGATAATGCCTTATCATTTACCCCTTTCTGCCATTAATATATTCTCAGAACATTAGTGTTAAATATAAGAAAAATGCTAATGTGAGATATTACTTACAAAACAAAACAAGAAAGAGCTACCATTTCAAAAGACTATCAATAGTAAATACCACACTACAAGAGATCATCCTTAAAATCTTAAATATAAAAAAAAATATCAGACTTGCTTTCCAGACTTTTTTATTGGATTGTTGTCCTACAGAAGGTATGACAGGAACAAGATGACTGGCAGAAATGCTAAGTACAACAAGTTAAGATACCACCAGCAAGAGGGCGGGCTAAGAAAAAGACACCTATCATTAATAGAAGAGAGTTAAAAAAGCACACGTTTTTAAATAAAAGTAAATCAAAAAACCCTAAAGACAAAGCACTTAGAGATAACAACAGAATATAACTGAAGCTACAAATTCTGTACAGTGGATATAAAATAGCCATTCATCTATAAACAATATAAACAATAACAATAGATGAAACTTCCAACATGCTTCAAACAGGCATGTTACAAAATCTTTGAAAATGCAGCACCAAACAAAATCTAAAAAATCGAAATATATATGTATGTGATATGGGAAAAACCTGGAATGCGTCATTAATTGAAGTTGAAATGGCTTTCTCCAAATTTGGTGTAACCAATCTTGCTATAGAGGTACCTAGGCTGCTAACCTCCTTTTTCAAAATGCGATCTATAGTAGCAGGCAGTTCTTTGTTTAAAATGTTAGTCAACAGAGCTGTCAATTGGCGTTCAGACCTCTCCCGTTTAGCATTTTCCTCTTGAATTTTCGCCCACAGAGCATCCATTTGAACTTTTAGAAATTTTTCCATGCGTTGGCCAAGTGCTGCCTCCACTCTTTTTCCCTCTTTTGTAACAGGAGTTGAAATTGCACTTGCCGTCTGTTTTGGCAGCTCCTTCTGCATTGTCACCAACTGTAGCAAAACAGAGAAAGAGGCACAAATACTAACTGATAAATACAAAGACCAACATGAATCCAGCCAAAACAAAATATAAAATTCTGAGCCAGCATTGCAACAAACCCAAACATTGAAATGTTTTCTATTGAAGCACAAAAGCAATGAAATCTTGAATTGCTGAACTGAAATGTTATTCCCTAAAAAACTTATAAGAACAAAGTATGTAAAGAAATGCCAGTAACACGTGAAATTAATCGAAGAACTGACTTTGAGGTTGTTGTTGGTGATTGTTTTTTGTGTGGCTATATTTCTTAAAGCCTTGATCATGGGAGTAGGAGAGAAAAACTGAGACAATGGATCCACCATAGTTGCTTTGACACATTAAAAAATATAAAGAAAAATACATTGCAGCCTCAGATGCTGGACCATGAGATTCAATGAAAATATATGCAGACTGCAACCCCAAATTGAGCTAAATAGGAGATGCATGGAAGCTGATTTGACTGGAAAAGCATAACTCAACTAAGCAATCACTGTGAATGGGGAATGGTCAAAAAAATCAGCCATCTCTATTTCAGAGAATATACATAAGAAAGAATTTCACAACTTTGGAAGCTCGCACAAGTTGCAAAAATGAATCAATCAAATTACTAAACAGTAAGATTAGGCAGATTTATAATGTGAACCCAGTGTAGCAGTAGTAAGAAGAATTTAACACAATTACCAAATCCAGTCCAATCTGGGCACACACACACACACACAATGACTTTCAATGGTTATTCAAGGGATCTTTGTTGTAACCTGCGTCTTTCTTCTATAAGGCTGAGAACTATTCTAGGTTTGAGTGCAGTACTAGAATTTTCTTAGTGTGATTGTTTATCAATTGCGCTAGTCAATGCCCTGTCGGCTGTCAATTGATGTTGCTCTCACTTCGTCTGTGCTTTCATTCCACACCATCTTATAATTCCACAATGATTTCAAGTTTGTAAGGTAGCGATGGCTTATGGTTTTGTTAATTTCTGCCACGTAAGAGAGAGACCTCTATTAAGGTGGAACTGAAGAGTAATATCTCATATTTCAGATAATCCTTTTTAAGATCAGGTTTTGCTTTAGATTGCTCAAGGTATATGTCAGTTCATCATCTGTCCATATTAAAATGTTTATGGATCAATTTCAATATCCAGAAAGGTTCAGAAAGATGTTTTTGTCAACAGACACAAGAACTAACAAAACAATAGTAATTCATCTTCTGTGTTCAAAAGAGATAGAAGGATGACCTTGGCAAAGATCAGGTATTTCTGAACATTAAGGTCATCAAGTCCTATACCAGAGTTATTGTGGCTAAGATAGAACCACAAGAGAAGACTTGTCAGAAAATACTACAGTCAGAATGCCTCCGAGTGATGGGTAGATTGGTTGATAAACATTCACTGAATATCATTTTTCATCTCCAGTCAGTTTTAGACTTTTAGTTAAAGAATGTGTACCATCAGTTACAATCTTGAAAATATTTTAGGACTCTCTTCCAGTAGTACTTAGTCCAACCATCGTGTTTGTTTATATTTCTAAGGTTGAACTTTTTCTTGTTTCAAGTTATAGCATAAACAAAATATGCAATACCATTTGACAGAATATATTCACTTCAATTGTATGTCCTGCTGTAATTGTTTTTATCAAACTCCTTAAACCTCCTTAGCAGTAGCACAAAGTTTTCAGCTAACTTCAGAGTGTTTTTAGAGCTCTTTACATATGGCCTTGGAAGTTTGAAGAATAATAGAACTAAACTACAAGAGAAAGCTAGGAAAATTAAACACCGTAGACCCAAATAAATGAATATAGCAATGAAATAGCACGCTATTAGCTTTTTTGCATGGAAGAAAGAAAGATTAATGATTTTTTGATGAAATCAAACAAGTACTGTTCTTTGAGTACCTGACTTAGTGTCTCTTGCATAGCAACAACTTGTGCAGCTAAGTTTTCTGGGGATGGAATAATCATACTGTTGCTTGGTTCACCATCCGAAGAACCTACTGAAGTAAACGGAGTTCCAGAGGGTGATGAAGGTAATAATGTTGGCATATTTTTATTTTTGTTTTTTCTCCGCCTGCTCCCTGTTGAAGACTGAGACATTGCAGATGTTGAGGCAACTACGGGCGTCTTGCAAGATATATCTTTTATGTTTTCTTGACTTTCTTCTATACTCGCGTTTGGAGACTGCTCCCTGTCCTCAAATACTTCACTGTCCCCTTCAGGTTGGACTTCCTCCACAGTTACTTCATTGTTAGGCAAAGAACTGATCTCTCTGGATATTTTATTACTTGGCTCTGAAGCTTGAGAATCTATGTGAATAGATACATTTCCTGCTCCCTTCTCTGAATGAGCTCCATCCACACAACTCTTATCTGCCTTACTTCTCACAACTTTTGGATTTTCATTCTCCATTTTAGCACCAGTTTCTTCAATTTCATTATCTATATTTGACCCTTTATCAGAGTCAGAAGGCGGAACCATTGACATGAGTTGAGAAGGAGTTATCAAGTATGATTGACTGGAGCCAGCTTGGCAATCATCTCCAATGGTAGAACTTGAACACTGACTACCTTGCACTTCTCTTTCCTTGGCACCAAACCTGTCGTCTCCTTTACATGTACTAATAACTTCCACAGAACCCATATCAGATATAGTAGCCATACCAGCCTCAGATTTCCTTTCAATGGAATGCTCTTGAACTGTTTGGCTATCAGATGGATCTCCAGAACTTATTGGAGAGACATCGTGTTTAAAAGTCAGCACTGGACTCTTTGTTCCAGATAATCTTCTGGACAATCTTGGACTCAAAGGAACAGGAACTTGAGAAGACAAAGGTGCATTATCAGTAGGAACATTTGAAGGCGTTGAAAGGCCAAATGTAGTATCCCCACATGACACTGCAAGGTGGCCATGAGCATGAGGAGTTGAGGGGTAAACAGGGCTCTTGCTTGTAGAGGCCTCAGGAATATTGATAGGCCTTGGTGACTTCATTCCAGAAGTGCCTATCATCTCTCTTATATCATTAGCATGAGAAGAATCTGATCGCACAAAAGTAGATGAAGTTGATCTCTCAAAAGCACGTGATACAGCATCCTCTTCTGAAGATGCAAACTCTACTGGAGGTGGAAAGCATTGTGACATTTCCAGGGCATACTGTTGAATGGCCTGTGTTTGAACACAATATATCTGAACAGTCCCCTCACCATCAGCAACATTCTCAATTGTGGCTGTAAAGCTCAATATTGGCATTGCTACAGAAAATTCTGCCAGGTAGTCCATGCGGGTGGCCGCAGGCTTGGAATTACATTCAACATGTACTGCATAAATTGCATTCCTTTTTGCATTTGCCAATAAAATGACACTGGCACGGGCCACAACTAAGACTTGATTAAAAAATGCATCTTCATTCCTAGTCTCTGATGAGCTCTTGAGCTCAAGGGTCTGAATACAATGCCACTTTCCAGAACTGGGAGAAAACCGACCTTCCGGATTTGCAGAAACCCACAGTTTCAATTCTTGATTCAGAGGACCCTGTATAAGAAAAGATTTTAGCAGGTATTAATACAATGCAACACTTGAAACAGCAAAAAAGTCAAGACAAATCTCATCCTGCAGTTCACCACATCAGGAATTGCCTAAATTAATCTACACAACCATGAAGACTCAAATTCAATCAAACAGCATATTCCAGGTTCATACCGCAGTGAAAAGGACTATATTATCTGGAGAATTTGGTATATCAAGAAATCCAACAGCACCAACAGCTCGCCCATTGTTAGGCTTTAGTGCTGCAAGTGGAACCATCTTCTTATCCCCCCATATTTTCACCTAACAAATGATATCAAGACAATCCAGTTATAACAATGACTCAGAAATTACACAAAAACAACAGCATAAGAAACTAGCTTTCAGTATCTACATTACAAATTATGATAGTATATAGCTGCAGAAAAACAATGTCACTTAAAGTTAATCTTAACTGAATTTAATTCAAGAAAAAGGGTAGAAAGTAAAAACTACTTTCTAAGTAAGTTGTAATTACTTATCAATATAAAACGTATACATAGTAACTTTCAGCATCTAAATAGAAACTGATGATAGCCTGATTGTCTCCTGTTATAGAAATTTAGAAATGGAAAATGTGGCACTTCGAAACTAATCAAAATCAGCTCTAATCAAATCTGAACTGCAGTTTTAACATCAATAATTACACCATATATTACTGAGACATGTGAACCATCAATAATGAAGAATAACATAGCAATCATCTTCTCCATGTTGAATTCCTCTCTTTGTATGTCCTATCATCTATGAACCCTTAAGCCTCCCTTGTCTATGAACCCTTAATGCCTCCATCAAAATAAGTGCACGACTTGCCTAATTTTCAGAGCATCTACACAAATATGAATGAACTGTCATAAGAACCATAAAACTGCAACAATACAAAACTTGGCTAGTTATAGCAAAAAATCTGTGGGAAAACATTTTGAGGATGGCTAGAGGATGACCCCCAATATCCAAAGGTCAAGCATTAGAAGAGGAAGATGGATTTTCCAATAAACAAGATACACAATCAAGCAAAAATCATGTAAGACATACTATAATGGATGATTCATTCATTTTCACATTAGAGTAAGAAATAAAATAAAGGAAAATCCAAACTAGGTAGCAATTAATTCAATAAAGGTTGGATTTGAAATGCCTCAAGGTGTAAATGCCTGTTATTTTAATGGCTTCTGGAAGGTGTTTGTCATCACCCAAGTCTTCCTATGAGCCAGATGTATCCAAAGAACTAGATGATCACGCCACTCCTTTCCAGCCAAGTGCTCTGCCTCCAATGTAACTTTGTCTACCATAATTAGACATGTCCCCATCTTTTTTGAACCAAGGGTTATATTGCAAAAAAAGTTCAAATTTTCTCAACCTTTAACTAATAGTGTATAATTTCAAAGCCAATGTTTACTCATGGGTGTAGTAGAAATTTTTATTTCAGCATACAATATCGAGACACAACTTAAAACAGTTATTATCAAGCTAGACCTTTAACATCCAAGAAGCATATATTGTTTTAAGCAGAGCTATAACTTGCTACTAACTGCTGCAATGCATAGACCAGAAATCCAACACATGACGAAAGGAATTTTGAATAAAAATTGTAGAAAAGCAAATTCTGGAAATTTTTAAATTCCCTTTATAATTTTTTCTTGCTTTTTATTTTCTGCTTAACGACTGGCAAAGATGATTGATTCTGTGGTCAATGTATGTCTTGGAAAATGAAAACCAAGTCTAGCACTAATAAAATTTAAGTTCTCTGCAAAATAATTACAAAGCCAATAGTGTATAATTACAAAGCCAATGTTTACTCATGGGCGTAGTAGAAATTTTTATTTCAGCATACAATATTGAGACAACTTAAAACAGTTATTATCAAGCTAGACCTTTAACATCCAAGAAGCATATATTGTTTTAAGCAGAGCTATAAACTGCTGCAATGCATAGGCCAGAAATCCAACACATGACAAAGGGAATTTTGAATAAAAATTGTAGAAAAGCAAATTCTGGAAATTTTTAAATTCCCTTTATAATTTTTTCTTGCTTTTTATTTCTGCTTAAAGACTGGCAAAGATGATTAATTCTGTGGTCAATGTATGTCTTGGAAAATGAAAACCAAGTCTATAGCACTAATAAAATTTAAGTTTTCTGCAAAATATATAAAGAGAAAAAACTTTCTTGAGGAGGTATGACTGCTAAATCAGGCTATGAAAGTCTCCAGACACGATCTCCCTAAACTTGTGTGAAAGAACTACTTTCTAAAAATATACCATACTTTTCACCTAGAGGTCTGTTTTATATATAACTTCCTACCTTATCTCTTTTGTCTTTTGTCTGTGAGATAATTAAAATTCTTTCAAATTACATTTAATCAACACAAACAAACAAACAAAAATAGTAAATAATCCTAATGGACGCAATATTCCTAATCAACTAGTACTAAAAGCAGGTTATCCTCAAGCACCGTACCAGTCCAACTTTAGCTCTTTGAATTGCATTACCCCAAAGCAATAGTAATGTCAACTGTTAAAATATTTCAGGGTCTTCTAACATAGCATCCATTGATGAAAAACCCTTCCATTTAGTAAAATATTTTAGTATCTTAGTCCTAAATACCCTTCCATATAGTAAAATATTTTGGTATCTTAGTCCTAAATTTTGTTGTGATAACAAAATGCATTGTATAATCAAAAGTCTATTTCCTCTACCATCAGGTGGAGGCAAGGATATAAGATTTTAGTCTATTTTAATAACACTTCTTCTAGCATGAGACATGGAAGGTGCTATACAATATGGCCCCATATATGGGTTTTATACAACTCTATAAGACCCATAATATTTAAGCCCATTTTTTTCGTGGCTTTACCTTTGAGATATATATGTGTATAAGGTTGTGATCACCAAAAGACATATGTAGTATCACTTCAAACTTCACTTCCATTCACTGGTATGTTGCTCCTGTTGGAACTTCATTTTATCTTGGGCCAATTTGACATTAATGATATCAAGTTTCCACAATCCATAATGTTCTCTTTCAATGATTTCTGGATTTAATTGTGTGAGAATTTTTGCATCAACGTTTCGGATCACTCCATGATCCATCATCAGGATGAAAGCAAAGAGCTAAGGAGCCAAGGATGAAATCAAAATGCATACCAAGTTACTAACCCGATCAACCACAATATACAATTTTCCTCACCTAAATTATTAAAAAAAAAGGTAAATGTACACAATTTTCTCCTAGTTCTTACAATGAAAAAGAAATGGATGAAGACAATCTGGACTTTAACAGTCCCTGTTATATTTGTTTGGTAAGTCTCACATGATTAAGCAAAGACTTTCGTATCTTTTTTAATCCCCTTCTGAACAAAATTTACTCCTTATGCTATAGTAAGTCTTACAAAAAGCTAGTATGCTACCAAGCAAGGAATGGCATTCAGCTAAGACCTCTTTGAAGTTAGAATTAGACGTAAGGAATATACAATTCTTATAGAAAATCATATAAACTTGAAATAATAAATATAATATTATCTTTCAAACACAACAAATCTTCCAATCAATTAGTAATAAAAGGTAGCCACTGCAAGAAGAATGCCAGAAGGAAAACGGAGTAAGAGACAAATCCTAGAAGTCTCAATAATAAGCTACCACGAGAAGAGTGTTTCATAGCAAGCCTTTACAACTGTCCTTGGTTTGACTAATGGTTCTGCCCTAAGTCACAAGGTTCGCATTCGAATTCAAGTTCGGCAACATTGAAATTCGGATGAAGTTTGGCAAGAAAAAAATTCAAAAACTAAAAAATTCGGATAAAATTCGCCTTAAATAATTTTGATTTTTTAAAAAATACAAGTAATAAACTTAAAAATTTAAAATAAGTAGAAAAATAATATTAATATACTAATATGTTAAAATATATTACTAAAGCTAAACACAAAGAAAAATAAATAAAAAATATGTTTAAAAATATAATTTAAATATTAAATATTATTAATATATAAATAATAAATAAATCAAATTATATATTGAATAATAATATATTATAATAAAAAATTTATTTATTTATTTTAAAATATTAAATTTTAACATTATGAATAAAAAAAAATTAAATAACAAATGGACATGATTTAAAACATAAAATATAAATAAATTAAGAATATTAAAATATAAATACATTTAATTTTTTAAATTTTAATACTATAAGTACTAAATATATTCAATTGAATATATTAAGAATATATTAACAATTAATAATTAATAATAATAGATATATATATATATATATATATAGATATATGAACTAAAAAATTCAAAACTAATTAAGTTTCAAGGAACTTAAAATCATGCTAAATTAGCTATTTTAAAAAATTCATAAAAGAAGAGAAGTGTTTATAAAAGTCAAGGTTTGTTTTAAAATAATATATATTAAAATCAAATTAATTAAATAAGCAAAACAGTGCGTATATATATATTAGGAAGGAAGCAAAAAGTATACAGACTTAAAAAATTTGAAGGGTTCAAATCTGAAAAAGATCCGAAAGATTCAAACATTTTTTTTTATATTGACGAGAAAAGTAAGTTTACAAAGACATGTTCAAAAAGAGCATCCAAAATGAAACCAATACAACCAAAATAAAGTTCAAAAGAGAACAGTGTAACCCAACAACATTCAAGGTCAATAACCGTGATAATGTTTACAGCTCCCAAATGGAAGCTGACTCAAAACAATAGCTAATACTTAAAGCAAAAAAGAGTTACTTTGCTTAAAAACATGAAGTTAGATCTCATGCACTGCCAGGTCCCTTGGAGAAAGAATCTAGCCCCTTTACGCTGCCGCTCTTGCAAATCCTTGACCTTTGGCATCCAAATGATCTATGGTAGCTTGAACCTGATTAATAATGCTCTTTACATGTTTTTTCATAAGGCTTTCATCAACCAAGCTTTGGGTACATACCACCATACCCAGATAGGGTTCAAGTGTTGGGTACAAATCTACGAAAATTCTCTATATATTTGGTTTCTTTTTGGTTGGAATTCTCTGAATTCTTTAACTCAAATGTAATATTTACCATCATATAAATGAAGCTTGTCTTGTGAGATTTGTCTTATCTGTTAAATTCAGACAATCCTTTAATGCAGAACATTCTAATGTAGAATTACAACAGATGTAGATTCATAGTGTGAACAAAGGCTGAATAGACTACTAGCCATTACTAAAAGGAAAGGGGCAACACTCTCCCAAATCTGAGTGGAATGAAGCAGCTGACAATTTCATTAATCATGTGGAGTTTTCCACAATTCCTAGGCTCAAATGATCCAAAACTATGGTTTAATGCTCAATACTCTTGCTTTCTATTATTAGCAATACCGCATTTCAAAGTTTTCTATCATTACTCTTTACATTCTTATTATGCATTACTTTTTGAAGTTCCTTTTTACAACAATTTATTTCTAAACTTTATAGTTTTTGCTTTCCAAAAATTATTATAACTTCTAAAAATACAATGTGAGGTTTATTGTCAATGCTTGTCTACACCTAAGCATCTCTGGACCTTTCTTTTCTCAAAATTGAAAAATATTTAAACAGATTTCAAGGTTGTTTAGTTTGTTGGAGAGGATAAGGTGGAAATCTCTTGCAAGTTATTGGAACCGAGAATGTAAGTTCTATTTCTCCAAATGGACCATTAAACATATTGAGGTTGTGCAGAAACGATTTCTGCATAAGATTTTTGCAAAGGGTCATATCTTTGTAGGCATGATGTCTGGCAGCTTCATTTGCAATTGTTGTCTGACTGAGTGTAGACTCTAGAGAGTCCTTGAAGACAGATTTTTCTTCTTGTAGCTTGGCAAGGCTGAGGTGTTCATGCTACTTGTTGAAAGTAATGAATGTATTGTTTAATTCGTTTACCCAAGTTGCATATATCTTTCTCCATTGTGAAATCGTTATTCTATTTGGTCTCCTAGGTGTGGAGAAGATTGTGATCACTGTTGGTCTTTTTGTGTATGGTTTGGAGTAGAAAATAATTTTATTCTTTTTGTGTTATTAGGGATAAAGTGGTTTCAAGGGAAACATACAGCATTTAGAACTTATCAGAGTAGGACTTGCTTGTTGTAAGTACATCATCAACCTCTTGAATATCCAAAAACTCTCCTTAAAACCCATTGACAATGGTCCTCCAGAAGTAGGGAGGAAAGCTGGTAATACTTGTATAACTAGATTTCTTCGAATTTGTATGTGTAGGAGAAGCAGGCCCTTTAGGCCAAAGAAGAGTTGTTCCATCGGATGACATATGACATATCTAATGTGAGAAAAGGATCTGGAATACTTGCTGTTGGTGTTTGTTTCAAATTCGTGGAGGTTGCCAATGCTTTTCTATTGATGCTAGCATGCTAGATGTGGAAATTAGTGCTACTTTTAATGGTTTTGAAGTTCACAGAGCTAATGGTAGACATGGGGGTGATTCTTGCTAGTTTTTGCAGAGGCAGAACCTAAGTCACAAGATTCGCCGAATATTATCCATGAAATTTGAAATCTAGCGAATTTTAAAGAAACCCCAAAAATTCGTTTATGTTCGCCTTAAAATTCGTCGGGAAAAATGGGTCAGTTTTTTTTATCAAAATATATGAAAAAAAGGGGCTTCGTTTGAGGTGAGCAAGATGTCTCTGAAACCAGAAATGCATCTGCTGCACAACAAATTGCTTTCCATTCGACCCCAACCAAGTGCCGTGCTGGTATTGATTTTGCATGCCGAAGCTTTACCCGAAGGCAGCCCAGTCGGATTGATAGGTTTCAATGTCACTCCTGCAGCCCTGCCTCACCTTTGACTCTAAATGATGGATTTCCTTCATGGTCGATGGATGGAAGTATGATTGAATTGCTGTCCAACTTGCCTCCCCAGTCGGTATGATTGAATTGCCGTCCAACGATATACGTAGTTGAAGTTTTAATTAGATTTTTGGTATTATTCTTTAACTTTAGCCAAATTCGTAGCTTTTATGTTTTGTTCTTTGTGCTTTATTTATTTTATTTTATTTTATTTTATAAAACTTAACATATTAAAAATGTATGAACATTGTTTTAATTTTTAATACGTTAAGATTTTAATATTTTAAAATATTTGATTTAATTTATTATTCTAAGTTACCGATTCGCCACTCCCAGCCTCTGGATACGATACAATTCGTACCGGATACGAAATTCAGATTCGGTACGATTCAGATTCGGACAGGGTACGAAAATTGGCCTGTGGATTCGCCTTGGATTCGAAACGCCACTGTGGATTCGTCCAGGATACGCCCAGAAGAATCCAACGCAAATCTGATGCGAATCCAAACGTCAAAACACCCAAAAAACCCATATATTTGCGTAGCTTGGGTTAGTTTTTTTTCTGATTGTCCTTACATATATTTTTTTTCAATGTAGGTACAGGTATCCGTATAGTTTATAATTCAACTAGCTCTAATTCAATGGACCTAAGGATGGAAAGGAATTCCAAATTTGATCAAGCATCAACTCTTTGGCAACATGTCACAATGATTGAGCACCTTGCTGGAGGTATCTTTGGACTTGTAGTCAATGCCATAACAAGTAGAAGAGCTTGTATAGTCTGGTGAAAACTTACTTGTGTGCAATGACCAGGCAAGGAATTAGAATTTGTCTAGGGCCAAACAAACATGGATTGCCTAAGGAGTAATTTCCCTCTTATATCAAAGAGTAAGAAGCAAATAGTGCAATCGGGAAAGCAAAATAAGAATCCCATCCTTTAGCCAAGAAAGGATTGTGCAAGCCACCTACAAGGTCATCTTCCACTTCTCCAATAGTGGCTGCCACACATTCTTTCATTCTGGCATCATCTTCCCAAAAACACTTGACATTTTTATGTTTGAACTTTAATTTATAATTTTATATCATGACATTCGAGTATCACTAATATTTTAATATTTGACTATGAAAGTGGTGTATTTTTGCTATGTTATTAGACTATTAATATGGTGGTGTATTCTGAACTTAATTACTGCTGCAAATATGTATATATTTCTGATTTTTATATGTTTTTTGTATTGCCATACCCAAGCCGTACCCAACCCCCAAATTTTTTTTTTGCCGAATCCCGTACCAGATTCTCATACCCGTACCCGAATCCAAAAACGAATCGGTAACTTAGTATATATAGAGAGAGAAGGAGGGGGGCGGCGGGTCGGGGGGGGAGAGGGTGCGTTATTTTTGCTTATTTTTTATTTCAACTAGATATAAAAGTTTCGTTGAGTCATATAGAGGTAAAGGCTGCTGCAGTAGCAAACAGATGCCAATGCAGCCCTTGAACGGATATGCAGCCCTCAAGGAGGTTGTAACAGAGCCCTTGCACAGACTCCAACACAGCTGTTAAAAATTGTCAACAAATCACAGAGAGACAAGTGATGTAGATGCAGAATATCAGGAGAAGGGAAATGGGAGAGTACAGCACAAGGAAATTGCAATCTGGAGGTGAACAAGCATTGCAGGCCAGTCATGATGTAATTGCAGGCTTCAACAGAGAAAGGTAACTTTAAATTTTGGGAAGACGTATAGAAAGAAAAGGAACCGTAAGAAGCACGAATGCAGTGGACTAAACATACAAAAGTGTGTATAGGCAATCACAGACAAAGTCTAAAGGCAGAGTATTGGCATCTGAGTAGGGGGATAGCAAAACGTAGAAGCCAAGTGGAAGAAATGCAGAGTCTAGAGGCAAAGTGAGGATAGGCAATCATAGACAGAATCTACAAGTAGAGTGTAGGCATCTGAGTAGGAGGTGAGTAGCAAACTGTAGAAGTAAAGTGGAAGAAATGCAGAGTGTAGAAGCAAAGTTAAGCAGATGACAAATGTGGGTGCAAAGAGGAGCATACAGAAAATTGCTGGTATACAGTGTGGCAAGATCAAGAAGTGTGAACAAAGTGTGAAAATGTGAATGGCAAGGTTATGTGTGGATTTAGAAAAAGGTAAGAGTCGAAGCAGTCAGTTAGCAAACCTGTGTTTGACATGGTGTCAGATAAGAAAAAAGAAATCAGAATTACCAAACGATGCAAAAAGCAACATGTGGCTTCCCACCTCCACTAAATTTGATTTATTAATTATTTTTATATATGTTAGTCTTATTCTTTTTTTGTTATTTCAACACTTTTAATTCCAATGGGTGCTAAAAACAAAGAATGCCCTATATATGATCAGAATTTTGTATTTACATTTTTTTTCCTTTCAAGATCAATCATAGTAATTATTTTTTCCCTTAGCTTCAAGCCAAACATATTCAAACAAAGCTAAGAATTATTTTTCGTTTTTCAATAATTTGGTAATGTTTTATTGTTCTCTCCAGATAGACTTTTTTAAATTCTTCTGGGCACAAAGATATAGGTTGCGAGCCTCGAATATTTTCTTGTCACAGGCCAGAATGCAAACCGCATGTTGGGCTCTTGGAGTTCAGGGGCATAGATAAACTGCAGTCTCTGGCACTTGCTGCATACCACATAGTTATAAAAGGCATGTAGGTATTTACATATTTAGATGGAAAAAAATTAAAATATACAAACAGGTTAGAATAGGTAATAGGCTGTGTGATTATAAATATAAGGTACAATAAATGTTTATGAAGGGGCGCATCTCTACAAGGTGTCCATCAATATCTAATTATATTTTACTGCACTAAGAGTCTTCTGGGTGAATCTACACCACTTTATGAAATTCAATTTAATATTGACACTAGCTCAAAGATGAAATATAGCATTGCAGATTATTCAGTTGCTAAATAAACAAGTCTTGAGTTTGTTGTGTGTTATGTTCGAGGCATGACAGATCAAAGTCAGCATCCAGAGTGCATCCAATCATGTACAAATACAAAATACAGCAAAATAATTGCAGAACCAATCATGTTCCTTGGATGGCAGCAACCATAAGGTGATTTATCAGCTGCATAGTGTTCTCTAATAACAAACAAATTCAGTTGTTCTGGGCATCAAACAATTTGGAGCATTAAACCTCATGTTTGAATACACTCCACATGTTATTTATCCCAGGGATAAGGTTAGTGTTTACACAAAAGCTTGAAACCATTTACAAACCTCAAAAAGAAAAAAGAAAAACTGCTGATAAACATAAAATAACATTTCATACCATTCCATCCTTAGATGCTGAGGCTAAACAAGTCATGCTCCAGTGACATATAGACAAATCGGTAACATCATCCTCATGTTTTCCAATGCAATAAACACCTTCAATTAGACTTTCTATGTGGAATTTAAGAGGATCCTCAGTTGAAAAGCCACCACTGGATACAGCAGACCTTGTTTTTGCAACATCAATTTTCAGCACATAATTGCTGACTCCCACAAACAAAATATCCTGCATGCATCAATCAATAAGCTTATTTCCCAACATTAACAATAATCATTATAACAGAAAGAAATAATCAAAACATGTTTCAAAGAATCTTTGAAATGTACTCAAGTCTTCCTTCGGGTATGGTAATCTAATGTTATTACCATTGAAACATAAATCTAACCATTACCAGATAATTACCTGCTGCTGAGGATGCCAACAGACACGAGGATAGACAGATTCCCAATCCCCAAAGATCTGGATGCCCAAAACAATTTTTTCTGTTATTTGTTGTTTATCATCATCTCCTAGGCCTTCCTCAATTTTCCGTATGAAAATTCTTCCATCTGAACTTGAACTGTTAAGCATAAGGAATTCAAATATGTATCACACAGAAATGAAAAATACTTTGCAATTAACAGAATTAATTTCATTAATACCTGGCTAAGAGATGCACATCACTGGAAAAGAAGGCCATATCAATCACCCTCTGCCACAATAGAACTCCAAAAATTTCAAAATTTATGGACATTTTATATGACAACTTTCTAAATAACTCAAAAAAATACAGTGCAAAAAGCCCAAAATAGTAACAGAAAGCACCAACACAAAAAATTCAATTGTCTTTTCCAAAGAAAAATCTAAACAATTTTACCATAGCCTAGTCAGTTAGCTGTTATATAATTTTCTCTAAAATATCTACACTGAAACAAAATGATGAGAGAAACCATCCATAATCCACTTTAAGTGAAAATTAGACAGGTAATGAAAAGTGAAGCCCCAGCTCAAACATATCCATGCAAAATGGATAAAGGTAATCTGTATATAATCTTCTCATTTTGATCTTAAATACTAGATATACATGTAGTGAAATAGAGAGAAATAAGAAAGAACCTGTGAACAGGAACATTATGGTCAGGCCGAAATCTAATAATTAAACTCTGAAAACCAACAGCTGAACTCTAGAAAAACAGAAAAAGATGAAATTAATACTAAGGTTTCATTTATATTCTCTATTCTGGAAGATTGTAAAAATCAAAATGTTATAAAAGGCACCCAAGCTGCTTAGACATTTGAAAAATAAAAAACAGAGATTGCCGAAAGCTTATCACAGTAGCATTTCAGACAACAAAAAGAATACGAAAGAACTTTCCTAAGTACATTTGGATTTCAACTTGGGTATGAAATACTCCAAGAGCAGTCTGAGAATTGCATTTGGTCAAGGACTAGTTTTCACAAGCTGCCCACACATATAATGTTCATCAGAAGTATATTCTTCTCTTAGTCCTAAAGCCCCTTTATTGGTAGTTCCTGTCTATTCCACAATCCTTTTCACATGTGAGGTAGATAACTTTGCATGGTAACTTTATTATATCAACATTTAATGTAATATCCAAAGTTAATTTATTCTCAGACTAGCATAATGCTTCCAAATACTTCCAACTCCCATGTTAGCACTTCTAAGATACAAAATGAAACTTAACCAGATGACATTTTTCATTTTTGGCAATGTATCTTAACTATAACAAATGTATAATTTTCACTTGTTGTGTAGTGTCAAACGTAGTCACTATTAAATGGCCAAGTCAAAGGTTATGCACATCACAAGTCAGCCACTACATGTAATCAGCATATTTTGTTATAGTTTGTTAATACTCGTTTGGCCAACTTGTTTTGTTTTCTAATATTTTGTTAATTTTCACATAAAGCAGTTACCCAATGGTTGCGATCTAACCAAGAACCATTGGCCCCTTTAATTAGAAGTATTGTAGTCAGAGAAGGGTGCTGATTTGTGAGCAGTTCTCCCTGAACTGCATACATTATAATCAAGCACTACCCTCAATAAAGCATCAATTGTGTTATTCATGTACAAGTAAATCTGATCTGAACTGTTTCTTTATTTGTATATTATTGCATAGTCGACAAAGAAATCCAAACATCCAACCGATTTTGAAGAATAATCCACCACTCAAGGAAGAATAGTGGGTTAAGCTTGCCAAGCAAGTTCCCCTTGCTGGAAAAGGAACTGCTCATCTTACCAACCTAGTCAAGTTGAAAGCCCCAAAAGAAAATTCAATGAATCATTTGAGCCTAAGTTACCGATTCGTTTTTGGATTCGGGTACGGGTACGAGAATCCGGTACGGGATTCGGCAAAAAAAAAAATTGGGGGTTGGGTACGGCTTGGGTATGGCAATACAAAAAACATATAAAAATCAGAAATATATACATATTTGCAGCAGTAATTAAGTTCAGAATACACCACCATATTAATAGTCTAATAACATAGCAAAAATACACCACTTTCATAGTCAAATATTAAAATATTAGTGATACTCGAATGTCATGATATAAAATTATAAATTAAAGTTCAAACACAAAAATGTCAAGTGTTTTTGGGAAGATGATGCCAGAATGAAAGAATGTGTGGCAGCCACTATTGGAGAAGTGGAAGATGACCTTGTAGGTGGCTTGCACAATCCTTTCTTGGCTAAAGGATGGGATTCTTATTTTGCTTTCCCGATTGCACTATTTGCTTCTTACTCTTTGATATAAGAGGGAAATTACTCCTTAGGCAATCCATGTTTGTTTGGCCCTAGACAAATTCTAATTCCTTGCCTGGTCATTGCACACAAGTAAGTTTTCACCAGACTATACAAGCTCTTCTACTTGTTATGGCATTGACTACAAGTCCAAAGATACCTCCAGCAAGGTGCTCAATCATTGTGACATGTTGCCAAAGAGTTGATGCTTGATCAAATTTGGAATTCCTTTCCATCCTTAGGTCCATTGAATTAGAGCTAGTTGAATTATAAACTATACGGATACCTGTACCTACATTGAAAAAAAATATATGTAAGGACAATCAGAAAAAAAACTAACCCAAGCTACGCAAATATATGGGTTTTTTGGGTGTTTTGACGTTTGGATTCGCATCAGATTCGCGTTGGATTCTTCTGGGCGTATCCTGGACGAATCCACAGTGGCGTTTCGAATCCAAGGCGAATCCACAAGCCAATTTTCGTACCCTGTCCGAATCTGAATCGTACCGAATCTGAATTTCGTATCCGGTACGAATTGTATCGTATCCAGAGGCTGGGAGTGGCGAATCGGTAACTTAGATTTGAGCCAACCAAGCTCCACCAATCAAGGGAAGTCTTCATTCTGTAACAACGTCGGAGGATTTCTCTGCAGAAGAAGAGAAAGGCATATGAGAGCAATACTCAAGGCAAGAATCGCTACTTGAGCAGAACAAGCCAAAGACACCAAGACAAAGGACTAGATTGGAGAGAAGGGAGCTTTAAGGCAACCACTACAGTGCATAGATCACCATGGTTTCAATAAGGGTCAAGGATTCAGATGTGTACACCAACCAGCCCAAGCTCAGGAAGGTAAAAGTAGTCAAGATTCACTGGCAATGGATCTAAGGATACAATTCCTCATTGTAAAACCCATGAAACCATCTGCACAACAAACAAGTAGAATAACATTTCCCAACCACCACCCTTAGGGTAGTGGCGATTGAAGAGTGTTGGTCATTTGTTTTTTGCAAATAAGCATCTTGTAGCAAATCTAAGGTCGCCATTGCATCTGGGGAGGTCAAAAAACCTATGCATCACTTATTGAATTATCCAAATTTTGTTGCTTCTACATGTATGGATGGCACACAATCAAAGAAGAAAAATATTTAAAATAATTACACACAATGTTGGCATTCTAGTTGCTTGCAATGGTTCCTATTGCTTAGAAGAATATTTTGGTGCCAATTGTGCCAACACCTTGTTGGAGTTGATAGTGAACCCCCACAATTCCCAGTGATCCTCTGCAACAAAAACACCTATCATGCACGATAGAACAAAGCAATAATTATGCTATACAACCTTGAGAAGAAAGAGATTGATCAAGAAAAGCAACTGGCATGTGCAATGTATTAAACTGAATTATTCTGGATTCCTGGATGGCTATTACAATATACAATGAATGATTATAAAAGCATAAAAAAGCAAACCCTAGATGAAGATTGCATTAGATTGGGACAAGTGTCTTAATCTCATGCAATGAGACAAATAGACCTATAATTAGCCCAATCTAATTAATAAAAAAGCACTCCTAAGTTTAGCTTAAGTAATTAAAATAATAAGGGACTTAATAATTTAATTGATGATTAATTAATTATTAAGTGATTATCCTAACTACTCCAACACCCCCCTTACTATTAACTTAGGAAGAAGCTAAAAACCCTGATGACGAATGCAATGATGGATGCATGGATGGGTCCCGGGTACAAGTCTTGATGAGGTACCCATGCACAAACAAATGAATCTCTCATAACCGGAGAAAAGGAGAAAACCACATAGGAAAAAACTGCTCTCCAATAGATAGAAAATGAAAAAACTGCACTAGTGAAAGAAGGATAGAAGGAGGATTCAATGTGACCCCCCAAGGACTGCTTCTATCACACAAGTACAATATGTCCCCCCAAGAGGAGAGAGAAAATAAGGATATGAATCCCCCCCTCCTCCCCAATAAAGAAAGAGCTCTTGTGCCAATGATGAATGCCTAACACAGAATATGATCCACTGCCTACGAACAACATTTATCCCCTTAGGAAGAAACATATCCACTGGTGATTGGAGAAGCCAATCCAAAAGAATGGGTGAATCAGGAATCCAAATCCAAATGATGTGTGCCTCTGAAAACTGCTCACATATCCACATGTCAGAAAGAGATGATGTCAATCCAGAATCCTGTGAAGACTAATGTAGAACAAATAGCAAAAGCGACGAAGGTGATGGTGGGCTAACAGCAGTGATGTGGCTATCAACAAAGAGGAGATGAATGTCCTCAAAATAATCCTCCAAATCTGCAATTTGAGACTCTACAAACAAGGATGATATTCTACAAGATATGAATCCCAAGTAGCTATGTGTGGAAGAAGATGGATGTCCTGTTGCATTGAACCAATAGGGGCCAAGGATGTGGCAATGTCAAACTTATTAGGAACAACAAAAGATGATGATATAGTCTCGATCTGAAGAGTGGGAACATGAAGACAAGTCTTTGAACCATCGGAACATGCAAGACCTGTGATATACTCAAGCTCCTCTAAGGTATCGTCATCAAAGGCTATGGAATCTGCATCTGCAAGAGGGATGAGACAATTTGCAGCAGGATCCTCTCGGTATGGAGAGATATGAGGGTCTCCACAGATCTCCCAAAGTCGAGTCCAAAGTGTGTGGGGACATTCAATGTCTGATACAACACGCATAATGTCAAGATCAACACTAGAACATATAACCCCTACAATATGATCTCAAATTATACCCCATGCTGAGAAAACTCCTCGGTGTGTCTAGTGTAGATATAAATCCATAAAGATAAGGCAAAATATCAAGCTGCCTAAGATGTGTCAGGATGCCATTTCGCTAAGACTCATTAGTTATCCTTTTCCAAGTTGATCACAAAAGGATGAACAGAAAAAACCCATGATATACTTCCTCAAATGAAAAAATCAGAGACCAATAACCTAAGTACTAATAAAGCAGATCAAATGATTTCACCTTATGCAAACAGATCCTTTCCAAGTGCCAAGATGTCCAAGTAATTAAGCAAAATGTGAAATCACAAAACAATGAATAAAATGTACTTGAGGCAAATTTTGGAAAAAATGTATTAATGAATTTGAAGAGCTCTGAAATACCTTTCCACCGCCGCTAGAATCACGAAAACCAAAGATACAAGCAAAAAATTATGAGCTTGGGAGTGCAAAATGAAGATATGACTTTGACTGAGAATAACAAGAACCAGCAACAAAATCTAATAATGAGCCTTGTACAACTGGAAAGTAGATGGAACTAGCTTTTTGACGATGTCTCATTTGCCTGATTTTGACACCGTATCCCAAATTATGCCCAAAAGAAAAAAAATCGCTCCTTTAGGGAAAATAAAGGCTAGGAGGGGGGCAAAGAGGTTCAACCGTACTGCTGATGTCAACAGAATATTTGTTGGAATATGCTTGTTCGCCGAAAATAATATTCCCCTATCGAAAAAAGATTATTGCCAGAATATTTTGTGTGATGGAATATACTATTCGCCGCTTTTTGGAAGGCGATGGAATCTTAGCGGAATATTCTATTGCCATTGGAACTTGTGTCGAGGTTCTTCCCTATCGGAAAACCTGTTTTGCGGAATCGGAATTTTCAATAGGAGTGGGGAGGGTGTCAGTCGGATTTGTTGAGCTCGCCTGCCTACAGCGACACATGATGTGACGGCCGCAGGAAGCGTGCCAAAGGCCTACATAGGGGTACAACCCCCTGCGAGGCAAATAAATCTTCTTCTTTTTTTATTCTTCCCTTTCGAAAAACCTGTTTTACAGAATTGGAATTTTCAATAGGAGTGAGGAGGGTGTTGGTCGGATTTGTTGAGCTCGCCTACCTACGGCGACACATGATGTGACGGCCGCAGGAAGCGTGCCAAAGGCCTGCATAGGGGTACAACCCCCTGCCAGGCAAATAAATCTTTCTTTTTTTTAATTGTGCAAAACCCTTTGACCTGCGATTTTTTTATTCGTAAAAAAAACTATTAAAAAACCAGAATAAAAATATAACCCGTGTACCTGCCTGTGCACATCGAGAGGCAGTCGTCTGATCATACGATATTCGCCTCGAGATCTGTGCAGGTAATTTTTTATTTTTTTTGCAACTACTCGGATTTGAATGAATTGACAGGCGTTCCTAGGGTTTTTGACCATTCTGGACACGACGGTGATGCCCATTTTGTCTCAAGATTAGCCGATTTTTCTCTCAAGGCCGAATCTCTCACAATTTGGACATGAAGTCACAAATCTAGTGCTCTAATACCATGTTGGAGTTGATAGTGAACCCCCATAGCTCCCAGTGATCCTCTACAACCAAAACACCTATCACACACGAGAGAACAAAGCAATGATTATGCTATGCAACTTTGAGAAGAGATTGATCCAAAAAAGCAACTGATGTGTGCAATGTATTAATCTAAATTATTCTGAATTCCTAGATGGATATTACAATATACAATGAATGCTTATAAAAGCATAAAAAAACAAACTCTAGATGAGGATTGCATTAGATTGTGAAAAGTGTCTTAATCTCATGCAATGAGACAACTAGACTTATAATTAGCCCAATTTAATTAATAAAAAAGCACTCCTAAGTTTAGCTCAAGTAATTAAAGTAATAAGGGACCTTAATAATTAATTGATGATTAATTAATTATTAATTAATTATTAAGTGATTATCCTAATTACTGCAACACACCTAAGAGCTACCTATGCAATTCAACAATCACTCGTCAATATTCGCATTCATCAATGAGCTTTTGTCAAATACTCATGTTATTGACCAAATTACAAGAGTCACCAATCCACCATTCACTCTTAGTCTATATGTTGCTTGAGCACCACTATCACCTAACCACCACCCAATGACTACTCAAGTGCCACCTCTACTCAATCATTGCCACTACACCACCTCCACCCAAGCATTGTCGCAACAATGCTCAAGCTTGTGTTTTTGCCCATGCAGAGAGACGAAACTTCAACAAAGCATAACTTTTGAACTATAATGTTGAAGCCATTTTTATACCCTAGCAAAAAATTTGCATTGAATCCAAATCATACATCAAATTCTAAGCTATTCTCTAACCATGCTTCTCAAATTGTGTAAAATCATTGTCAAGCTATATGCGTATGACTAGGCCATTGTATAAATGCACTAAATTATGTGCCAATATCTTTTACATGAAAAAATAAAATGACTATTACTGCAGGCCAAGGTGTTGTTTGGAATAACTTGACTAACAAAAAGAGGACCTTTCACAATTTACATAGAGTCAAATGGTTTAATAAATTTGATGAAGCACATAGGTTCTTATGCCTAGTTGTACCTCTAGACCTTCTCTTTCACATTTATAGTTTAGATACACCTAATGACATATGGATCAAACTAAAATCTTTATTTTGCAAATTAGATGAAATATGTAGTTGTCAACTAAAAAATAACCTTATTAGCCCTAGTACAAGTAATTTTGAGCACATTTAGGACCCCATTTCACAATTCACATCACTGCCATTAGAATTAGAAGATTGTAAGATTACGAGAGATGATGCACAATTAGTTATCGATGTACTTTCAAAAACCAATCCTACTTATTATGTCTTTGCTTCTACCTTTTCTTCTACTAAGGATGCTTTGGGTACTACATTTATTATGCCTTCCTTTGATGAGTTTGTTGAAAGACTCGCCAGAGAACAAGATAAATTAATTCAAATGGGTACACTTATTCAAAGTCTTCTAAATTACATACAATGGTTGCAAAACAACGTACAAAGGTTCAAAATACCCTAGGTAGTTCAAATAAGAAGCATAAGAAAAATACACCTTTCCTTCTTTGCTTTAAAGCCACGATCATAAACCTCTTCTACTTCAAAGGCAATCACAAAAAATGAGTAAGGTAAAATGTAAATATTGTAAGAAAAAGAGCACAATGAATCTAAATAAGAAGAAACAAATAAACTAGTTGATTACTACCATTAAGAAACTGTCTTTCTAAGGCTAGTTCCTCCTCTTCTTCCAAATTTGATAAAGACAAAGACACGACACTAGTAGCCACTACCTCTTCCTTTTCTTCTAAGACATAGATTCTTGGCTCTAGAGTTTCACATCATGTGGCCTCTTCTAGCAACATGTTCTCATTCAATTCAAGTTTTATGCCGTAAATTCTCATGGGTGATGATACTTCAATAGACGTTTGTGGGTATGGATATGTCAATATGTGTGATAGAACATTCAATAATCTCCTTTCTATTAGCAAGTCTCCCTTCTATCTATCAAATCATGCACACAGGGGCAAGCAAAAGTGTTGAATTCACTCTAGATTTTGTTGTGAATCAAGAATTAACAGATGATATCCAACTACAATTGGAAAGGTCGGTCACAATTGTCTCACTTTGTACCAGCATCACCTTCCACTATACTTCTTGCTAATCATAATAATGTGAAAAAACTCTTGCATGATCAATTCGACCATCTAAACTACCACTATCTTCAACAACTACATCAACAAGATATAGTCACATGGCTTTCAAAATTTAGCTTTTGAATGCGGTTCACCAAGAATGCATCCAACGAATGCATCCTAAGAAGAAGTTTGACAAAGGAAATTTTTGACCAGCTTCACGAGTTTTAGAGTTGGTTCACAATGATCTATCAAGATCCCTTCCCAATCTTGCCTTTTAGCAAACCTTGATATGCACCTACCTGTTGATGTGATTTTTGTGACCGCACCAATCAGCAAAACAAAGTAATCTGAAGGCTACTCCATTCTCTCTTGATCAAAGAATTCCATACGCTAAGATTGCCAGAAAGTTCGTATGTTCAACTCCAAGGTTCTGAAATGCTATGGAATACCCTTAGTTGGTTCGTTGTGATATGTTGTTTACACGAGGGGACTTACACAACTGTTCAAAAGGTTTGCAGTTAACAGCAGGTTAATGATTGGACGGGAGTTTTTGTGTGAATGATTTAGCGTTGAGGTATGAATTTTCCTAAAACTAACCAGAAATTGTACTGAATTGAATGGCTGCAGAGATTAGAAAATATATGTCCTAGTCTAAGTGCAAGAGGCGTTAAGCTTGACTTCAGTGAACTTCAACCGAACTTTGTCTTGCCTCACGTTGGACAGCTTCAACAAGGTTGGTGCAATCTTCAAAGGAGCAACGAAAGGTATTCAGATTACAACTCAACAATGCAAATACCATCAAGACGATGCATACAAACACTTGAATCACAATCGAAGTTAAGTCTGAAAAGTATTCCAGTTGATCACACAGGGCAAACTTACCATCAGTAAGTTTGCTAGTGGTATGGATCAAACGAAGTTCACTTAAATCAAACACAACCACCCACAATTAACTACTTGCATGAAAATAAAATTTATTCTAACTTATATCCTACTTGAAGTTGAAGGGCAAAGAAACCTCACTAACTGCTCATAACAAAAGACAAATTCACCATCAATGAAACTCTTTTATTATGATAGTCTTCGTGACAATTCCTTACAAAATTCTCAAAGGGAGAACTTTCCTTCTCCTTCACTATGCTATACTAAGCTATCAAACTATCTCTCTGCTCTAGTCTCTAGTCTGATGTCTATCTAATGATCTAATTCTACTGATGTACAAATGAGGGGGGATGCCCCTATTATAGATAGCCCAATCCAATGGACGGCTCAGATTACAATCAAATGAATGGCTTAGATAAAGCCACCTCAGACCCCACTATCAGTCTTCCAGAAGGTCATCATCCAGAAGTGCATTTCCATTTTCCTTCTCCTTGGCTGCAAAATCAATGAACCTGGCGAGCACAGCCTCAACCTCCTGAACTGAGATTGGCGGAATGTGATCAAGCTGAAATTCCAACACCGTGACCGCCTGCCCATGTCATGTACAAGACTTTCTCCAAGCAACTAAGGCATCCTATGTATTCTGAATAATACTAGAGAAAGTGGAGGTGTTCTCAAAGTCGTTCTGAACAAAATTCTTCACCTTCGAAAAGAAAGGTGGCAGCCTACTCCTCAATCCATCAATAGTCACCTCATCAGAATTCAGCCTACTAGCAAAGATCGCCTCCAAGGTGTTCAGGACTCCATCAATAATGTTTGTCATAGCCTTCCTGACTCTAGCTGAATCTGCCTGTGCTGTATCAAAGAATCCACGTCCCGTGATTACTGAAGAGTACCAGCCAGTAAAATCGTACCTATCACCCTCCTGAATAACTCCTCCATCAATCAACATCTGCAAAGGAGTATGCATTAATGCCTCCAGACGCTGAATAACTTTGCTCTGATAAACATGAGCATCACCCCAGGCCTGATCAACTGCCTCCATTCATGCCATAATGCCGGAAGCTTGCTGGTAAGCATGAGCAAGATCTTCCATGAACTTTTCTATCTCGGCACGAATACCTGCAACCCATTTATCTGCCTCCTGTGCCATCTTCCTCAAATCCTCCAGGCCATTAACTGATTCCCTAGACAACTCGGCTAGAAGCTCAATTGCCGGAATCTCTTGCCCACAAGGACGAGACAAATGCTGCATGTAGCCAATCAAAGTCTTATGCTCCTTCAATTTCTTGTACTTGCCTTCAGTCCTGAGCAATCTGTCCTTAAGCGTCTGATAGGAGTTATCACACTCCTCAATGATCTGTGCACCTGTGGGGCAACCCAACTCCAAAGTAGTGATCATATAATTTTCTGGAACTGCCTCGTCTCGATCACAATCAACCCTTGGCACAGCCATGTGAAGGGTGCGGGAGCCATTCTCATCTGTTGAGATCTTCAAAAATTTCCTAGCTTTCTTCTTAGTTGGAGGTGCGTTGATCCTTCTCAAAAACTCCTCCATCTCTACCGCTGGATCAGCCTCTTCATTGGGGCTCCTTCTCATTCTATCTCTAAGCCAATCAGGTACCACCTGTTGTATATCAAACGGCTGCTCGTCTCTTGCTTCTTCCTCACGAACTCCTTCTACTTCAATTTCATTCTGGCGAGGCTCATTGGCCTCTAAGGGCTGAGTATCCCCTGAAACTGCATCATCCTCCAAAGCCGCCTCAAGCTCATGCTGGAAGGGAGTATCAGTAGCAGTTTCCTCATCTTCCTCCTGCTGATCATCTCTAGTAGGTGCATTAACACTTTGGCCAACTGATTCCCTTCGTGGTGGTCGATATTCCTCATGTAATTCCTGCTCCTAATTCCTGATCATCTCTAGTAGGTGCGTTAACACTTTGGCCAACTGATTCCCTTCGTGGTGGTTGATATTCCTCATGTAATTCCTGCTCTTAATTCAATACCTTTCTCTGATCAGCAAATAGTGAAACCTCCTGCATGCTTGGAGAACGTGTCTCCAATGGCGTAGGTGACTACCACAATTCTCGGAGGCTCCGACTGAACTGGCTCCTTCCTTCGAGATTCTGGACCTCAAGTAACTTGTTTCTTCCTGGTGGTAGTCGGCGTCCTGTGATCTCCCATCAAGTTGTAGGTCAAAGGAATTGACCTACTCTTCAATCTGCTCACATGTCTTTCAACCCATGCTTTGGTGAAAGTCATGACTGGTATACAAAGCGTGTCCAAATCAGCAATCTCTGGCTCCGACCAATCTGGAAGTGGGAGTGGCGTGCCTCTCACTGCCTCATAATCTGGATGAAGAACATTCATGTCCTCGTTCACCTAGTCTGGTACTGGAATAATTTCACATTCCCTAATCATGCTCAACGGTAGCCTCGAGAACATCCTTTTCTTGACCTCAGCCTCATCTGACGTATTAGCCCAATAATCCTCAATATTTGCCTTATGCACAAACTCTTCTGACAGTATCCATCTGATATTCCTGTGGGGATCGTAATACTGCCTGCTGGTGTGATAAGAAAAATGGAAGAACTGAAGCTCATTCTCAGCTTCCCTGGCTGCCTGAAGTGAAGGACACACTTCGTCTAAATTCCCCATGATAATCGGGAAGTCAAATCCTCCCTTCTTCTTTCTCTTTTGAATCTTATCATAGGCAACAAGTTGCCTAGATATCTCTAACATCAAAATTCTATTCGTTGGGTACTTAGGCAATCTATACGGGTATGAAGAAAACCCTTGCAGCCTGATGTAAGTAAACTTTGGAAACTAAATAAACCAGCACCCATACCTTTCTATTAATTCTTGAGCTTCCCTCGAGATCCTATGATGAGTCCTCTGCTAAAGTGATCTCATTATATGCATGGTGAAGGCATCATTGACTCTCTTGTAATTGGACGTGCTTGTCAGGTGCAGCTGTGGACAAGCCTCATGAATCTTGAACTGATGAGAGCCACATCCAATTGGCTCCTTGTATGATATTCCTCTATACTTCGTCACACGAGCCAACATGTAGATAAGGTATGAGCCCATGTAGAATGTCTTCGTCCTCCTCAAACTCTGGAGCTGCTCATGCAAATTGTCACTAATCATCACTGCCCAATTGATATGCTCTTTCCCTTCCAGCACGAGGTTGATGTAATAGAACATCCATGGCTCAAAGATAAACGCCTGGGGACAACCTCCAACTCTGCTAAGCATCATGATCAAGTCGAAGTACTCCTGCTTCAAATCATCTGATATAATCTGCTTCGGCAACTTCGTGCGAGAGGGCTTGGGCTTGTTCATCCAGCGAGAGTTGATCATGTCAGCACATCTCTCAAATGTTGAAGCATACATCCGCTCAGCACGTTCTCTTGTCTTGTAAATCATCTTCTCATGTGGGAGAATTCCAAAGGCTTCGCCGATAGCTGCAGGAGTGAGGTTGGCGAACAATCTACCATCAGGTGAAACAATAGACCTGTGATCTGGATCGTAGTAGTTAGCACATTCCAACATCAGCTCTGGACACTGAATTGCTGGTGGAAAACCAGCAGCTGCATATAATCCACTTTGAACAATATTGTGCGAAGTGACTGAAGGACGATGACTGCCAACTCCCATCATTCGACTTCTAAAAGCCTCCAAGTTAAAAGAACTCAAATTTGTGTCAGCCAGCTTGCCCAACTTCGAAGTGAATTTCGACTCCGGCAGGAAAGGCTTGCTCAGCTTCTTGATAATAGCCTGCCTGGACGTAGCATTACTATCTCTACCAGTTGCTCTTACTTCAGCCATCCTGCAAAATAACAAACAGTAATCAGCAATTTAACTTAGAGAAATAAAATAGCATTGGGGCTGCCAATCGACTTTTGAAATTTGAGAAGCTGCCACATTATATTTCGTCTGCAAACCTCAACTTCTCCTCTAGCAATTTCGAACTTTCAACACTCAGCAAACTTCAAGCAAGCTTCAATGAATTGGCCAACTTCACTTCTAGCACTTCTCAGCACTTAGATTTTTCAAAATCAGTTTCACCAATTCTCTTCCACTTCAAATCGAATTTCTTCACCAAGTCCCAGCTTGCACTGCAATCTCAACTTCAGAGTTCAAGTCGTACTTCTTCAGCTGATGGAGAAAAGTGAAACAATCTCATAGCTCAAATAGCTGAGTCGAATTCTAGAAGAAGCTATCTTTAGCCAGCTTATTAAATTTCCACTACTCATCTGCAGGAATTCGAATTTCCCTCTTCTGGCAATTGCAACACTTGTCATTTGGCGTCTGGAATCTTGACCTTCTAGAATTTCAAAAGATTCACTTTGCTGGTCAAGGCATACTTAGCATTTTTAAATCATTTTTCTAACTTCAATTGCATCTTCAAGAAATTCACTTCGCCAGCTGAAGTCTAACACTTGATTTTATTCATCTCTGGCTCGAGGAAGTTCACCTTCATGAAGAATTTCGATCAAAATCATCTAGTGAGTCAACTTTAAATTCATCATCTGAGGCATTTTATTTCAACAACACATTTTATTCCTTGCCTTAGAAAAAAAATTTAAATTTTCCTTAGGAAAATTCATTATTCAAGTGTCGATCAAAAATCTTCGTCTTGAAAGCCTTGGCGAGCAGTGGAAAACTTCAAAATCCATTCCTCATCGCAGACGTCCGATACCCAGAAGAAAATTCCCTTCAGAAAACGTCGAATCCATGGGTCTACAAACGAAGGGGTACATTTAATTTTTGAATTTTTAAACCTTAGAAAAAACATTTTTTTATCAAATTTATTCCAATTCTTCATCTCTGGGCGTATTTTCTAGCTCTGACTTGAAAATTTTTATCATCTTCGCGAAGCTAGCACCCTTTGACTTCCTCTCGCCAATTCATTCATGCCTTAACAAATTTCACCACTCCTTCAACTTAGGCGTATTTTTCCTAGAAGGTGAAATTTAAATATTAACACTTAAGAAAAATATTTTATCATTTCTAGTATGGGTGCATTTAGGCATCAAGGAGGAATTTGAATTTTGCCTTAGAAAATTTCTTTCCATTCATCTTCAGTCATGGCGCATTTTGCCTGCGGTGAGGAATTTTCAACACTTTCAACGCCTAGCATATTTTCATTTTAGAAGCTACCACCTTCTCCAACATCTTTGGGCGCATTTCACATGTGGAGGAGGATTATCTTTAACACCTTAGTCATTTTTATCCGCCAACTTCACCTTCACTGACTTCAACACCTTGGTAACTCCTCTTACCTTTACCTCAATTTGGGCGCATTTCACACATGTAGAAGGATGAACGCCTTAACTCTTTTCTTTTTTTTCACTTTACTTTTACCTTGCCTTCATCTTGGACTGGGCGCATTCAAGGGGTGGAGAAGGAAGTCAACACTAGGAATATTCTTTTCTTGCACAACGCCTTAGCAACTTTTCACTTGTCTTCACCCTCTCTTGGGCGCATTTCACATAGGCAGGAGGATGAGCGCATTTTACATAGGGAGAAGGATAAACTTTCAACGCCTTTGACTCTTTCTGACTCCTCTTTAAGCTTGGGTGCATTTTGGACCCCAAGGTGGATTTAAAATTGTCTTTTCCTAGTTGAGGTGAGGGCGCATTTGGGGGGTGGAGAAGGATTAACACTTTTGCCTTAGAAATTTTCTTAACTTTTCCATCTTGCATGGGCGCATTTAGAGGGGTGAGGCGGATTTACTTCACTTAGAATTTTTTATGGCTTCAAGGCAAGTTGGGCGCATTTGAGGGGGTGAGCAGGATGAGATTCATGCCTTAGACAAATTTTTCACTTTCCAACTGAGGTGGGCGCATTTTGAGGTAGGAGGTGGATATTTTCATGCCTTAGAAAATTTCTTAGCTTCCACCACTTTGAGGGCGCATTTAGCCTATGGAGGTGGATAAACTTCAACACTTAAACTTTTCATCTCCTCCTTGTGAAGTGGGCGCATATTAAGGGTCTAGCAGGATATTTTCAACACTTATAATTTTTTCATCACCAACTAATTCTTCCTTGGGCGCATTTAGAGGGTCATGTAGGACGAGATTCAGACTTAGACAATTTCATCAACCTGGCTTGAAGATGGCCGCATTTTGATGGTGGAGGAGGATGAACTTCAGACTTAGACAATTTTCTCAGCTACTTGCTCATGCCTTACTATATATAGTAAGTCCTTTGATTTTCATATCTCTGGAGCTCGGATTGATTCGGAATTTTAACCACAGGATCCTCATGACCTAGTTAGCTTGTTCAAACTGCCATCTCGAGCTAACCTGCTATATATAGCATGCTTCTGAAGGTGTTTTACTATTTATAGCAACTGCTTGATTTTGATACCTCCACAGCATCGTTTGACTCGAAATTTGAATGTCGTGACCCTTATCGGTAGACTTGCCCGTTCACACTGGCGCCTGCTGCTGATTTACTATTTTTAACCTGTTTCTAGAATGCCTTACTATAACTAGTAAGTGCTTCGGTTGCCTTCAAATTTTACCAGTGGATAGCTTGAAAGATACTGATCGCAGTGGGATACACCGGTTTTCGAAAATTCTAGCATTTTACCCCTCATTTTGGGTCCCGAAGCTGGAAACCCTAATTTGACTTGCATGCATATCAAATGACCTCCGTTTGACTTCGTTTTTGTTGCACTTTGCCCTGTTTGTGATCCTAATGTGTTGGGAGGGGGCTGCCAGAGTGGATCTGCTAAAAATAGTAAGTTGCTGAAAAAGTGATCATCTCGCCTTGCATGTCACATCACTGTGTAGCTCTTGAAAAACCCACAAGGAATGTTCAGACATGCAAAGAAAATTTCAACATGCAAACCCTAAAAATAGCCCTTGAAGGTTGAATACTGAAAGTCACCATCTCATTTTGCATGTTATATCACTGTGTAGGTCTCAGAAAACCCAGAAATATTCTTCAAACATGCGTTGAAGAACTTTGCATATAAACCCTAAAATCTGCTCTCGAAGCTGAACTTGCTAAAAATAGAAAGTTGTTTGTTTCAGCCCAAAATTTGCAGACGAGCAGCCTAACATGTTCTGGATGCAGTGTAACGATCGGAACTTCAAAAATGCTGAGAAAACGCCCCGAATTGAACACTTTCTAAAAATAGTAAGTTATCAGAATTCACTGAAATTTTGTTGGGAACCTGTTGGAAGCATGCTGACTGCAATGTGAAGCTCAGATTCCAATTTACTTGCTCCATTTGACTTCAAATTGACCAAAAAGTGCAAACCCTAATTCTACAGACTTGGCCAAAATTTCACGCTTAAGCTCACAGATGGGCACATCCCCGGAAAGCAGACAGCAAAAAGACACAGAAAGAGAGAGAGACAAAACCAAAGCCAAAAGACCAGAATGGAGCAAAAATTAGGGGGTCCCCATCTTGAATGGGGCGATGTGTGAAAAGGTCACAACACTACCTTCCTTGATGATTAATCTAGTTTACCTAGGTCTACTTTCTTGACTTCAAGGCCCTTGCTCAAAAATAATCCCAACAGGTCATCAAGATTCTTCAAACAGATAACGATAAGGAATATTGAATTGCCATTGGAAGAATTATGTGCTAACAAGTGTATTGATCTTCAATGTACAATCTTTTGCAATCCACTACAAAACGAGGTTGCAAAGTGGAGGAACAATATCTTGAAATAAATGGCCAATTACATGATCTACTCTCCAATCATGCGTACCACAATACTAGGCCAAGGTCATAAAATATACTAACTATTGATCAATAAACTTGGGCGGATATTCCACACAAGTAGTTGTCAACTTACAAATTATATCTTAGTTTTAAAAGGCATACATAATTGAAATTGTTAAGCATCTAATGTTCAAGGAAATGAAACATAACAAGAGAAAAAAAAAAAAATGAAAAGAAAACACATATACCTTGGAGAAACCGAATTTGGGTAATAAGTCTAGCTAAAAGGTGAGCAAACACGCACTTGTGTACTTCAAATTGGCAAAACACAAGGTAGCAGCCCTTATGCCTACAAAACAAACCTTCTACACAACTGAATTTAGGTCCAAAAATATCACAAACTCTCCCAATTCACTTTCCTTACCTTTACTGTCACCGAAATAGCAAAATATAAAGCATTGAAATGCAAACAAATAAAAAAAAAAAATAGCAAAAATATTTATTAGGACAAAATCTCATAAATATTTTGTCCTAATAAATATTTATTAGAGAATATTGTAATTTTGTAAACGCGTGTAATTTTGTTTTTTACACAAAACAGAATTACCAAAATAGCTTGGGAATAGTCATAGGGGAATTGATAGTTGAGCTACTTATTTTGCTATTTGAGGGAATTATTTTTTGAAATGCAAATAAATAAATAAAATAAAATAGCAAAAATATAAATATAAATTTAATATTATTATAATATATATATTTAAATATATTTACAATAAAATCAATTTATACATATAATGGCAAGATAGGAAAATAATATTTGATGTAAAATATAAACATAAAATTATATATATATATATATATATGGAAACAGCAGTATGATTATTCAAAAGGCATCAACGAATATATCCCAAGACAGGACACCGATTAGAGTTAAGTTAAAAAGGCAGCAATATGGCAGTGATTCCAAAAAGGAGGATCAATGGGTCAAAAACAAGCAGCGAAGGGATTATTTCTGAAAGGCAGCAACTATTAATAAAGGACTGTGATTTCAAAAAGCAGCGATCATGTGGGTTTTGAATTAGTTAATAAAAATAGTAATTACCAAAGGGCTGCGATCCATACTAGGGAAATAATATCTTCAGACAGCAGTTAGTTATAAAGGGAAGTGTCCCTACCAAGGGAAAGAATAATGAACAGGTGTGTCTCTTCCCTCTCTACCGTTGAAAATATAAAGGGGAGAACTCCTCAAAGGGAGGAGGGGATGGAAAAAGAAATAAGATTAATAAGATCTGATATGAAGGAATAAAGATAATAGAGCAGATTGAGAAAAGAATAAATAAATTAGATTAAATACTATAAGCATGGAATCACTCAGGTATAAGAAATCTGAAAGGAAGACAGAGATCAGTAAACAAGAAATAGTCTGCACTCAGAAAGGCAGCAGCCTCTAAATATAATAGGGGATTGATATCATGAAGAGTAAGATAGTCAAGGAAAGATAAATGAAGATAAGTGAAGAATCAATAAGGGAAGTAAGTTAAATATAATTGCATACATACATACATACATACATACATATATATATATATATATAATGAAATATACATACATACATACATACATACATATATATATATATATAATGAAATATACATACATACATACATACATACATATATAATGAAATATACATACATACATACATACATACATATATAATCTATTGGTTTCTCTTTAAGCAATATTTCTGAGTATTGAGAACAGCTTGATCAAGGGGAGGAGCATACAGATCAAGAAGACAAAGAGACTCAGACCCGTGTATCACAACAGGTTGCTATTATTAAATACATCAAATAAGCAGGTGTATTTTCTACAGATCATTGCTTGCATATGTACACATATTGCCTATATGATAATAAGAATATTTAATGAATGATTTCTTGTGATAGAATATATGTTGTGCTTGACTGTCTGGAACCCATCCTATGGAAGGGCCTGAGGTGCCAGTGGTAGGGGCCAAAAGCTCACTTACGACCTCCGCCCAACTCCTCACGAAGGTAGGGCCTGAGGTGTAGTGGTAGGAGCCAAAAAAAGCCCACTCACGATCTTTGCCCGATCCCACAAGTTGGAAAGTGTCTTCTGGGAGTCATGGCCTTGTTGGGGAAAGCAGGTACAAGTCGCCAAGGGGGAGAGTTGTGGTATACGACCTGCTTGGCATATGGCTTCGAGCGGACCCATCATGTCCCTTCTTCCAAACTTGTTTGTATTGATTGATAATTAATGGATGCAATGACATTGTCTAACCCTAACAAGCATATATACATATTTGCATATATTGTTCATGTGGTGAATGCAGGATTCCAATCCAAGAGATATTTATTTAATAAGGTGAAACCTTAACCCTAATTTGTTGCAATTTGTGATCAATAGGCGAATTCTAGGGCAAATCGGGATAGGGGACATTACATTTACTCTTTAAACAATCTCCAAAGTTAGGGAAAATATGATGTAAATCTCTTACTACACTCAATATAATTCATTAAGAAGGAATTACACACAACCCACAAGCATTATAAAAAGGGTTACAATAAATGTAGAAGTCAAGAAGACGAAAAAAATCAAAAATTGGAATGTCATCAAACATAGAGACTATCATGATGAATTTGCCACTTTCAATAGAACGACAATTTCATGTTCATCATGATAAAGACAAACTCATTCCAATAGAGACTAATTTGTCTCGATATTTACACTTTCACCACATCTACAACCAATGATTTCGACAAAGTGGGCAAACCAAATGCTTTTTGGTCCTCTCTCTTCTTCCAAAACTTGCATTTTAGAAACAAGGAAAAAAATTGCAAAAACATCTAATGTGGGAAACTTTCAACTGAGCAATTTAGAGTTACTAAACTCTTTGCACATGGTTCCACAATCCTATAGACAAACACAAGGCCTTGAAACCACAAAGTGTTGCAGCTCTATGGGCAATTTAGGTGGTGTAAAAGGGCATCGATTGCTCCATTCTAATACTAACGAATCAATAATTGCAAGGTGTAAGATTCAAGGAAAGCTCTCCAAGCTTAGAATTTATCACGTCTCCTTCCCTCACTCTAGATTCCTTGCTTCTTGGTTGTGCTTCAAAGGGCTCTCCTCCTTTTCTAACTCATAAGTCTACAATACAGAACTCTCCTCCAACTTGAAATTGAGATGGACTCCTATGATGTCCCCGTGGGGTTTCAAAACTGATTTGTTTGTTTTTGTTTGAATTCTGATTTTTTTTGTTTTAGTGCCGGAAATGGTGTCGAAAATTGAAGAAATTGCAAAAACACAATAACGGAAAGGAAATTGCATAAATGAACGAAAACACAGTAGTCTTAATTGATTTGAAACACAATCAAAACATACCCATTTGCTGATTGCAACTGCTACAGGTCTGATTTACTAAAACAGCAATTATTGGCTCAAAACCCTAGGCGCCAAACTATGGTTTGGTCAACTTTACACTTGAGAACGGTTGCAGATCTATGTTTGAACCTGGACGCCTTGATGTTGACTGTTTCCAACCTCCAAACAAGGGCGTGTAGCTTTGAGAATTCCCACGTCCTTTTCTATGAGCTGTATGGCCTCCTCTAGACTCCCACGTGCCACAAAAAGAAGGTATTCTTGCTGCGTTAGAGCCTAATTGGGTGTCTTGGACTGTACAGCCTGCAATCATGGACCAATCTGCCCTTGTATGGCCTGCAAATGGTGGTCTCTAACTTGCCAGGCAAGAGTGCAATATGATCAACTCCCATGTGAATGTGCAACTGCTGATTTGACTTCTGTCTTATTCCTAATCTGCTGATGAATTACTGAAATTGCTAATTGAATCTACTGAATTAAATCTGTGAATGCTCCGATAATGATCCCTGACTGTGATCATTCAATCTAGATTCTAGAATCCTTGGACGGTCTCTCACGCTTGTAGATCCTTTCCTAACCAAGGGTTTTCATCCTCTGATCAGATTGAAACTTCATACCTGCAAACCTGTTGCTCAGCTCTCATAATTATGAATAATAAACTTGGATACTCAAAATGATCTCCTCTTTCGCTCTTTATCCTTCTCCAAACCCTATGCCCTAATCTTGGCAATTTTGACTTTTAAATGAAATAACAATTATTGCAATTATTGCCTTCTCAAATCCACGCCTCACTTTGGCCATTAAATGATTTAATTTAACTTTGTCTTGAAAAGCGCCCCCCTTCACTTAAATATTAATAAAGTAACTTAAAATGTATTCTTTCAATAGAGTCACTTTATTACTTTACTAATGGCCAAGTTTTAAAGTACTTTATCAAAGTAACTTTATAACATTAAATTAATAAGTCACTTTAATAAAAGAATATCATTAGAGTAACATGACTTAATAATTTAATAACCCTAGCAAAAGTCTAGCAATAATCTGCTAAGAGTGTCATGTCACCATTACCAACTATAGGTGTGTCGCCACTGAGCCTAATATTACTTACTATAAATAGCAAGTATTAATGGTGAACCCTTGAAATGCCTTTGAACGGCCAACCAAATACTAGATCACTGAGCTGAATAAGCCGGAATGAAACATCAAGCCTACTGAAGAGCCTGAATCTCCCCAAATGGGTCCCCTAAACATCTTGCTAGCCTACAGGAACCGCAGTCATAGGCTAACCCTAACTCCCCAACCACTAGCTAGAAAAGAGGACATTACAACTCTCTTCCTCCTCCTCGAACTCACGAGCCTGCTTCTCTTCCACTCCAAGTTTGCAAGATGCAAGCTCACTAGTAGGGGATTCTCTTGACACTTTAAGGACATGATCACAACATTAAGATATTCCTCATGCATGCATTGCCACTAATTCAAATCTGCAATATTTTCAAGAAGCATTTGATATTGTAGAATTGGATTCAACATTGGAGGAAGAATACAATACTTTCTTAGTAATAACACTTGGGATTCATTCCCACTTCCCAACTAGTTAAATGCACATGAATCTATCAAACCAAGGATGTTGCATATGGCAACATTGATAAGTTCAAGGCATGAATTGAGGCAAAAGGTTCCTATCAGCTTCTAGGCACTAATTACAGTATGACATTTGCACCCACTACCAAAATGAGCTCCATATGGTTGACTCTTCCCATTGTCAATGCTAATCGTTCATCGATACATCCAATGGACATGAAGTGAACATTTCTCCATAGAGATCTTTGACAAGAGATATAAATGAAGCAACCACAAGGGTTCATTCAAGGTTAATCTTTGGTATGCCGACTTTGAAAATCTCTCTACAATTGTGAACATGCCCCTTAGGCTTGGTATGAGAAGATGGAGTCCTCCTTTTAGTAGGGTTATCTCAACCTCACTCAAATCTAATGTCCATATTCTATTGTCGAGATGATGTGATTGTAATCATAGTTCTATTTGTTGATCATATCATCATCACAACGAGTTCTTCATCCATCATTGGTACAGTGAAGTAATCCCTACAAGACAAGTTTGATATGACTCACTTAGGACTCTTGAACTACTTCCTCATGACTGAGGTCCTTTAATCTAATTCGAAGATAAGTATTACACAACCCAAGTATGCTCTAAATCTCTTGGCTCAATTTCACATGGCTAATTGTGAACCTACTGTCACTCCCCTTTTTGATCAAAATTGATGCCAAGAGTTTCACTCCTTTGGTTAATCCTACACTCTAACAACTTGTTGGTGGCCTCATCTATCTAGCCCACACACAACTTGACCTCTTCTATGTCATTGACACCATCCCTCGCTTTATACAAGAACCCCATGAACTTCATTATACCCAACAAATATTGCACCATGTCAAGAGTACGGACAGATATGGGATTAACAATTCAATAAGAGTCGTTGTGGATTTGACAGAGTATACAGATTATAGTTGAGCAGGTGATTTTGAGGATCACAAGTCCACTTTTCGCTATAGATTTAAACTTGGTTTTGATCCTATATATTGGTTTAACAAGAAGCAACACGCTATTGCTTTGTCATCTACAAAGGTTGAATATAGGGGTTGTTAATGTTGCTATTGAGGCCATTTGGTTTGAGCACATTCTCACAACATTTTGTGTTCCATTCACATAGCCTTCAGTCATTCAGTGTAACAATCAAAGTGTTACAAAATCACTAGAAAATCAATCCAACATCAACTAACAAAACACATTGTGGCACATATGCACCACATTTGAGAGCTAATCTAGGAGAAAATCATCATTCTCCATTTTCGTCCTCCTTCAAAGCAAGTTGTAGACATCTTCACCAAGCCCTTCATGAAAAGCAAGTATGTTCATATGCAAGATCTACAAGGAATTCAAGAGCTATTCCTAGGGAGTCCTTGGTACTTCCTCTCCTTTCTCTCTTCTTTCGGAGGTTATCTCTCTCTTTCTTTAAGGGGATTTTTTTTTGTACATGGGTACCTAACATGGCACCTTATTGTCAAGACCCATTTTACCCGCCTAAGTTGCACTTAAGCTTACTTAGGTAATATAAAATTTGTTTGCTTAGGTTTAATTATACTACTTTTTGGAGGTTGAGGTGTCACCTCATTCCTTAGGAGTTATGCTTCTCTTTTGGAGAGTGAGCTATCTTCCTTATCTCTTCCTCGTATTTTTTATAAATGCAACTTCATTGCATTTATTTGACACATTTCATGTAGCTAAGTTTTGTTCATTGCATACTAAGTCTATGTTAGTTCTTTAGGAAACAAGCTTACTTCAAGTAATTTCATTTTGAATAGAGATTTCATGCAATTATCTGAAATCTTAGAAAATTGATCCTCTTTGTAAGGAGGATAACCAATACAATGAATTCGCCAAGGCCTTCAACGAATTTCTTGTAAAAGATGCATAATTTGTTAAATCCTATATATTGTATAGCATTCTATGAAGAGATCCAATCAAGAATGGCTTGAATTTAAGTTGGATTAACTTTAACTCCCATTTTATCAATATTGTGTCATGATTACACCAATTCACATTTATGTATTTTGCAAATAGAGCACTAAACATTAAGAGTTGTCATACAATTCTTAATTTTACAAATGTTCCTTCCTATCATTGCACTAGATAGGCATATGATCAAAGAAACAAAACTTACCTTGAATATGTGGTTGTTGCCTTATTTAACCCAAAAGGCATTATCCAATGACCCTAATAACTAATAAATGCATAAGGTTATCTTGAATGGATCACCAAATAAATCCCTTGTTTGATGAACGTCCAAGATTTAATAATGAGTTATTTCCAAGAGCAAGCGTAAATTTGTTGTCATTCTTTATCTTCCCAATTGCCAAGTTGCTAAACTCCTACTAATACCTCTCTCCACATTCAACCACTTTTAATTATTTGTAATCCAAAATCTCTCCCATTTGTTTTCAAAGACTTTGGAATTGTGTCCCTTGAACCACTTGCCTTTGCATGCAATTCAACGATGATGATACAATCTACCATTCCACCTTTGGAAAGTCCAACTATAGAAATTAAAGAAAAATAAGGTACCATAATGGCTATTAACATTAGCTTCATTCTTGCAAAAAATGTGGAAAAGGATCTTATAGTCAAACAAATTTTGGCAACCAATATATGGTAACAAAACAATTACTCAAAAATGGAAGGCTTCAATAACTTTGCATACCCTTAATGGACCCTTCCAACCTAGCTACCCTCCTCGAGAGTGGAAGGCTTCAAATACATTGCATATCCCTAATGGACTTTTTCAATCCAACAATTTAAGTAGAAACAACCCTTCTAAGAGTTACTGCTCTATTTATTTGAACCAAGAAGATAGGCTATAGCCCCTGATCTATGATTAAATCCAATCAAATACTAATCCTAAACGAAGACTTATAGTTGGTTATGATTCACCACCAATCAAATGCTTGTCATTCACTTTTAAAGAAGCAGATTCAATTTTCTAGTAAACTTTCATAGGATTTGATCAAAATACACAACCTGTGTCCTAGTATCTTAACACGCCCATTGAACTTAGACATTTGAATTCTCACAAGTAACATTTGATCAAAGGAAGGTCTTGTGAGGTTTACATGATCATGTTCTGGAGTTTTTCACTTCTCTTGTTTCGGAGTTTTTGACAACCTTCTCTACAAATGTAGCCATCATTGACAAACAACATCACACAAGATCAAGATCAAAAATACCTAAACCTAAACTTTGGAAATTAAGAAATCTAAATCCTAAACCATAAATATTGTTTTTTATTATATTTATTGTTTATAGGAAAAAGAGAGCAAAAGAATTTTACAAAAAAAAAAAAAACTAGATGGACTACAAAAATGATAATAATTGTCAAAATCTTAAAATAAAATAAAAATAATTTAAATTTGCCAAAAAATTAAAATAAAAAATAGCATTTTCGACAAAATAACGGATAAGAAAAGGCTTCAAAAGAAATTAGGTTTCTAAATAAGGCATGAAAATTTCAAAATTGGTACAAAAAATTGTCATGTACCAAGGGGTATGATATTATAATGTATTCAATAGTTAATTATTAATAAAAGTGGGGATGCATATACTTTGTAAGTCATCCCACTAGATAATTAGAATAGAAGTATTTATCCAACATATGGGAAAGTGGTAGTAATAGGTAGTTGAGTATTATTATTGCATTCCATGAGGACAAGTCCCTAGCCCTCAAACCCCCCTCCCCATCCCCATCCATAGTGGCATTTCAAGTACAATGGGACAACAACGGATATTCCCTAGCCATCACCAAATATTGTTAAACTGTTGAAACATTTTGAAAATGCAATGTAATAGAAGGAAACGTCTAGGGGATGTTTGGTCATCATGCTAGGGAAATTTGAGACTTCCCTCGACCAGCCCAAGGATGGCCAAACATCCCCGACATCAAAGTCGATTTTTCTAATGTTTTAAAAAAGAAAATCAATTGGCTAGCAAAAAAGTAGTGGTTTTAGAAGGGGCATGGGGGTCCAAACCCTCTCCCACCACTTATTCAACCCTAAATCACAAAAATGAAAAAGGTGCCTCTTCCATGACTATATTCATTTCACTTTGCAAGCTTCCCCAATGGCGCATTTCAAGTACAATGAGAAGACAAGGGCCATCCCCTAGCACTCCCCAAAAATTGTTAAATTGTCAAAACATTTCAAAAATGCAATGTAATAACAAGAAGTGTCTAGTTGACATTTTGTTGTCCCCAAGGCATTCAAATATGTTTGAGACATCCCCGATATCAAAGTTGATTTTATAATTTCTTTAAAAAAACGATTGGCTAGCCAAAAAATAATGGTTTTAAAAAGGGCATGGGGATCTTAAAAACCCTCCCACACCCCTTATTCAAACCTAAATCACAAAAATGAAAAAGGCACCTCTCCCATGAATATTTTCGTTTCACTTTGCAAATTTTCTTACATTGCTACTATTGTTGGAGGCTAATTGCGAATACTTTAAAGCGTTGCCACCAATTTCAAACTCAAGAGGTGCTATCATTTAATTATTCAGCTAGAGTTTAAGAAGAAATTAGAATTAGTTGGATTTCTGATTTCCAAAGTTCACAATAGTTATGATTTACCTAATTTTTTTCGTATAGATAGCAATTAGACTATTAGCTTATTAGGGAGAGTTTGTAATATTTTTTTAATTTCTTTCAATTCGTTGTCACACACAAACTTAAAAAGTTCTACATTTCAACAAGACTACAAACCTTTGAAACATCTTTGACATAAAAAATGGGCACTAGCAATAGTAATGACAATTTGAATGAGATAAGCAATGAAGAAGTAAGCAAAATACAAGTTGAAGGGAGTGTTAAAAGTTCTCATTCTTCTAAAAATCCAAACACAAGTTCTATTGAAAACTCCATAAGACTATTTTGCATGCCCTTCATCCTCTCTTCAAATATTTGCAAAAGGCCCTTTCGACCCAAAAAAAACTTGCAGCAATTTGCCATCAATTGAAGCAGTAGTAAGAGTAAAAAATCATGGTGCAGCAAGCATTGGTTGTCATGTTTGCAAAACCAATTATCATGGGAGCTATAATAGGGTTTCACACCATTTATTGGGTGAAAGTGAACATGGGGTTAGAGTTTCTGAAGATATAACATTGGAACAAGAAGTTGAAATGGCAAAGTTAGTTAGGGAGAGAGAAGAAAAAACTAGTAGAACTACCAAAAAAATTATTCAGACCATTGCAATTTATGGATGAGTATTCCAATGTACTAGTTGGCAAAGGTTATGATAGAGGGAAGACAAAGGCCAAATCTGCTGCAGCTGAGAAAAATACAATGATAAGGTTATTGAATTTGCAAAAATGTGACTGACCAATGATTCAAGGGCCAATTTTTTTTCCCATGCCATCCCATTTCATTTGGCAAGGCCTCTTTATTTCAAAGGTATGTTGAGAGAAGCAATGATAGTTGGACTCTCTCATGTTCCCCCCTAGAGAACACAAATTGCGTACTTCCCTCATTGACAAACAACATTCAAAAGTGAACATATTGATTAAGGGGGTGAGATAGACATTGATAATAAGTGTTTGTTCCATTCTCATGGATGGGTAGACTAATATTCAACATTGGCCACTAATTAATATTATTGTCACATGTCTTGCTAGTTCATACTTTCTTAGAGCTATTGATTGCTTTGGAAAACATAAGGATCTTAATTACCAGTTTGACCTTTTAAAATAAGCCTCAGAGAAGGATGGGTCTTCTAATATTGTGCATGTTGTAACAAATTCAACTCGTGTTTGTATGTTAGTTGATTTGATGGTTGACAGCACTTACAAAGATATTTTTGGACTCCATGTTGTGTACATGCTTTGAATAATACTTTGAAAAACATTGGCAAAGTAGATTGGGCAAAGACAACAATGGCCAAAGCTAGAGACATACAAATATTTGACCATCACACTTCATTTTGCATTATTTTGATCTTATTCAAAGAAAGAATTCCTCAAACCAATTGAGACTAGATATGCTAGCTATTTTATTTTACTGAAGAAAATGTTGGAGGTGCAAGATTCTACAATCCATGGTGGTTTGTGGAGACTAGAAAAAGCAAGCTCAATCAAAGACAGAAGAAGGGAAGAAGGTGAGAGAAAGGGTGCTTGATGATGCTTGGTGATCTAATATTAGGTAAGAAATTTTTATTTAATATGTTTTTACTTTGTTTTTAATATTCTATTTTTAATTTAAATTTAATTTTTTTATATTGCCAATGTCTTGTAATTTTTTAAAGATATGTGTGCTCTAACATATCACTTATTGTAGGGTAATCATGTATGTCAATACAAACTTTCCTAGCCTTGGAGAGATTTATGAGACTTTTGATAGCATGCTTGATCAAATGAGGCAAACAATTCATGACAAGGATCCTAGATTACAATTCTATGAGAAACATATCAAGCCTACACAAAGAGGTGCGACACAATGAACACCCCTATTCAAATGGCTGTCTATGATCTTAATCCCAAGTGGTATTCACCCAGTGTCATGTCCCCGAAATTGTAACACTAAAATATAAAGCATTGAAATACAGATGAATAAATAAAACGAATAACACAATATATATTGAAATATAAAAAGAAATATTAATATTATTATAATTATAAATATAAATATCACAAGAAAATATTATAATTATAATTATATTAAAATAAAAATACTAACGGGGATCACCTGTTGGTGTAACGATGAAATAGTTGCCCGTTTATGGTGCAACCAAGGTTCAAATCCCCGCCTGGCCTACTAGCAGTGTGTATACCGCTACTAGTCCCACATTGTGATCGGAGGATATTGTGGCGGCTAATCTTGGAGGACATACAGGTGATCTTGGCGGACGTGGTGACTGATCGTGCTTGACCTTGCAGGTGTGTGCTACTCATGGATCTAGTTTCCTAATGGTGTGTGCGGCTCGTGGACTTCTGTCAGACCCACACGGATCTTTCATGCCTGGCAATTCTGTATCGGACCCTCGTGAGTCTTTCATGCTTGGAGGTTCTGTGCGGTTGGTCTTGGAGTGATAAGGTAAAGACGGCTCTAAGGTGTAAGGGTGTTGCTGGCTGATCAAATCTGAGGATGAGATCCCTCAAAAATGTGGTCTCACTGGTTCATAACTCCAATCAAAAGCGTCTCTGCAGCCTTGGCTGCGTGCTCTCTGGTTCATAGCTCCAGTCAAAAGTGCTTAGCCTCGGCTGAGAATTACCAATCAAAAATAAATAAATAAATAAAAATACTAACAATTTAAGTATTATTATCATAATATATATATACTAAAATATATATATAAAATAATAATAATAACAAATATATTTTAAGTAAAATATAATATAAAATATAAAACAATAAACATAAAATAATAAATATAAAAAAAAATACAAAACAAGTATATACAAAGATGCAGCGATGAAAGTTAATGAATTAATTAATGGAGAAATAATGGTTATAAAGAAGACAACGATTCATTATGGGAGGCACATCCTTTGTGTAGAGTGGTGACTATCAAAAGGAAATCGAGCTCTTTCATGAGGGGATAAAGGAGATAACTTGAGGGGGAATAAAAGAGGATAACATCGTAGAAGTTTGAGCAGACTTTGAGGAGATATAATTAAAAGAAAATATATGTGTACCATGCATGAGTAGATTTATGAGAAAAGATATAAGTTGGAGCATCTGAAATCAGAATTTATATGAGAGCAATTAAATGAATATTTTCTGAGTTTAAGGAGCAGATGTAGAAGAGATAAAAGAGGCAGAAAAGGTAATATCGGGAGATATATATAGAAACCAATAAATGAATATTATGAATCGATGGAATAAGAAGAAAGATATATATATTCTGAACAGTAAATAAAGGATGTCTTCTGATTTATCCTCTGAAACATATTCAGAATTTAGACATAAGACAAGTCTGAGTCAGCATACTGAGGATCTAAACCAGGACTCATCTTCCTTAAAGTGCCTGATTGGTAAAACCATAACCCTAACTACACCTATCTTGTGATTCTAGGGTAAGATTTAGGGTTTTCCAAAAAAAGGACATTACACCCAGCCTAATTCTTCCCTCTAAGGATAATGAGGTAATAGGATAATGAGGTAATAGAAGGGCTTATGAAGGCCCTTCGTAAGGTGTATAACACCAAAGAGGCAACCATACTTCAACGGCAATGACTTCAGTTTTCCAATCTTCAAGGTCCCACATTCAGTGAACCCAAGGCTAGGACAGATAGGGCCACTATTGCACCCAAAAAAACCCATTGGATGGTGGAAACTTCATGGGAAGGACTCAAATTGCTAGTTCCTCTACTACAAAGAGGAATCAGTCCACATATGGCTTCATCCACTCAATCGAGAGAAATAGGCTTACCTCTAAACAAGCAAAAAAGTTAGTTGTTGTTCATAGTGTCTTAGGACATTAGGGATCAGCAAACTACTGAGTATCAGCAAACTCCAACAACACATTGGGATGTTGATACTAGAGATGTAGGGCAGATTGACGAGGAGGTGCAACTGGGATTAGTTGGGCTTCCATTGGATGAACCACAGCTTCAGCCAGAGATGACACAAAATAGATCTTTTGATATTGATAGCCCAAATGAGGCATAAATGTATTTTGAAGTTTTGAGACTTTGAGTTTAGACTTTTAACTTTATTTGAATGATGAAATTGAAATCAGAAATTTTATTGCTGTTATATAATATATTGCTGTAGTGCTTATTGCTATTATACTGCTGCAATGATATATTTATATAATTTAAATTTTTAAATTATTGTTGCTCTTATGTTATACTTCTGTCCATCAACTTGTAGATCTCTCTCTCTCTCTCTCTCTCTCTCTCTCTCTATATATATATATATATATATATATCTGCGCATCCCCCCTGCTTTCCCCAAAAAATGGCCCTTAGACTGCTATCCCTAAAATGCATCCCCTGTCCTCCCACTGTCTTCATCCCAAAAACACTGTGGAACACAAATATTATATGACGTAGGCAAAGGGAATCATGTGATATATGCAAAGAATATTGTATGTGTTTGGATCTTATATCAGGGATATGGTATGGAGTGGTTTCTTCCAATAAGGACCATGGTATGGTGTTATCCTACCTCAAGGGTTTGACCTATTTCTGAATATATTGGAGTATTTCTATTATTTTATGCAGGTTCATAACACAGAAGCACTTGACCAAGGGCTAATCTTTTAGAAACTACCCACACAAAAAGATTCACCAATTTCATTTCCTACTACTCAGTATTTTCCCATCTCTATTCACCATTGCTAGTTAGATGAAGGGTAGATAAATTTACCCAAATATCCTAATTTCTGTTATTCAAACTAACATATTGCTTCTGATGCCTTTTAACTGGAATGTACCCATTACACTTTATTCAACCTTGCCATTTTATCTTGGATGGAAACAATGCAGAATCATGTAGGTTAGATATCACAGAGAACACAAACGTTGATTAGAGAAACTTGTGGATTATGGATCACATATCCAATGTAGAATACACAAAGGCACAATCTAGCATTCAAACAAAGGCTGACAATAGTAATATTACAAGATAGACTCAGGGTAGACAATATGTTTGATTTATATTAAAATATCTTGTCTAGGTGACAATGTTGAGCTCATCATATGCAGCTAACAATTTCTATTCCATTGTCATCCACTAAAAACTTCCAATTATGCTTTGAACTGCAATAAACATTCAATCTGCAGCACATGCTCTGGCATATCATGCTTTGCCCTTAAAAAACCATTGTTTCAATTTGTGTTTCTAATTTTCTTCCTGGTTTTAATTAAGTATTGATGCTGTAGGCATTAACATGCAAAAATTCCGATAAGTTCACATGCTCAATAATACAAGTTTATCAGTTTAGAATTGGTATGATCGAGCAGTTTCCAAACTGCCAATAACAAGACAAGTAATCACCTGAAAGACTATGAAGTCGTGTTATACTTCTAAACAAAAAGTGTGCTTCCATCAACCTATTGCAACTACATTTTCTTTTTCAATTGCAAAAGGAAATGAACAATTATAGTATTGAAACTATGCAATCTCATCTCCTTTGACTCAATTGATAATGGAAAAATCATCTTCCATCAGCCTACTGCAGCTACATTTCTTCTTCAGTTGCAGATGTAGGAAAAAAATTACCCTACTAAGACTATACAGTCTCATTTTTTTTTAATCATTTGACAAAACCTTCTTTTGTTTAAGTTGAATTCTAAATTTATTTTTTTTATTTAAAATAAGAAAAAGGAGGACTTTCTTTTCTTCTATATAAAAGACGGGAAAAAGGAAAACAAAGAGATCAGATTCAACCATATACATACAATGTCCCTTAGGATCAGGGGGATTTTCAAGGTTTGGAAATAATTTTACCTGTATAGAATAGTTGTCCCGTCAAAAAAAAAAAGATTTATAAGTGTTATAGACTAATATTTGAAGAAAAACACTAAACTCGCTAATGATATTTGTAAATTCCAAAAATTACCGTAGATTTTCTAAAAATTTGTTAACTTTTATCAATACATTTAGCTAATTACTTGGGTTATTTCAAATGTAAATGTAATCAACGCTAAAAGACCAAACCAAATTATGTGAACCTCTTGAGGCACTTATTTTCATTTGAGTTTATCGTAGTAGAGGTTAATTTGTATTCATATCAAAAAAAAACGAAACCCTTTGTCCAGGCTAAAAAAATTGACATACCACATAAAATTTTCCCCATCTTACAAAAATTCAAAACAACTAATACTTCAATCAATGGTCAATTCAAGAGTAGCATACCGGTGAGTGTCCTCGAAGTAATGCCCTGAGTGCAGTATTTATGTTTAGAACCCGAATAGTACCAGTACGTAGGCCATAGCAAATGTAGTTCCTGTTAACAGCAATCTGACGCCCTCCCACCAGATCAGGGTCTGAACCATAAACAGTAATAGGTGAAACTTCAAGCTGAGGTTGTGCTTCACCAGGCAAGCGAAGATCGATATCATACACAACATGGTCTCCATGGAGATGCCTTCCTCTGGGCAGCTTAGTACTCAATAGCCTGCTTGGAGTACGCTGAGGAGAAGCCAGATTGACAGGAGGGGCTGTTGGTGCAAAAGCCTGGGGAAATGGCGGCTCCGATGAGGAAGCAGAGGACGATGTCGACGATGCGAGAGCCGGAGTAGATAATTCCATGGAGCTTGGTGAAGAGTGGTTATCACCGATCAAAGGTATTAGTCTTGCTGCCTCGGAAGGCCTGGGAAGTGGATGGTTTAACCTGAATTGAGCGGGAGCCTGGGAATAATTCATATAAGAAGGGTTATTATTGTTTTGATACATGGCAGGAGGAAAAGGGAATGGGGTACTAGAAGGTGCTGGAGTTTGGTAGGGAAAATTATTAGGGTTACTGAAAGCGTGAAGAAAAGGGTACTGAATTTGTGCAGGAGGGGCTAAATTGACGGGGTTTCCTGGCTGGAAAAAATTTTGCATATCATAGCCTCCTGGATTATTGTTATTTCCCGCAGAACCCATCAAAATGGTAGCAGCATGGATGTATCACAGCTATATAACAAAGTATCTAATTCCAAAATAAAAAGATGTATAAAGGGTTTTACAGCAAGGATGCGCGACAACTGTTAGAAAAAATGTCTAAGCCAAAAAATTTAAAAGGGTTTTTACAGCATGGATACAAGACAACTGTTTGCAAAATTGTCTAAGCCAACTTAAAGAAAGGATTCTACAGCATAGATGCACGGCAACCGTTTCACAAAATGTTTGAGCCAAAAGCACAACAAAAAAAACAAGGGCTCTTACAAGGCTCTAAAAAAACAAAATTGCTTCCTAAATTTTGCAGGCTCAGTTCACAGGTAAGAAAAGCAAAGCCCGCAGAGTGTTGAATGAATCTTTCGGACAATAAAAAGACGCCCAAAGAAGTTATTTAACAGAAAACTTGCAGAGAATTATCGCCAAGATCAGAAGGAAAGATCGTGGGTTCGAATTTGCTGAGCAGGCCTGAGACCTGAAACTTCCTTGAAGATTTTTGGACATTATAATGTACGGTGGCTTATATATTTACGAGAGAATGCGAAAAGATAAAAAATTAATTTTAAAATAGAAAAGAAACAGGCGAAAAGTGAGAGAATCCTGCTTTGCGTAACGTCAACTGGGGCTCACTTTCTTTTTTTTTAATAAGTGGTAGGTACCTAGTTCGGTTTTTTTAAATAATAGTTGTTATTGGTATGGTGATTTCTACTTGGGACAATAATAAATGGATTATATTTATTTTCCTTTTAATAATTGAGTAAAGTAAACTTTTCCTAAGCTTAATTTAGGCTAATCCAATAAGAATGTATAAGCATAAATTTTTATAAATGAGAATTGTGCGTGTGATAGAATTATTTTAAAAGGAAAATAAATGTAATGGACAAAGTGTATTTAGTTTAAGGTTCGATAAAGAATAATTTTGTTGTAAATTTGGAATCTAGATTGTCTCGAGATAAGAAATAGAATTTCTTATATGCATTTCACTTTGAACTCTACACAAGATTTAAGTCTTTATTTTGGTCAAGCTTGTGCCTATAGATCATTCCCACATCTATGAAGTTGTCCTCTGACACATGGATCTAATCCAACTAATTTTTCACTTCTACTCTTTGAATTGCCCAATTTACTAATATTTACTCTACTTTATGGAATGGTAATATTTAAATATGTTTAGAGTGTTGCTAGATTTTAAGGGTAAATTTTCTTCCAAGTGAACCCCTATAAATGATCGACTTCATGGTCATGCAAAGAATTGGTGGGCAAAAAGCAATCATGCAAATGTCTTGGATGATGTTAAGGTAAATGTTATTCCTTTTTAGTCCACCAAAAGAAATGTTCTTCTAATAATTGTTCTTTAAATACTCAAATGATATAGAATGAGAGAGGATGTGAAGTGAATGCAATTGAATACATTTCAATACAAATTCATAGCAATGTATCATATAAATTGTGTTTAATCAACTCATAACAACTACTAAAATGGCCAAGGGTCAAATAAATTTAATTTTTTATTTTAAAAAGCATGGACATAAGATTAAACTCGCATCTATAGTGATTCCCTAGGGTAATGGAATAGTGAATTTTGTACTAGGAAATCATAGAGGGTGTAATAAATGTGGGTTTTATAGAAAATTTTGTAGAAATGGATAAGATGGAGATAAATGTATGGGAATGTGTGTGAATGGAGATATGTAAAGGCTAAGGGAATGTGCCCAACTTCACACAACATTACATCATTTGTTGATATGTAGTTGTGATAAGATATTCTCTCAAAATGGGCACAAAACAAAATAGGAATCAGCATCAATTTATAAATTCCATAATTACATTTTACCCCCACTTTGAGGTGCATATGAAACATAGAATGATCATGTATCTCAAAGTATGTAGCACTCACAAACATGCATGTAAAGTAAATATTCAAATATAAAAAAATGCTTAGGTCCATGTAAAGTGACAAATCTCATTTAATGTTGTCATTTGTGTTCATCCTTTAGCATCTATGGTCCATGGAAACCTACAAAACAAAGGGAAAATAGGCATTGAGTAAATTGTGTCTCACAAATGAAAACTAGGCACAAAATAGAAGCTTGCTTAACTATCTATGAAATTAAAGAACAGGAAATAAATAGGATTATGAAATTTTACTTGTATAAAAAGTGGTATGGCTCACTAATATGTGGCATATTGGATAATGTCACGCTGTTTTGTAAACTCTGTCTACCCATGATGATGAGTCTTTGTGTAGTATTTGTCACTTCTTAAAATCTTAATCATAGGAATGTTGGTGATAATGTATTCCCCCTACAGTTGGTTGCAATTATGGAGGTGATTTGAACATAACCTTATGTATCGATTCATAGACAACATTACCTATGATTACATCCCTTGCATGCTAACACAATAATGAGGTACATCTTGCACATAAATGAACATTCAACAATATAACTTCACATGTGGTTGCGCAAGCACCAACCTCAATAGTCATATGCATATTTGTACAACCTAAGAATTTCTTTGATGTATGAGCTTCAACAACTTTATAAAAATTCTTCAGTATCATTCCTTGCATATGCTTTATACACTTCTACATTATGTGCTACAACACATGCTTTACACATGCTATGCCTTTTGCAACTTAGCATGGAACCATGTGTACAAAACATGGCATCAACTCCACATAAAATGCAACTATATGCATGCAATTCCTAGCACACTCAATGTTACATAGAATGACTCCATACAAGTTGTACAATTGGCACCATATGCATCTATCACATGGTGACATTTCAAGAAACATGTATTCACACTATATAGGCTTGACACTTGATAGCATCATATCCACATATACTGCAGACCATATGCAATAGATACATTTCAGTGTAGATATGACTCTCAGTGTTAAAATTTTGTGATAAATATTAGCATTTTATATTCCCTACATAGAACTTGTAACCAAAATTGGTTATTTAACACTCCAATTTAGTGATTCAAGCACTTGAGGTAGACATCAATCAATACATGCTCTACTTATCTAATATTACCTTCCATGTAGTCTAGGAAAATAAAGAAAGATGTATAACCCCTTTCTAATCATGAGAATTCTCATTCTTAGCCTTTTATGTAATTCACACATTTATCTATTTTTCCATGTTCTACCATTGCATAAAATTACCATTTTTGCTAATCTCATGCTCTCTCAATGTGTTGTGGTTATCCACATCTTGCCTTGTAATTTCTACTACATATTTTATAAATTATAATATTATTTAGGAAACACTTAGATAGGTCATGGATCATCTTTTGAGTGTATCTAATGTTGGAGTTGATGGTTGAACCCCACAACTCCCAGAAATCACCTACAACCAAAACACCTATCACAAAGAGAGATCAAAGAAACTAATTCCCTATGCAATATGATAATTGTATTGATGCAATAATATTCTTAAATGAATGATTACAATGAATGAATCCTTATGAATAGTGAAAACAAAACCCTAGATGAAACCCTAGGTGAAGATTAAATTAGATCATGACAGGTGTCCTTGTTCTATGTGAAATGAGGGGAAAGGGATATAGAGCTAATCACTAACCTAAATCACACTTTCCACCATTAACATTTGGGGGACACAAAAATGATCAAAAGAAACCACTTGGCTATTGTTCACAAGGAAGAGCCAAAATGGTTTATTAGGGTTTTGGTCCTTTTTTTGTTTGGGATGATGTGATGTGTGTGATTGGTGATTGTAAACTAGTTAAAAATATACTCTAATTCAGTGGTGGACAATGCAATTGTAGGATACCTCTTACTCATCCAACTCATTGCACCTCTAAAAAAAGTAAAAACATACCCACTAGTTGACCTTCGACTATCCAAGTCCCCTACCCAATCTGCATCAACAAAACCCTATATGTCCAATGACTTATCCACATCATCAGTACCATGATAAACCAAATAGTAATATGAAGTACCACACAAATATCTAAACACCCTCTTAATGGAATTCCAATGCTCTCTACCAGGGTTAGACATAAACCTGCTCAAAACTCCTACTATTTGGGCTATATCTGGTCTAGTGCAAACCATTGCATACATCAAACTACCAACGACACTAGGATAAGGAATGTTAGGCATCTCTTCATTATCATCATCAAAATTAGGACACATGTCTAAATTCAACTTAGTACCAACTGGAAATGGAATATTTACTGGTTTACAATCATGCATATTAAACCTCTGCAAAATGGTATCAACATACTTACTTTGACTTAACCAAAGCTTTATGTGGACCCAATCTCTACTAATCTCCATCCCAAGAATATATTTTGTAGCCCCCAAATCCATCATATCAAATGTGCCAGAAAGCTTAGTCTTAAGCTCCCTAATCAATACCTTGTTGTTACCCATAAACAACAGGTCATCAACATACAAAAAAATGATTAGTATCTGATCATTAATAACCTTGATGTAAACAAAATGATCCTCCTTGGTCCTAACAAAACCCAACTTCAATGCAAAGTCATCAAACTTATGGTACCACATCCTGGGTTACAGTTTCAAGCCATATAAATATCTCTTTAACCTGCAAACCAAGTGTTCTTTTCCTTTCACAACAAAATCATCAGGATGTCGCATATAAATTTATTCCTCAAAATCCCCATGCAAGAAAGTATTTTTAACATTTATTTTCTCTATTTCAAAATCATAAGCAACAACAATAGATAATAGGAATCTAATAGAAGTTAATTTAGCAACAAGAGAGAAAATTTCACTAAAATCAACTCCCTCTCTCTGAGAGTAGCCCTTGGCCACCAATCTAGCCTTGTACCACTCTAACCAACCATCTGCTCCAAATTTATTTTTAAATACCCACTTACATCCAATGGGCTTCCTTTCTTTGGGAAAACTCACAAGATCCCAAGTATCACAACTATCCAAAGCCATCATCTCCTCCTGCATGGCCTGCATCCAAGACTCACTTTCTTCGGAAGAAAGAGCCTCCCTGTAGGATCTAGGTTCATCATCAGTACTCAACAAAGAAAATACATAACGAAATTGGATGGGCTATACCTGTCAATTCGATTCCATTGTCTTGTGGACCTTCTTAAGGTAGGAGTAAGGGATTCTTGTTGTTCTTCTTTGTTACACCCTGTTTCTCAGTTACTAGGTTACTTTTACCTTCATGAGTAAATATGATGATAAATGTAAATTGTGACCTTAATATGTTTAATAGGTGAATGAAATATTGAAATATGCATTAAGATGTTATTGCTTTTGAAAGAATGATTATGTTTTATATTGATGGAAAACGTGATGAATGAATATGTATTGCAATGTGAATACTTTAATGCTTTGATGATACAAATGATTTATGATGCAAATAAATTTCATGTGAATGGATAACTACCTTTGTCATGCATTAAGTTGGATGTAGGAAGGAGTTGAGCCTTAGGTAAGAGAGGGGGAGTATCACTCAGAAGAACTTGGTCTAGTAACCCAATATGCCTATTTGAGCTATCACACACTCGCTCCCTAGTTTGGTCAAATTAAGTTGAGTTAGTTCATGAATTAGGTAAGCAATCATTGGTTATAGTTGGGGATGATTTGAATGGTTTTGGTTTAAGTCCTTGAATTTCTGATTGTTTATTTGGTTAGAATTAAAGTGACTGAATCTTTTTACTGGTATATGCTCTTCGTCATGTATTTGATATATATGTATATATATGTTTGTTACACCCCATTTCATCATTACTAAGTTACTTTTACCTTTAAGAGTGAAAATGTTGATATATGCAAAATGTAACTTTAATATGTTTAGTAAAGAGAATGAAATACTGAAATATGCAATAAGATGTTATTGATTTCAAAGGAATGGATATGTTTTATGTTGATGAAATGTGATGAAAAGATATGTAATTGCAATGAGAATTTCCTTTGCTTTGTCGATACAAATGTTTTAGATTTCATGTGAACGTTTAACTATTATTGCAAAGTGTATAGTTGGATGCAGGTAAAGTATCAAGCCTCCTGAAGAGAGGGGAAGTATCACTTAGGGAGAAGAACTTGGTATGGTAACCTTTGATAAAAGACCTAAACTGAGCTTTCACACACACACTTTTAGTTTGGTCAAGTCAGAATAATAGTTGGGAAATAGTAAGTTATCTTTAGTCTTGTTTGAGTTTGTGAATGTTCTTGCTTAGTAGTCTAAGTATTGAGTCTCTTTGAAATGTGGGAGTTCTTCCCTATGTGTTTATACTTAATCAATGATATATATATATGTGTGTGTGTGTGTGTGTGTGCATGCCTTGATTGATAAGATTGTGAATATATGTGTTTTACTATTGAGACAATGATGTATATATAATATACACATATATATGTGTGTGTGTGTATTAGTGAGCATGTATGAGTTGACATAATGGAAGCATCCATACAAGTACATTAATGTATATATATATATATACACATGCATCATTATATGAAGTATGGATATATGTGTATGAATATTCAAATATCGAATAAATACATTATGTGGAATATGAAAATATGAGTATATACATTTGAGTATTGAATGATACATTTAATAATTTGAATTGATATATATATATATATACTTGATGCGATGTATATATATACATACATATATATATACTTATATATAAATATATACTTGATACGATGTATATATACATACATATATATACATATATATAAATATATACTTGATACGATGTATATATATATACATATATATACACATATACGATGCATATATATACATATATATACACATATACTGTGTATATATATACATATATATACACATATACTGTGTGTATATATACATATATATACACATATACGATGTATATATATACATATATATACACATATACGATGTATATATATACACACACATATATACATATCTATACATATATATATTATATAATATAAAGCATGATAGCACATGTTATTATTTACTACACATAAAATGTTTTTGATAAGGTAAGCAAGGTTTTGAAAGGACCAAGAACCTCTTGCAAAACTAAGAGGACACTTCCAAATAACAAAGTCTCAAACTTTGCCAATGAAATAGTACCAATGGAGACACTACAGTAGCACAATAGAAACCCAGACAACACCTAGTCAGTAGAGCCAGGAGTAACAGAACACTCAGAACCAACAACAGTCCTGAGTCAAAGATAGAATGACAACCCAAACTTGGTGCCACAACTAGGAGCAACCGACCACTTAAGACAAAAACTAGTCCTATTGAACCAAGAAACAACCCACAATACTGCAAGCCCAAGAGACTGCCTGAAACCACTAGGCCACAAATCACCTACAGCGGCAAGGCTGCAACAGACCTTCCGCTCAATTTAGACAAAAAGGAGCCTAATAGTTTCTTACCAAAAGAGTGGTAAGAATCACATGTAGCTACAGAGAAATGTTTTGAGCCAAAGAACAACCCACCACACAGTAAGCCCTGAAGACTGCCTAAAACAACTAGACCACCAACCACCTACAACAGCTGGACTGCAACATACCTTTCGCTCAAGTTAGACAAAACTGAGCCTAATAGATTCCCACCAAAAGAGGGGTAAGAATCTCCCTTTATGGCAAAGAAACGATCTTCAAAATGCACCAACCAACCAGGCACCACCTCAAAAGGAGAGGGCTTCACCATAATAGGAGCATAAACTACAGTAATCGAAACATAACAGACCAACCTCACACTAGTCACCCAGCCACTGAAAGAAGGAAAACCAGAGATAGAGAACAGAGCTGAACAAAGGAAAGCATTAGCCAACTTGTAGCACCCACCCACCAGATAAACCAACCCAAGCTCCACTTCAAAAGGAGAGGGCTCCCCTCTATAGGAGCAGATAAAATGAAAACCATCCAAACCAAAGCCACCACTCACCAACACATACAAGCTCCACCTCAATAGGAACTTGTAAGAGAGGAAAGATCTCTCTGCCATCTCAACAGCCACCAACTCCACCTCAAAAGGAGAGGGATCCTCCTCAATAGAAGCAAACTCCACCTCAAAATAAGCCAGTTGTAGAAGATGGTAGAAAGGAAAGACATCATATCCATTGGCATAATTAGAATAGGAAACATGACAATAAGGAGGAAAAATCCACCCATTCAATAGCTTAAAAAAACCAGCCATCTGGGCCAACTAGACAAGGCCCAAGGCAAACACCACAGAGTAACCAACAAGCTTCAACCAGAGCACAACCTTAGGAGACCACAAGTCCCCACCAAACCCCATGAAAAGGGAAGAACCATAGGTCAGCAATGAGACCCCAAAAGCTCCCACACACTGAGCAGAGCTCACCAATAGAAGCACCCTACCACTGCCATACCCCACTAAAGGTAGAATGCCAACAAACTGTCCCTCACCACCAACAGGGGACCCACATAGAGGAGGTAATAGGAGGCTAGGAACACTACCTTCACCTCTGTCGAGCACATCGACAATCCACAGTAATACAAACACTATATGAAAGGACCCAAACCAATTAACCAAGCCAACAACACTAGAGTGCACCAAAGAGGAACCAAGCAGGCCCAGAACCATGGCATACAAACAACATCACGACTCTCCAACCTATGGAAGGCATGAACAACACCAACAACCAACCTCCCACAAAAGAGACAAAGTCGATGCAGCTCCACTTCACCACAAGCGCCCCATCAATAGCAACAAACCACTAGCAAATAGGGAGAAACACAAAACTCAAGAGGAGCTTTCTCCCCCTGAATGCCAAAAAATGAGGATGAGAATATCATCCATCGTCCCCACACCAAACACCACATTTCCAGAGCAAGAGGCCAATGACCCAAGGTGGAGGAGGGAGAAATTCCTCTGCACCAAAGCATCAACCACCACGACAAAAAGAGGATCATCATCCTCTTCAACATCAAGAAAACCAGGGCTTTGCAGAAAAACAAACCCAGCAAGCCAACGAGCCACAAACAACTCCAAACAAAGTCCACCCCTGACCACGAAACCTAGCCACCAAAGCCCCAACTGCACCAGAGGGGGAGGCCCACCAATAGCAACCACTAAAGCCCCATCGTCATCATCTGGATCTGCATCATCGCTCTCGCAGATGCCTTCAAAATTCAAATTTTCATTTGCACGCCCAAGCCCCAACCACTGAAGTTTTAGGATGTTGATGATGCATATGATCTTCATTTCCATGACACCATGGATTCATATCACATTTACTTGTGCATAAAATGGTAGCAAGCACATAGTAACATATTATAGCACATGTTATATTATATATATTATATAATATAAAGCATGATAGCACGGGTTATTATTTACTGTGCATAAAATGTTAGCAAGCACATAGTATGCATTTTGTATTGAGTGCCTTAAAAGTGACAAGAGCATGGTATATGTGTAATACATAAAGCACGGGAATTTAAGGGGTCACACATAAGCTAAAGCAATGTAAAAGAGATAAATACAAGTCATGCTACCATAGGTGTGTGGGCATTAAACAAGGTAGCAAATATGAATTAAGTGTAAGACAAAGTCAATGAAGTGAAGGCGAATATAATCTACAATGTTCAAAAGGAACTTTGACTCAGTATTATAATTGATTACCACCCAAAACAATAGGAGCGCATGTTGAATGGTGGCGTAATTCTAAGAGAGATTTGAGCCATATAGAAGTCTAAATATGTAGTATAAGTTCCAGTATATAAAGCATGTGAATTAGTCAATGATAAGTTGACCGAAACCAATCAACCTATATAAATCATAAGCTTGCATTTCTAATCATTATTCTTGATATCTATTTCAGCATCAACTCATCCATATTTTTTGCTTATGTGTTTGTTGTGCAATGAATTTAGTGGCCACCTTTTCTTGTGTTTGCTTAGTTAAACCTCTTTAGCTGAGAAGTGTCATTCTTAATGCCCTATTTCTAGCCTTTAGTTGTTGATTCTAGTGTATAAATAGAGGAGTTATCTACCTCATTTGGGGGGACGCATAGATTTTGCATTCATGCATTTTTTTTTAGTTGTTATAGTTTGATTATCTGAGTTGAGTGAGATGTGAGAGTTGTAAGAGGAATTGGAGAGTATGATTTTGGTGGATAGTGAGAAGGTTTATTTGGGAGATTGCATATTGAATTAGGAGAAGATTGAGATAGGAGTTCAATATGATCAATTGGAGCATTGTATAAACATGCATGCTAACTACTACTCTTATACTTTTTATGTTTGGAATGATTGTGTATTATTGATTGTTTGATTAAAGGATGATATCATATATTTATAGGGAAAGGCTATTCTATTGTGATATTGAAAGATTGCTTGTCATACTTAGTGAGAATGTCATCATTACGATGTTATGCAATCCTTGAATGATAATCATAATTTGATTAAATACTCATGTCTCCTTTAAATAGGAAGTGATTCTTAACCCTAGTGTTAGGGTATAAACCTAAAGGTTATATCAATATTCAATGATAGGGACGTGAGATGTATTATATGGATATGTTATTATCTTATTTTTAATTAGAATCTATACACAAAATTTCATAAGGGGACTCACATGCTGACAACCCAAAGCCATGATGAGTAGAGAACTTGTAGGTGTAAAAGCACAAACCCTTCTCAAGTTATTGACCTCCATATTAAATGTAGTAAACATGAGAATATTTGTGACATATTGAAGAGAGGCTTTTATTATGGTCACTTAAATGTTACTTTACTTTGATTGAAACCCTAGGTTAAGAATAACCTATTTTGCAGGGTTGCCTATTTGATTATTAATTGTCGCGAATAAGTCGGGATTAACCTATATGATCTAATAGATCATTTAATTGACGTGTATACTTTTAATTGGAGTTGATTTATTGATGAGACCATACTTCGAGTGAGTCCTTTATTGTTATTATTATCCTTTAATTGAGGTCATTTATTTATGAGATTATACTTTGATTGAAGTCTTTTATTGTTGAAAGTTATACTTTTGAATTAAGGTCATTTATTTATAAGTTTATACTTTTGAAGGAAGTCATTTAATGTTGATATAAACCCTTGATTTGAGACTTTTATAGTTGGGATTGTACCTTTGGTACTGGAGTCATTAAATGATGTGATGTTATGTTTTTTTGTAGTGTTAATTTATCAGTAAGAGTTACTATGAATTACTTGAGTAGAAGTGTCATAGTAAACAAAGAGGTAATAGGTTATTCCTGGGGTTAGGATAATCCAATGAAGGGGATAGCTTATGAATAGATTATGAATGGTCAATATAAATTGAGCTAGGAAGGTGGGTGAAATACATGACGTCCACTCGAAGTACCGGGTGATGAATACTTTGGCCAAAGTAGTATAAGTTACCACTGTTTACACTATCAGTCACTATGATCCAGGTTTACATACTAGGTTGAGGTATGCCATATATGTAGGTTGTAGCCACTGTGTGATAGATCTAGATATGTAGGACACAACACCAAGCTCAAAAAAAGTCAATACTTATTATGAGGTTACCAAACCAATCTCTCTATCGAAGGGTAGGGCCATCTATTAGTTTGATAGTTGTGCGGGGGACCATAGTTAGTCCAAGGTTAGCAGAAAAATGCTTGAGTGATGCTTCTCTTCATTATTAGGTGACCAAGATTTGAATGGAGGATTTTCGGGAACATTCATACATCTATTGCCAGTAAGCTTCGCAGAGCCTTGTTTATGTATTTTGTATCCATTATGATGAAAAGATTGTAAAAGGAGAAATGATGCCATGTTATCATGTACAATGTAATCATTACTTTGGAAGGTTGTAATAATTTGATATAATGCAATGGAAAAGTTTGGAATGATGTTTATTTCAAATGTGCATATTATCCTTGTATATGAAAAGAAAAATTTTATTGCTAAGTGTTAGCAATGTAAACTTATTTAATTGAGATTAAAAGCATGGTAAAAGTGTTGGGTTGAACAATGGGCATGTTACACATGGTATCAAAGCTCCCAGGTTCAACTTTGGAACCTATGGGCTCATTACGTAAGTAAAATTTAAACCTTATTGGAAGTAAAAGGTTGAAAATTTCTTATGCCAAGACGGAAAGAGGAAAAGAACAAAGGTGAAACAAAAAGGGAAGTTTAGATTCTTGAAAACTTGTTTAAGTTTGGGACTAGGAAGAGTCGTCCCTAGAGTTGGAAACTCCTAAATCAATAACTTATTAGGATACACCTTGGATTGTGGATGATTATGCAACCAAGTTCAGTAGGAAGGTTATGAAGGATAACCAATAAGTACCTTCACCCTATGGAATAGGTTAAATGACTCTGAGGGATAGAAAGGATTCAATTAATCTCCCTTATTGATAGCAACCTTAGATGCAAGGAGTCAAGAAATTTGGATTAAGGATATTATGAATCTTTGAGTTTGATATACTGGAATAGAACTAATTGATAACATAAATTGGAAACTTCAATCAAAGTAGGAAGTCAATGTTTTGAGAATAAAAATCAACTAGAAAGGTATCCAAAAGGTTGGATAACCCTTGAAAAATATAATTTAGCACAAGATTAAGATCTTGCATATTAATTAAGGAGAAAAAGGTTGATAACTTAGAATAAAGGAAGAGACCGGATTGATCAGTAAAGGGGAAATAACTTAAAAAGAGAAAGATGAAAGTCGACATGATTCCACCAACTGGAATAGGCAAGGTCAAATTGGAGTTCTAATCAAGATGGGTAAAATAAACCAAGCAACTTTAGAGTGTTTAAGGTTATGAGAAAATAAAGTTACTAAGAATTGGGACAAAATCACTTAGAAAGATGATTGCAAGTTGGAAACTGGAAAAGTAAATTAGATTAGTCCGACAAAGGTTCAGTTGGAACAAAGTTTGTTTGTAAGTTCAGATTGAACTCACCAACTAATCAACAGAAGTAAGCATATGTTTAGGGATTCCGAAAAGGACATTGGATATGGAGGGAGACTATGTGTCAAATCAAAAGAATAATTTAGAAACAACTCACAAAGGTGAGGACACAATTGATATAGGGATCCTTAGGCAAGCTCATTAACACAACAACAAAAGGGGCTTTGTAGATATGGGATATTCTTCTAATACGGTTAAAAAGGCTATTAGTATACATAGAAAAGATAATTGGAATGAAATACTAAAGTACCTCTTAGCTTGCAAGTTGCTAATTAATCATATGGTGGATCCAACTGTTGATTTTGAGAGATTAAAAGGCGATGATGAATCCAATTTTGAAAATGAAAAAGTATATTCAAGGTATACCATGGAGGGTAAGAAAGGCAAGTAATAGTCAATCAATTATCAAAAGTCAACACCAAGGAATAATTAAATCAATTCACTTTGAGGAAAGCAAATGTTTGCTAAGGAGTTCAACTATAAAGATGATCTAATATCATGGAAACACTAAGGGGGGAGAAGGAGATTAGATATACTCAAATAAAGTACCCCATACAACGAAGTTTATTAATGTACTTCCAACTTGGGAGAAATTTTGACTTCTCTATAAGTCATGATTCAAAGACCTACAACCAAAGTCTTATATGACCACAACAAGGTTGGTAAAGTTAAAAGCACAAGGTATTGGAATTATTGGAGAAAGATAGTGGAAAGGTCAACATTTATGACCAATGAGAATGAAATATTTACAACACAATACCATACGTAATTGTTTCGCAAGAGAAATTTGTTGAAATCATTGATACTTTGAAGAAAGATAGGTAGTATACTTGATCATGGAAGGTAAGAATATTGCCTATGCAATAGAAAAAGGATGAATTATATACTCATGATTATGAGTTATCAAGAAATGTTCATGATTGGAAATTAGGAAAATAATAATTGCTGACATCTTTTGGAAGACAATGTCAAGTTAGCATGATTAAATGAGAATTTTTACTTGAAATAGTATATATGCTCATCAGAGAAAATAATTGAGCTGAAAATTGGATTATAACTTTGGAAATAATCAAAGGATGAAAGAAATCCAAGCTATGGATGACCTAGGATGAAGGAGTCTTATCTCTACAAAAATATCTAATCATTATACTTGAGAATTGAATATGGCATAAGTCCATGAAAGAGGTCTCATTAATCAAAATGGACTATTATGAATCAGAGAAGGAACCTATGTACCCAAAATTTGGGAGATTAAAAAATGAATGAGGTGAATTGATGTCATACTTAGGATACATAGTTATGGAAAAATTGTTTGATGAATAGGAAACCACTATAATATGGAAAGGGATAGAGTAGGATGTTGTAAAGTATGTAGCAAGTTGACGTCTAGTATGCCAGAGGATGAAGATAGGATATCATCATCTGTAGGACTTGTATACTCTTATGAAATTCTAGTGAGGAAGTGTTAAATCATTAGAACAATTTGATCTTTCTATGTCGATGGAACTGACATAATGTTATGGTCGATAGAATCACCAAGGTAACCAATATTGATTGGGAAATATGATTTATAGGATATTAAGTCCGAAATAGCAAATTGTGTGAAGTAACTGCTTAAAATTTCCTGAGAAGGTTAACTTAGATGGGAAACAAGCAAGTAATGATAAGGCTTTGTGAAAACCAAGATTATCTTATGAGAAATTCAAATGAATGAATGTTCAATTTATTACTTTAAGTTAGCCAATTAGGCAAAAGGGATAAACCAGATCTTGGAGGATTGGTAGAATACTTATATTACAATAAACTTCTATCATTGAGGTTAGGTCCATTATATGGGAAGAAGGATTGCATCTCTATAAAGTTGAGATAAGCTAAGAAATAAGGTTAACCTTAGACCAAAAAGGTTGTCAAATGGAATAGTAGATCAAAGGGATCAATGAAAAATTATTGAAACAAGTTTAAAAATTATGAAGTGCAGTATAATTATGCTTAAGGTAGATAGTTGTGTTAGTGATGGACGGTCTCGGCTTCTGAGTTTTCTGATGGCGTAAACACCAAAAGAAAGGATGGGACCCAAGTGCAGTGTACAATACATTGGCATTCCTTATCTATTTGGGTTACACTAAGGATAAATTCATTAGCCAATGAGAATGTGTTTTCCAATCACTAGGGTATAGGTTTCATATAGGATATGGTCACTATTGTGCTTACAAAGTACAAGGGAGTTAATATGATTATGAAGTATAACTCTTTAAGGGAAAGTATGCGTGAAGCACACAAGTTCTCCTTGTATGTTAGTTTAAACCCTTAGTGCAAGGTCCAACATGGATGAGATTGCAAAAGGTCATGCTCTGAGGGAAGAGTGTTATGTTACTAATAAAATATGCTAATTTCTTACATGATGAAAAAATGAAAGGTAAAACTTTATTTGAATTTATGAATAGTTATTTAAATCATCAAGAATGATGATTCACAAGGGGGGAAGTATGTTACCCCATTTCATCATTACTAAGTTACTTTTACATTCAAGAGTGAAAATGTTGATATATGCAAAATGTGACTTTAATATGTTTAGAAAAGAGAATGAAATACTGAAATATGCAATAAGATGTTATTGATTTCAAAGGAGTGGATATGGTTTATGTTGATGAAATGTGATGAAAAGATATGTAATTGCAATAAGAAATTCTAGTGCTTTGTCGATACAAATGTTTTAGATTTCATGTGAACATTTAACTACTATTGCAAAGTGTATAGTTGGATGCAAGTAAAGTATCAAGCCTCCTGAAGAGAGGGGAAGTATCACTCAGGGAGAAGAACTTGGTCTGGTAACCTTTGATAAAAGACATAAACTGAGCTTTCACACACAAACTTCTAGTTTGGTCAAGTTGGAATAATAGTTGGGAAATAGTAAGTTATCTTTAGTCTTGTTTGTGTTTGTTAATGTTCTTGCTTAGGAGTCTAAGTATTGAGTCACTTTGAAATGTGGGAGTTCTTCCCTATGTGTTTATACTTGATCAATGATATATACACACACACACACACTTTGTATATATATGTATATATTAATGAGCATGTATCAGTTGATGTAATGGAAGCGTCCATATGAGTACATTAATGTATATATATATACACATATACATGTATATGTATATATACACATGCATCATTATATGAAGTATGGATATATGTGTACGAGTATTCAAATATTGAATAAATGCATTATGTGGAATGTGAAAATATGAGTATAAACATTCGAGTATCGACCAATACATTTAATAATTTGAATTGATATATATATATATACTTGATACGATGTATATATGTGTGTGTGTGTGTATAATATAAAGCATGATAGCATGGGTTATTATTTATTGTGCATAAGATGTTAGCAAGCACATAGTATTCATATTGTATTAAGCACCTTAAAAGTGATAAGAGCATGGTATATGTGTAATGCATAAAGTGTAGGAATTTAAGGGGCCACACATAAGCTAAAGCAATGTAAAAGAGATAAATACAGGTCACGCTACCATAAGCGCATGGGCATTAAACAAAGTAGCAAATGTGAATTAAGTGTAAGACAAAGTCAATGAAGTGAAGGAAAATATAATCTACAATGTTCAAAAGGAAATTTGACTCAATCATATAACTGATTACCACCCAAAACAATAGGGGTGCATGTTGAATGATGGCGCCATTCTGAGAGAGATTCAAGCCATATAAAAGTCTAAATTTGTAGCATAAGTTCCAGTATATAAAGCATGTGAATTAGTCAATGATAAGCTAGCCGAAACCAATTGACTTGTATAAATCATAAGCTTGCATTTCTGATCATTATTCTTTGTATCTATTTCAGCATCGACTCATCCATATTTGTTGCTTATGTGTTTGTTGTGTAATGAATTTAGTGGCCACCTTTTCTTGTGATTTCTGAGTCGAACCACTTTAGCTGAGAAGTGTCATTCTTAATGCCATGTTTCTAGCCTTTAGTTGGTGATTCCAATGTACAAATAGAGGAACTATCTACCTCATTTGGGGGGACGCATATTTTCTACATTCATGCGGTATTTTTCTGAGTTGTTATAGTTTGATTATTTGAGTTGAGTGATGATGTAGAGAGGGGCATAAACTAGACTATTGATACCATATTTCACAACAATGGATTCATTCCTTTCTCACAGTTCAAAGGCAATCATGACAGGGCAAACTTCCATGGTGGTGACAGTCCCTTCAATATTTAAGGATGGCAGACCTTTCAAGGTTGTGGAACAACATGAAAACACCATAGAAAGCATGGGATGAGGATATAAATGAAATCACAGACCTTCCAAGGCTTTGGTAATCTCCAAATGCACGGGCAGACTTAAAGGTAGCAACATTCAATGGGACAATCTGTGTTTCATCTGCAAACAATGAATCAAACCTCAATCCATGAAGGAAGTATCAAGAAAATGGTTGTTCCAGGGTGCCAACATCGATCTTAGATCTGTCGGAACCTTCACCAAACTCTAAGCAATGTTACAATGCAAAAACTTTGGCAAGCAACCACAACACAAGGTCTCTTTATTGTAAACACAACAAAATGCAATGACTTTCCACCAATTTATCTCCACATGTGCAACATCCAAGCCTCCAATCTTGAAGCAAGATACAATACATTATTACAAACCTAATTATCAAATCTCATGGCCCAATCATGGAGGAAACATGAGAAAGAACATTTTTATGGTTTTCTGGAACCCTAGGTAGGGTTTAACCTAGTCTTCCCCAAAACATGAATATCTTGATCAAATCTTAATGGATTTCCACCAAACCAAAAGCAAAGGAAAGGTAAGAGATTATTCTACAACATCCAAACCATATTCAATCTGTACAATGTAGAATAAACCTATACAATGTGACTGCAACTTAGAAATGCAGGGAAAACACAAGAAAATCAACGTGCAAAGAGAGTTTTCCATTCAAAAATCTTCATCCCCCCTTATCCTTCAAGATTAAAAGGCTTATTGGAATGTTTTAAACCATATTCTAACTACCTCTAACCATATTTTGGTTATTGACTTAACAAATCATTAGTTTACTCTTTTTTGCAAAAAGTTGCAAAAGTTGCTTGACAACTTTTGAGCAACTTTGACAACATTGATATTTTTGCATAACCTTGCACCTAGAAACTCAATAATGACTCAAAATGGCCTAAGAAGACCTTATTACATGATATTAATCCTTACAAGACCAAAAACCAAAAATTCACTACATGAAACCAAGGGTGCCCCTGCACCATACTCCTGGAGGAGAAAAGAACTCAAGTTCCACTTGAGTTAAGACCTGCAATAGTATAGCCATGTTTGATTATGTCATTCTCAGTCACCCAATTGGCATCCTCATGAGGTAGACCCTTCCACTTAACTAAATACTAAAAAGAGGCTTTGTCCCTTATCCCTTTTAATTCCTTGGTGACTAAGACACACCTCAACTCCAGAGGTATGCTTGATGGATGGTCTTGGACCCACTCATCTCCTGAAAATGCTTGGGAACCTATATCATGACCTGCAACAACATCCACTTGGAAAGAGTACAAATCAAAAACTAAATGTACAACCTACAAATCAATTGCCCCTTTGCTCACAACTACCCTTTGCTTGCATCAACTACCTCCAACTTGTAATTGATCCCTTTCTACTTGATAGATTGCATGCATTTCAATAGGACCTTGCTCTCCTTCAATGGCTTGTTTCATTTTGACCTTAGGTTTCTCACCCCTCAAGTTTGCAATCTCAACCAAAGCATTTTTTCTTCTCTCTTTGTCTCTAACCATCATGGCATCAAATGTGGTTTCTTGATCAGTGGTACTGCTCTCTTCCAAAAGAAGTAAATCATCACTAACCTCCAATATATCCCTGTGTAATGTCTACAATGAATGTGTGTATTCTTCACCCCCAATGGAAAAGAGAAAAGATTAATTTCTACTTTCCTTTTCAACACCATCAATTCTCAAATTTGGAAGGGGATTGGACTGCAAATCAACAACACAACCTATATCATCCAAACCTACAATGTTTAATGTTGCTCTCTCCTTGAGATCTACACAATCAGTGGCCTTTTCCTTGTCTTTGTTCACATCAGTTTGTAAAATATAAAATGGAACCTCGAGCTTGGAATTGAGCCTCTTAACCTCATCTTGTATTGGATTACCTTCATCAAACTACCTAAGCAATGCAAAAATAATTGCGGTTGCATCCTCATATTCCAATCGCAAATGCTTGGTATCTTTAATTACATTGAAAGGTTTTTCTTCCCACTCTAGAAACCCTACATGAGGACTAGTACCTCTCCTTGGAATGTCATCTATTATCAGATTAGCATGCTCCTTCAACAAAATTTGAACCTCCAATGGTAACTAATCAACCCTAGTTGTTGTCATAATAGTTCGATGCCTATTCGTGCTTGCAAAGCCTTTGTCTTCCTTTCCTATGATTTGTACAAACTCATTTTCACTCACCAACATAACACTAGAACCCATTTGTGATTCTTGAATTTCCTCTTTTAATGGTGTAAGGGTGTATGAAACTCCATATTTCTCTATGACATATGTGTTTTTCCTACCATCATGCTTGGCATTCCTATCATATTGCCAAAGCCTACCCAAAAGTAAATGACAAACATCCATTGGAATTATGTCACACAAGACCTTATCCTTATATCCCCCTATGTGAAAATCTACTCAACTTTGTTCATTCACAAATACTTGTTGCCCTTTGTTAAGCCAAGACACCTTGTAGGGAATGGCATGAGGTAACCTTTGTAATTTCAACTTCTCTACCATTTCAAGAGAAACCAAATTTTCCATAATACCAGAATCAATAACAACCTTGCAACACTTACCTTGGATTTTACATGTAGTCCTGAAGAGTGACTTTCTCTATGGTGGTTCCTTCTCCATTGGCCCTTTGATTAGAGTTCTTCTCATCAGAAAAAACTCTCCAATCTCTAGTTCTTCAATGTGTGGTAAAGAATGTACACTCTCAACATCATCTCCACCTTGTGCAATCCAATTTCTTCTTTCACTTCCAAAAGAAGTAGATGGCTGCTCCTTAGTACATTGCCATGCTTGGTGGCCTACAAATTTGTTTCACTTATAACACCTCCTAGTAAAGCAACTTGAACCTTCTCTAGCACCAAATCTGCCCCTAAAATTTGATCTACCTCCTCTAAAACTACCCCTTGAATCAAAAGTTTGTTCTTGAACTCTACTTGTCTCTCCTTGACTCTCATATGACTGTCCTGAATCAGCAAATGTACCTCTTCCTCTAAAACTCCTCCCTCTACCCCTGCTTTGCTTTTATTGTCTTCTCCTAAACTTATCTTCAGCCTTTATGGCCAATTGGTAACATTCTTCCATTGTTCTTGGGCTTGTGAGACTTAATTCATCCTTTAGGTTATATCTCAACCCATTGATGTATCTTGCCACTTTTTACACATCATCTTCTATGTGGCCTACTCTTATACTCAATTTGTAGAACTCCTATGTATAGGCCTTCACATCCATATCTTTTTACTTAAGGTTTTGAAGTCTTTGGTATAGCTAAATGGCATAGTCACCAGGTAGGAATTTGCCTTTGAGTTTGGAAACCATCTTATCCAAAGAGGTGATTTTGGATTTTCCCTTCTTCCTCCTCTCATCTTGCACACAGTCCCACCAAAGTAAGGCACAACCCTTCAATTTTGTCTTGGAAAACTTCACTCTTTGTTCTTCTAGTACATCTTCATATTCAAAATAGTTGTCTAGTGCTCCTATCTAATCTAGGAGTTCCTCACTGTCCAATTTTCCTCCATACATTGGTAGATCCATCTTTATCTTGGGACCTTATCCTTTGACTACCTTCAATATCTTTTCTAGTTCCAAGTCATCAAGATCCAACTCTTCTTCGGATCCTTGGGAGTTTTCCTCCTCCCCTTCTTCTTCTTCTTCTCGGTCACTCAAATCTCTTGTGACCAATCCTCTTCTCTGACTTGTTTCAATTGCAGCAAGCATGGCTTCAAGGGTTTCTGTCAACTCCCTCATTTGCCTCATCTCTTTTTCATGTTTCTCCTTCAACTCGCTCACCTCTCTGGTAACTGGATTCCCTTTTGGAGGGATCCTTGCTTCTCTTCACTTCAAATTTTCCCTCTTCAAACCAACCTATGCTCTGATACTAATTTGATGTAGAGTAGGGGCATAAACGAGACTATTGATACCATATTTCACAACAATGGGTTCATTCCTTTCTCAAAGTTCAAAGGCAATCATGACAGGGCAGACTTCCATGGTGGTGACAATCCCTTCAATATTCAAGGATGGAAAACCTTTCAAGGTTGTGGAACAACATGAGAACACCATAGAAAGCATGGGATGAGGATATAAATGACATCACAGACCTTCCAAGGCTTTGGTAATCTCCAAATGCATGGGAAGACTTAATGGTAGCAACATTCAATGGGACAATCTATGTTTTGTTGAAAATTGAGGTGTTTTCTTAGCTTAATACTTTGTAAAACTTTAAGATTGCTGATCTAAATATGCTTTCCTTTGTTACAAATTCTTTGTGGGTGATTATCTAATTAATTTATTTTACTGTTTATAAAATGTAGACAGAAGTTGTAGAAGAATTAGACAGGATATTAGAAAGATACACAAGCATATACCATGGAGAAACCCTTTCTGGAAAAAACTCCCCAAGAATTAATCTATTATTCAATCTCTGAAGTAGATTACAATAGCTCCAATTCTTGCTTGAGAATGCTTCTTTTTCCTTCACCAAATCTTTTTCACAACCTGCAATAAAACTGATGATAACTCTCTTCAACTTGCTTGAGATAAATAGGCATTAAACAACTTTGTAAACTCAACATGAGTTACAATTACAATGCTCAAGCCCTATCCCTAAAAGGTACACTTATCTCTTCCAAGTAATGTTTTATCATGAAGAACAATGTCAAATCCTCATCTTCATGCATTTGGGCGTCCCAAACTGAAGTAGCAACTCAACCTTTGTTCTGTAAATATCTTCAAGGCTTTATCCTCAAAGTAGGTGCCCAAGAGAGGGCCCACTTAACTTAGCCTTTTGAAATATCTTACCATGCAAAGGAGTTAATTTCAAGAAGCCAACTTGGGTTCCCAAGTTGGGTCCAAGTTATTTCTTGTTAACTGAAACATTTCTCAACACCATTCATGCAAGAATGGTCATCCCCTGTTAACTGAAGGTAGTCCTTGTTATCTGTCATGCAACTCAAGTCATTAGTCATGCATTCCAAGTTAACTGAAGTCAACTAGCATTCAACTAAAACTAACTAAATATAATTGAACCATAACTGAACTAAACTAAACTAAACTGATTCTTAACTAAACTGAACTGAACTAATCTGAACTAAACTTCATGCATGCAAACATCAAACCCTAACTCCTAGGATCTTTACATGCATTCAGAAGTGTTATCTCTTACTTCAAATAGTTAATTGAACTCAAGGTGAGTGTCACCTACCATGTGGGCGCCCCATGTGCCCCTATTATTTAGGAACTCATAATGGACGCCCTCACATGCTCCTAACTTTTAGAATTAATTACAAATGTCAATTAACATGATTATTTCATCAAATATTAATCTATTTCTAATCCGAGTGTTGGGTAACACTTTCCAAGGACTTAGGAGATACATGAAATAAATAATGTTTTAGGATTGCAATTAAATGGCATCCTATTTCCAACATTCTCCCACTTGACATTATACATTGCAATTATTCTAAACAAGGAATAACAATTTTAAATCAAGTATAGTACTCAAGGCCAATGGCCTTCCTGCACCAACTAATCAATCCATGCTAACTTCAAATGCAACCTGCAAAATCATGAAGCTCCAAGCAAATGATTAAAACCAAGAGAACTTATCTATAGGAACTGGTTTCATAAGATAATCTGCAACATTAATTAAAGTTTCAACTTTCTCAATTAATACCTTCCCACTTTCAACCATTTTTCGCACAAAGTGATATTGAATATCAACATGCTTAGTACGAGCATGATACATAGGATTTTTTTTGGCTAAACACATAGCACTCTGACTATCACATTCAAGTTTAACTTACTTGCAATTAAAACCAATACCTTTCCCAAGTCTCTATATCCAAACTGCCTTTTCGAAGGCATGTGTAACCGCCGAGTGTGTTGAACTCACGTTCAACCAAGGTGTAGGCTCCTTGGTCTTTTCTATTGGAAATTTTTTTCTTACAAGTAACCATTTCAACATATATCTCTTACCATAAGAGAACTCAAGCCTCACCTATTTCTCCAAGTATCCATGAGGACTTGTAACCAACCAATCCATGCCAAACTCTAAATGCAACATAGCACTATCATGAAGTAATCAAGAAAATGATTAATGTACCCAATACTTAAGAGAACTACACAATATCAATGTCAAAGCTCCAATCTTGAACATAAACATGACATCCATGATCTAACCATCTCCTCTTAAGAGATCACATGCACCATAACATACATCCTGGTCTCAAGAGAACATGTAAAATGCCAAACTCTAAATCCATATCAAGAGTAAACCATGACATAATAGCAACCACTCTAAACCAATAAAAAACCATATCCCCGATCACATGAAGATAACCTTACCAATGATGCATCCATGTCACTGCCAACAATTCCCACTAAACCATGGTACCGAGTCACACATGGCATCACGACTACCATCCTCTTCATGAATATCACTATATCCTACCAAAGCTCTCATTGAACTATGATACCGAGCTATACATGGCAACAAGATAAACATCAAACCATCATTGTCAAAAGCATATGGAATTTCAGACATTTCCTCATGATCAAAATTATCATAACATGTACCATGCCACAACTCTAAACCGCTAATCAAGAGTATACCATGACATAATAACAAAACCATCCTACAACCAAGAATCCACTTCATTGCCAAATGCTCCCACTGAACCGTGATACTGAGCAATCCCATGGCATCATGATGCACATAATCAAAACCACATTTTTTTCATAAGCTCACACCAAACCTATGAATCCAAGCTCTCAGTGACACATGATAAACATCCTCTAAAGCAAGAATATATACCTCTTGTAACAAACTTATTTTCCAAAATCAACAATAACAAAAAGTAGTAAAAGCTCCCACTATAGCCAAAAAATCTCCAATCTTTGAAGAGAAAGATGTCCTAATACTCTACCCAACCTTAGCTCTGATACCAAATGTTGAAAATTGATGTGTTTTCTTAGCTTAATACTTTGTAAAACTTTAAGATTGCTGATCTAAATATGCTTTCCTTTGTTACAGATTCTTTGTGGGTGATTATTTGATTAATTCATTTTACTGTTTGTAGAATGTAGATAGAAGTTGTAGAAGAATTAGATAGGATATTAGAAAGATACAAAAGCATATACCATGGAGAAACCCTTTCGGGAAAAAACTCCACCAAGAATTAATCTATTATTCAATCTCTGAAGTAGATTACAATAGCTCCAATTCTTACATGAGAATGCTTCTTTTGCCTTCACCAAATATTCTTCACAACCTGCAATAAAAATGATGATAACTCTCTTCAACTTGCTTGAGATAAATAGGCATTAAACAACTTTGTAAAATTAGCATGAGTTACAATTACAATGCTCAAGCCCTATCCCTAAAAGGTACGCTTATATCTTCCAAGTAGAGTTTAACCGTGAAGAACAATGTCAAATCCTCATCTTCATGCATTTGGGCATCCCAAACTGAAGTAGCAACTCAACCTTTGTTCTGTAATTATCTTCAAGGATTTATCCTCAAAGTAGGCACCCAAGAGAGGGCCCACTTAACTTATCCTTCTAAAATATCTTACCATGTAAAGGAGTTAATTTCAAGAAGCCAATTTGGGTGCCCAAGTTGGGTCCAAGTTATTTCTTGTTAACTGAAACATTTCTCAATACCATTCATGCAAGAATTGTCATCCCCTATTAATTGAAGGTATTCCCTATTATCTATCATGCAACTCAAGTCATTAGTCATGCATTCCAAGTTAATTGAAGTCAACTAGTATTCAACCAAAACTAACTGAAGATAATTGAACCATATTGAACTGAACTGAACTGAACTGATTATGAACTGAACTGAACTGAACTGATCTGAACTGAACAACATGCATGCAAACATCAAACCCTAACTCCTAGGATCTTTACATGCATTTAGAAGTGTTATCTCTTACTCTAAATAGTTATCTGAACTCAAGGTGAGTGTCACCTACCATGTGGGCGCCCCATGTGCCCCTATTATTTAGAAACTCATAATGGACACCCTCACATGCTCCTAACATTTATAATTAATTAAAAATGTTAATTAACATGATTATTTCATCAAATATTAATCTCTTTCTAATCCTAGTGTTGGGTAACACTTTCCAAGGGCTTAGGAGATACATGAAATAAATAATGTTTTAGGATTGCAATTAAATGGCACCCTATTTCTAGCATGTTTCATGTGCAAACAATGAATCAAACCTCAATCCATGAAGGAAGTATCAAGACAATGATTGTTACAGGGTATCAACATCAATCTTAGATCTATCATAACCTTCACCAAACTCTAAGCAATGCTACTATGCTAAAACTTTGGCAAGCAACCACAACACAAGGTCTCTTGACTGTAAACACAACAAAATGCAATGAATTTCCACCAATTTCTCTCCACACGTGTAACATCCAAGCCTCCAATCTTGAAGCAAGTTACAATACATCAGTACAAACCTAATTATCAAATCCCATGGCCCGATCATGGAGGAAACATGAGAAAGAACATTTTTATGGTTTTCTGGAACCCTAGGTAGGGTTTAACCCAGTCTTCCCCAAAACGTGAATATCTTGATCAAATATTAATGGATTTCCACCAAACCAAAAGAAAAGTAAAGGTAAGAGATTCTTCTACAACATCCAAACCATCTTCAATCCGTACAATGTAGAATAAACCCGTACAAAGTGACTGAAACTAAAAAATGGAGGGAAAAACACAGGAAAATCAACGTGCAAAGAGAGTTTTCCATTCACAAATCTTCATCCCCCCTTCTCCTTCAAGATTACAAGACTTATTTGAATTTTTTCAACCATATTATAACTACCTCTAACCATATTTTGGTTATTGACTTAACAAATCATCAGTTTACCCTTTTTTTACAAAAAAGTTGCAAAAGTTGCTTGACAACTTTTGAGAAACTCTGACAACATTGGCATTTTTGCATAACCTTGCACCTAGAAAATCAATAATGACTTAAACTGACTCAAAATAGCCTAATAAGACCTTATTACATGAAATCTATCCTTACAAGACCAAATACCAAAAAGTCACTACATGACACCAAGGGTGCACCTAAAACCAAGGGCGCCCCTGCACCAAGTGAGATATGAGAGTTGAGAGAGGAATTGGAGAGTGTGATTTTGGTGGATAGTGAGAATGTTTATTTGGGAGATTGCATACTAAATTAGGAGAAGGTTGAGAGATGATTCTAGTATGATCAATTGGATCGTTGCATAAATAGGCATGTTGACTACTACTCTCTTATACTTTTTATGTTTGGAATGATTGTGCGTTATTGATTGTTTGATTAGAGGATGATATCATCTATTTATAGGGAAAGGTTATTCTATTGCGATACTGAAAAATTTCTGTCATACTTAGTGAGAATGTCATTATTACGATGCTATACAATTATTGAATGATAATCATAATTTGATTAAATACTCATGTCCCCTTGAAATAGGAAGTGATTCTTAACCCTAACGTTAGTGTATAAACCTATAGGTTATATCAATATTCAATGATAGGGACGTGAGATGTATTATATGGATATACTATTATCTTATTTTGAATTAGAATATATACACAAAATTTTAGAAGGGGACTCACATACTAGCAACCCAAGGCCGTGATGAGTAGAGAACTTGTAGGTGCAAAAGCACAAACCCTTCTCAAGCTATTGACCTCCATATTTTATGTAAATATAGTAAACATTAGAATATTTGTGATATATTGAAGAGAGGCTTTTATTATGGTCACTTGAATGTTACTTTACTTTGATTGAAACCCTAGGTTAAGAATAACCTATTTTGCAGGGTTGTCTATTTGATTATTGATTGTTGTGAATAAGTCAAAATTAACCTATATGACCTAATAGATCATTTACTTGATGTGTATACTTTCAATTGGAGTTGATTTATTGATGAGACCGTACTTTGATTGAGTCCTTTATAATTGTGATTATCCTTTAATTGAGGTCATTTATTGATGAGATTATACTTTGATTGAAGTCTTTTATTGTTGAAAGTTTTACTTTTGAATTAAGGTCATTTATTGATAAGTTTATACTTTTGAAGGAAGTCATTTAATGTTGAGATAAACCCTTGATTTGAGACTTTTATAGTTGGGATTGTACCTTTGGTACTAGAGTCATTAAATGATGTGACGTTATGCTATTTCGTAGGGTTAATTTATCAGTAAGAGTTACTTTGAATTACTTAAGTAGAAGTGTCATAGCAAACATAGAGGTAATAGGTTATTCTTGGGGTTAGGATAATCCAATGAAGGGGATAGCCTATGCATATATTATGAATGGTCAATATAAATCCAGCTAGGAAGGTGGGTGAAATATATGATGTCCACTCAAAGTACTGGGTGATGAATACTTTGGCCAAAGTTGTGTAAGTTGCCACTCTTTACACTGTCAGTCACTGTGATCCAGGTTTACATACTAGGTTGGGGTATGTCATATATGTAGGATGTAGCCAATGTGTGATAGATCTAGATATGTAGGACACAACACCAAGCTCATAAAAGGTCAATATTTATTATGAGGTTACAAAACTAATCTCTTCATCGAAGGGTAGGGCCATCTATTAGTTTGATAGTTGCACGAGGGACCGTAGTTAGTCGAAGGTTGGTGGAAAAGTGCATGAGTGATGCTTTTCCTCATTAGTAGGCGACCAAGATTTGAACGTAGGATTTCCAGGACTATTCGTACATCTATTGCTAATAAGCTTCATGAAACCTTGTTTATGTATTTCGTATCCATTATGATGGAAATATTGTAAAAAGAGAAATGATTTCATGTTATCATGTAGAATGTAATCATTACTTTAGAAAGTTGTAATACTTTGATATAATGCAATGGAAAAGTTTGGAATGATGTTTATTTAAAATGTGCATATTATTCTTGTATATGAAAATAAATTTT
>VDFB02000002.1:52951291-53096288 GCA_007258455.2 Sequoia sempervirens | reverse complement strand
AGCAACCACAACACAAGGTCTCTTTATTGTAAACACAACAAAATGCAATGACTTTCCACCAATTTATCTCCACATGTGCAACATCCAAGCCTCCAATCTTGAAGCAAGATACAATACATTATTACAAACCTAATTATCAAATCTCATGGCCCAATCATGGAGGAAACATGAGAAAGAACATTTTTATGGTTTTCTGGAACCCTAGGTAGGGTTTAACCTAGTCTTCCCCAAAACATGAATATCTTGATCAAATCTTAATGGATTTCCACCAAACCAAAAGAAAGGAAAGGTAAGAGATTATTCTACAACATCCAAACCATATTCAATCTGTACAATGTAGAATAAACCTATACAATGTGACTGCAACTTAGAAATGCAGGGAAAACACAAGAAAATCAACGTGCAAAGAGAGTTTTCCATTCAAAAATCTTCATCCCCCCTTATCCTTCAAGATTAAAAGGCTTATTGGAATGTTTTAAACCATATTCTAACTACCTCTAACCATATTTTGGTTATTGACTTAACAAATCATTAGTTTACTCTTTTTTGCAAAAAGTTGCAAAAGTTGCTTGACAACTTTTGAGCAACTTTGACAACATTGATATTTTTGCATAACCTTGCACCTAGAAACTCAATAATGACTCAAAATGGCCTAAGAAGACCTTATTACATGATATTAATCCTTACAAGACCAAAAACCAAAAATTCACTACATGAAACCAAGGGTGCCCCTGCACCATACTCCTGGAGGAGAAAAGAACTCAAGTTCCACTTGAGTTAAGACCTGCAATAGTATAGCCATGTTTGATTATGTCATTCTCAGTCACCCAATTGGCATCCTCATGAGGTAGACCCTTCCACTTAACTAAATACTAAAAAGAGGCTTTGTCCCTTATCCCTTTTAATTCCTTGGTGACTAAGACACACCTCAACTCCAGAGGTATGCTTGATGGATGGTCTTGGACCCACTCATCTCCTGAAAATGCTTGGGAACCTATATCATGACCTGCAACAACATCCACTTGGAAAGAGTACAAATCAAAAACTAAATGTACAACCTACAAATCAATTGCCCCTTTGCTCACAACTACCCTTTGCTTGCATCAACTACCTCCAACTTGTAATTGATCCCTTTCTACTTGATAGATTGCATGCATTTCAATAGGACCTTGCTCTCCTTCAATGGCTTGTTTCATTTTGACCTTAGGTTTCTCACCCCTCAAGTTTGCAATCTCAACCAAAGCATTTTTTCTTCTCTCTTTGTCTCTAACCATCATGGCATCAAATGTGGTTTCTTGATCAGTGGTACTGCTCTCTTCCAAAAGAAGTAAATCATCACTAACCTCCAATATATCCCTGTGTAATGTCTACAATGAATGTGTGTATTCTTCACCCCCAATGGAAAAGAGAAAAGATTAATTTCTACTTTCCTTTTCAACACCATCAATTCTCAAATTTGGAAGGGGATTGGACTGCAAATCAACAACACAACCTATATCATCCAAACCTACAATGTTTAATGTTGCTCTCTCCTTGAGATCTACACAATCAGTGGCCTTTTCCTTGTCTTTGTTCACATCAGTTTGTAAAATATAAAATGGAACCTCGAGCTTGGAATTGAGCCTCTTAACCTCATCTTGTATTGGATTACCTTCATCAAACTACCTAAGCAATGCAAAAATAATTGCGGTTGCATCCTCATATTCCAATCGCAAATGCTTGGTATCTTTAATTACATTGAAAGGTTTTTCTTCCCACTCTAGAAACCCTACATGAGGACTAGTACCTCTCCTTGGAATGTCATCTATTATCAGATTAGCATGCTCCTTCAACAAAATTTGAACCTCCAATGGTAACTAATCAACCCTAGTTGTTGTCATAATAGTTCGATGCCTATTCGTGCTTGCAAAGCCTTTGTCTTCCTTTCCTATGATTTGTACAAACTCATTTTCACTCACCAACATAACACTAGAACCCATTTGTGATTCTTGAATTTCCTCTTTTAATGGTGTAAGGGTGTATGAAACTCCATATTTCTCTATGACATATGTGTTTTTCCTACCATCATGCTTGGCATTCCTATCATATTGCCAAAGCCTACCCAAAAGTAAATGACAAACATCCATTGGAATTATGTCACACAAGACCTTATCCTTATATCCCCCTATGTGAAAATCTACTCAACTTTGTTCATTCACAAATACTTGTTGCCCTTTGTTAAGCCAAGACACCTTGTAGGGAATGGCATGAGGTAACCTTTGTAATTTCAACTTCTCTACCATTTCAAGAGAAACCAAATTTTCCATAATACCAGAATCAATAACAACCTTGCAACACTTACCTTGGATTTTACATGTAGTCCTGAAGAGTGACTTTCTCTATGGTGGTTCCTTCTCCATTGGCCCTTTGATTAGAGTTCTTCTCATCAGAAAAAACTCTCCAATCTCTAGTTCTTCAATGTGTGGTAAAGAATGTACACTCTCAACATCATCTCCACCTTGTGCAATCCAATTTCTTCTTTCACTTCCAAAAGAAGTAGATGGCTGCTCCTTAGTACATTGCCATGCTTGGTGGCCTACAAATTTGTTTCACTTATAACACCTCCTAGTAAAGCAACTTGAACCTTCTCTAGCACCAAATCTGCCCCTAAAATTTGATCTACCTCCTCTAAAACTACCCCTTGAATCAAAAGTTTGTTCTTGAACTCTACTTGTCTCTCCTTGACTCTCATATGACTGTCCTGAATCAGCAAATGTACCTCTTCCTCTAAAACTCCTCCCTCTACCCCTGCTTTGCTTTTATTGTCTTCTCCTAAACTTATCTTCAGCCTTTATGGCCAATTGGTAACATTCTTCCATTGTTCTTGGGCTTGTGAGACTTAATTCATCCTTTAGGTTATATCTCAACCCATTGATGTATCTTGCCACTTTTTACACATCATCTTCTATGTGGCCTACTCTTATACTCAATTTGTAGAACTCCTATGTATAGGCCTTCACATCCATATCTTTTTACTTAAGGTTTTGAAGTCTTTGGTATAGCTAAATGGCATAGTCACCAGGTAGGAATTTGCCTTTGAGTTTGGAAACCATCTTATCCAAAGAGGTGATTTTGGATTTTCCCTTCTTCCTCCTCTCATCTTGCACACAGTCCCACCAAAGTAAGGCACAACCCTTCAATTTTGTCTTGGAAAACTTCACTCTTTGTTCTTCTAGTACATCTTCATATTCAAAATAGTTGTCTAGTGCTCCTATCTAATCTAGGAGTTCCTCACTGTCCAATTTTCCTCCATACATTGGTAGATCCATCTTTATCTTGGGACCTTATCCTTTGACTACCTTCAATATCTTTTCTAGTTCCAAGTCATCAAGATCCAACTCTTCTTCGGATCCTTGGGAGTTTTCCTCCTCCCCTTCTTCTTCTTCTTCTCGGTCACTCAAATCTCTTGTGACCAATCCTCTTCTCTGACTTGTTTCAATTGCAGCAAGCATGGCTTCAAGGGTTTCTGTCAACTCCCTCATTTGCCTCATCTCTTTTTCATGTTTCTCCTTCAACTCGCTCACCTCTCTGGTAACTGGATTCCCTTTTGGAGGGATCCTTGCTTCTCTTCACTTCAAATTTTCCCTCTTCAAACCAACCTATGCTCTGATACTAATTTGATGTAGAGTAGGGGCATAAACGAGACTATTGATACCATATTTCACAACAATGGGTTCATTCCTTTCTCAAAGTTCAAAGGCAATCATGACAGGGCAGACTTCCATGGTGGTGACAATCCCTTCAATATTCAAGGATGGAAAACCTTTCAAGGTTGTGGAACAACATGAGAACACCATAGAAAGCATGGGATGAGGATATAAATGACATCACAGACCTTCCAAGGCTTTGGTAATCTCCAAATGCATGGGAAGACTTAATGGTAGCAACATTCAATGGGACAATCTATGTTTTGTTGAAAATTGAGGTGTTTTCTTAGCTTAATACTTTGTAAAACTTTAAGATTGCTGATCTAAATATGCTTTCCTTTGTTACAAATTCTTTGTGGGTGATTATCTAATTAATTTATTTTACTGTTTATAAAATGTAGACAGAAGTTGTAGAAGAATTAGACAGGATATTAGAAAGATACACAAGCATATACCATGGAGAAACCCTTTCTGGAAAAAACTCCCCAAGAATTAATCTATTATTCAATCTCTGAAGTAGATTACAATAGCTCCAATTCTTGCTTGAGAATGCTTCTTTTTCCTTCACCAAATCTTTTTCACAACCTGCAATAAAACTGATGATAACTCTCTTCAACTTGCTTGAGATAAATAGGCATTAAACAACTTTGTAAACTCAACATGAGTTACAATTACAATGCTCAAGCCCTATCCCTAAAAGGTACACTTATCTCTTCCAAGTAATGTTTTATCATGAAGAACAATGTCAAATCCTCATCTTCATGCATTTGGGCGTCCCAAACTGAAGTAGCAACTCAACCTTTGTTCTGTAAATATCTTCAAGGCTTTATCCTCAAAGTAGGTGCCCAAGAGAGGGCCCACTTAACTTAGCCTTTTGAAATATCTTACCATGCAAAGGAGTTAATTTCAAGAAGCCAACTTGGGTTCCCAAGTTGGGTCCAAGTTATTTCTTGTTAACTGAAACATTTCTCAACACCATTCATGCAAGAATGGTCATCCCCTGTTAACTGAAGGTAGTCCTTGTTATCTGTCATGCAACTCAAGTCATTAGTCATGCATTCCAAGTTAACTGAAGTCAACTAGCATTCAACTAAAACTAACTAAATATAATTGAACCATAACTGAACTAAACTAAACTAAACTGATTCTTAACTAAACTGAACTGAACTAATCTGAACTAAACTTCATGCATGCAAACATCAAACCCTAACTCCTAGGATCTTTACATGCATTCAGAAGTGTTATCTCTTACTTCAAATAGTTAATTGAACTCAAGGTGAGTGTCACCTACCATGTGGGCGCCCCATGTGCCCCTATTATTTAGGAACTCATAATGGACGCCCTCACATGCTCCTAACTTTTAGAATTAATTACAAATGTCAATTAACATGATTATTTCATCAAATATTAATCTATTTCTAATCCGAGTGTTGGGCAACACTTTCCAAGGACTTAGGAGATACATGAAATAAATAATGTTTTAGGATTGCAATTAAATGGCATCCTATTTCCAACATTCTCCCACTTGACATTATACATTGCAATTATTCTAAACAAGGAATAACAATTTTAAATCAAGTATAGTACTCAAGGCCAATGGCCTTCCTGCACCAACTAATCAATCCATGCTAACTTCAAATGCAACCTGCAAAATCATGAAGCTCCAAGCAAATGATTAAAACCAAGAGAACTTATCTATAGGAACTGGTTTCATAAGATAATCTGCAACATTAATTAAAGTTTCAACTTTCTCAATTAATACCTTCCCACTTTCAACCATTTTTCGCACAAAGTGATATTGAATATCAACATGCTTAGTACGAGCATGATACATAGGATTTTTTTTGGCTAAACACATAGCACTCTGACTATCACATTCAAGTTTAACTTACTTGCAATTAAAACCAATACCTTTCCCAAGTCTCTATATCCAAACTGCCTTTTCGAAGGCATGTGTAACCGCCGAGTGTGTTGAACTCACGTTCAACCAAGGTGTAGGCTCCTTGGTCTTTTCTATTGGAAATTTTTTTCTTACAAGTAACCATTTCAACATATATCTCTTACCATAAGAGAACTCAAGCCTCACCTATTTCTCCAAGTATCCATGAGGACTTGTAACCAACCAATCCATGCCAAACTCTAAATGCAACATAGCACTATCATGAAGTAATCAAGAAAATGATTAATGTACCCAATACTTAAGAGAACTACACAAGATCAATGTCAAAGCTCCAATCTTGAACATAAACATGACATCCATGATCTAACCATCTCCTCTTAAGAGATCACATGCACCATAACATACATCCTGGTCTCAAGAGAACATGTAATATGCCAAACTCTAAATGCATATCAAGAGTAAACCATGACATAATAGCAACCACTCTAAACCAATAAAAAACCATATCCTCGATCACATGAAGATAACCTTACCAATGATGCATCCATGTCACTGCCAACAATTCCCACTGAACCATGTACTGAGTCACACATGGCATCGTGACTACCATCCTCTTCATGAATATCACTATATCCTACCAAAGCTCTCATTGAACTATGATACTGAGCTATACATGGCAACAAGATAAACATCAAACCATCATTGTCAAAAGCATATGGAATTTCAGACATTTCCTCATGATCAAAATTATCATAACATGTACCATGCCACAACTCTAAACCGCTAATCAAGAGTATACCATGACATAATAACAAAACCATCCTACAACCAAGAATCCACTTCATTGCCAAATGCTCCCACTGAACCGTGATACTGAGCAATCCCATGGCATCATGATGCACATAATCAAAACCACATTTTTTTCATAAGCTCACACCAAACCTATGAATCCAAGCTCTCAGTGACACATGATAAACATCCTCTAAAGCAAGAATATATACCTCTTGTAACAAACTTATTTTCCAAAATCAACAATAACAAAAAAGTAGTAAAAGCTCCCACTATAGCAAAAAAATCTCCAATATTTTAAGAGAAAGATGTCCTAATACTCTACCCAACCTCAGCTCTGATACCAAATGTTGAAAATTGATGTGTTTTCTTAGCTTAATACTTTGTAAAACTTTAAGATTGCTGATCTAAATATGCTTTCCTTTGTTATAGATTCTTTGTGGGTAATTATTTGATTAATTCATTTTACTGTTTGTAGAATGTAGATAGAAGTTGTAGAAGAATTAGATAGGATATTAGAAAGATACAAAAGCATATACCATGGAGAAACCCTTTCGGGAAAAAAATCCACGAAGAATTAATCTATTATTCAATCTCTGAAGTAGATTACAATAGCTCCAATTCTTACTTAAGAATGCTTCTTTTGCCTTCACCAAATATTCTTCACAACCTGCAATAAAAATGATGATAACTCTCTTCAACTTGCTTGAGATAAATAGGCATTGAACAACTTTGTAAAATCAATATGAGTTACAATTACAATGCTCAAGCCCTATCCTTGAAAGGTACGCCTATATCTTCCAAGTAGAGTTTAACCGTGAAGAACAATGTCAAATCCTCATCTTCATGCATTTGGGCATCCCAAACTGAAGTAGCAACTCAACCTTTGTTCTGTAAATATCTTCAAGGCTTTATCCTCAAAGTAGGCACCCAAGAGAGGGCCCACTTAACTTATCATTCTAAAATATCTTACCATGTAAAGGAGTTAATTTCAAGAAGCCAATTTGGGCGCCCAAGTTGGGTCCAAGTTATTTCTTGTTAACTGAAATATTTCTCAATACCATTCATGCAAGAATGGTCATCCCCTATTAATTGAAGGTATTCCCTATTATCTATCATGCAACTCAAGTCATTAGTCATGCATTCCAAGTTAATTGAAGTCAACTAGTATTCAACCAAAACTAACTGAAGATAATTGAACCATATTGAACTGAACTGAACTGAACTGATTATGAACTGAACTGAACTGAACTGATCTGAACTGAACAACATGCATGCAAACATCAAACCCTAACTCCTAGGATCTTTACATGCATTTAGAAGTGTTATCTCTTACTCTAAATAGTTATCTGAACTCAAGGTGAGTGTCACCTACCATGTGGGCGCCCCATGTGCCCCTATTATTTAGAAACTCATAATGGACACCCTCACATGCTCCTAACATTTATAATTAATTAAAAATGTTAATTAACATGATTATTTCATCAAATATTAATCTCTTTCTAATCCTAGTGTTGGGTAACACTTTCCAAGGGCTTAGGAGATACATGAAATAAATAATGTTTTAGGATTGCAATTAAATGGCACCCTATTTCTAGCATGTTTCATGTGCAAACAATGAATCAAACCTCAATCCATGAAGGAAGTATCAAGACAATGATTGTTACAGGGTATCAACATCAATCTTAGATCTATCATAACCTTCACCAAACTCTAAGCAATGCTACTATGCTAAAACTTTGGCAAGCAACCACAACACAAGGTCTCTTGACTGTAAACACAACAAAATGCAATGAATTTCCACCAATTTCTCTCCACACGTGTAACATCCAAGCCTCCAATCTTGAAGAAAGTTACAACACATCAGTACAAACCTAATTATCAAATCCCATGGCCCGATCATGGAGGAAACATGAGAAAGAACATTTTTATGGTTTTCTGGAACCCTAGGTAGGGTTTAACCCAGTCTTCCCCAAAACGTGAATATCTTGATCAAATCTTAATGGATTTCCACCAAACCAAAAGAAAAGTAAAGGTAAGAGATTCTTCTACAACATCCAAACCATCTTCAATCCGTACAATGTAGAATAAACCCGTACAAAGTGACTGAAACTAAAAAATGGAGGGAAAAACACAGGAAAATCAACGTGCAAAGAGAGTTTTCCATTCACAAATCTTCATCCCCCCTTCTCCTTCAAGATTACAAGACTTATTTGAATTTTTTCAACCATATTATAACTACCTCTAACCATATTTTGGTTATTGACTTAACAAATCATCAGTTTACCCTTTTTTTACAAAAAAGTTGCAAAAGTTGCTTGACAACTTTTGAGAAACTCTGACAACATTGGCATTTTTGCATAACCTTGCACCTAGAAAATCAATAATGACTTAAACTGACTCAAAATAGCCTAATAAGACCTTATTACATGAAATCTATCCTTACAAGACCAAATACCAAAAAGTCACTACATGACACCAAGGGTGCACCTAAAACCAAGGGCGCCCCTGCACCAAGTGAGATATGAGAGTTGAGAGAGGAATTGGAGAGTGTGATTTTGGTGGATAGTGAGAATGTTTATTTGGGAGATTGCATACTAAATTAGGAGAAGGTTGAGAGATGATTCTAGTATGATCAATTGGATCGTTGCATAAATAGGCATGTTGACTACTACTCTCTTATACTTTTTATGTTTGGAATGATTGTGCGTTATTGATTGTTTGATTAGAGGATGATATCATCTATTTATAGGGAAAGGTTATTCTATTGCGATACTGAAAAAATTTCTGTCATACTTAGTGAGAATGTCATTATTACGATGCTATACAATTATTGAATGATAATCATAATTTGATTAAATACTCATGTCCCCTTGAAATAGGAAGTGATTCTTAACCCTAACGTTAGTGTATAAACCTATAGGTTATATCAATATTCAATGATAGGGACGTGAGATGTATTATATGGATATACTATTATCTTATTTTGAATTAGAATATATACACAAAATTTTAGAAGGGGACTCACATACTAGCAACCCAAGGCCGTGATGAGTAGAGAACTTGTAGGTGCAAAAGCACAAACCCTTCTCAAGCTATTGACCTCCATATTTTATGTAAATATAGTAAACATTAGAATATTTGTGATATATTGAAGAGAGGCTTTTATTATGGTCACTTGAATGTTACTTTACTTTGATTGAAACCCTAGGTTAAGAATAACCTATTTTGCAGGGTTGTCTATTTGATTATTGATTGTTGTGAATAAGTCAAAATTAACCTATATGACCTAATAGATCATTTACTTGATGTGTATACTTTCAATTGGAGTTGATTTATTGATGAGACCGTACTTTGATTGAGTCCTTTATAATTGTGATTATCCTTTAATTGAGGTCATTTATTGATGAGATTATACTTTGATTGAAGTCTTTTATTGTTGAAAGTTTTACTTTTGAATTAAGGTCATTTATTGATAAGTTTATACTTTTGAAGGAAGTCATTTAATGTTGAGATAAACCCTTGATTTGAGACTTTTATAGTTGGGATTGTACCTTTGGTACTAGAGTCATTAAATGATGTGACGCTATGCTATTTCGTAGGGTTAATTTATCAGTAAGAGTTACTTTGAATTACTTAAGTAGAAGTGTCATAGCAAACATAGAGGTAATAGGTTATTCTTGGGGTTAGGATAATCCAATGAAGGGGATAGCCTATGCATATATTATGAATGGTCAATATAAATCCAGCTAGGAAGGTGGGTGAAATATATGATGTCCACTCAAAGTACTGGGTGATGAATACTTTGGCCAAAGTTGTGTAAGTTGCCACTCTTTACACTGTCAGTCACTGTGATCCAGGTTTACATACTAGGTTGGGGTATGTCATATATATAGGATGTAGCCAATGTGTGATAGATCTAGATATGTAGGACACAACACCAAGCTCATAAAAGGTCAATATTTATTATGAGGTTACAAAACTAATCTCTTCATCGAAGGGTAGGGCCATCTATTAGTTTGATAGTTGCACGAGGGACCGTAGTTAGTCGAAGGTTGGTGGAAAAGTGCATGAGTGATGCTTTTCCTCATTAGTAGGCGACCAAGATTTGAACGTAGGATTTCCAGGACTATTCGTACATCTATTGCTAATAAGCTTCATGAAACCTTGTTTATGTATTTCGTATCCATTATGATGGAAATATTGTAAAAAGAGAAATGATTTCATGTTATCATGTAGAATGTAATCATTACTTTAGAAAGTTGTAATACTTTGATATAATGCAATGGAAAAGTTTGGAATGATGTTTATTTAAAATGTGCATATTATTCTTGTATATGAAAATAAATTTTTTATTGCTAAGTGTTGGCAATGTAAACTTATTTACTTGAGGTTAAAATCATGGTAAAAATGTTGGGTTGAACAATGGGCATGTTACAATGTTGATCGATACATATATACATTAAATAAATAAATAAATATATATATATATATATGTATATATGTATGTATGTATGTATGGGATAACACATTCATTCAGTCATATACATGTATGTGCACACTTAGGTAGAAATACTTATGTATAACACATACACAACATGGCATATACATGGGAAAATCAATTCGCTACATATCGATATATATACGTGATTATTATTATTAAATATTAAATAATGTTATATTTGAATATATTAATATATAAATATATATGCATGCATTTGATAATACATACATACATATTTATATATTAATATATGTAATATATTTGATATATATATGTTGGTAACGTAAACTTATTTACTTGAGGTTAAAAGCATGGTAAAATTGTTGGGTTGAACAATGGGCATGTTACAATGTTGATCGATATGTATATACATCAAATAAATATATGTATATATGTATGTGCGCGATAACACATGCATACAATCATATATGTGTATGTGCACACTTAGGTAGAAATACTTACGTATAACACATACACAAACATGACATATACATGGGAAAATCGATTCGCTATATATATATGTATGTGATTGGCAATAATGATTTAATAAACGTATATATACACACACATAATATAATGATGGAAGTTATATTATAAATATATATTAATAATATAAATATATTTAAAAGTATTTTGAAATGTTTTAAAGTGAATTTAAACACAAATATAATGTGTAACAATTATGGTTTGCTTGTTTAAAACACTTGGTAATATGGTGCATATATAAGCGGATCTTTTATTGTTGAGAAGCTTGTATTGAAGACAACAATATAATAAATATATGTTGCACTTAAATGTAGTGTTTAAAAGAGGAATAAAAGCCAACATTTTGATGGCAATGAGCAGCGCATAGAATGCACATATTAGGGAGTAAAAGGCAGCGCATATAATGTGCGTAAGAGAGTGAGTTAAGGCATAATACATAGTTTGAGGTGTATTGTATGCAAGTGAGTAATAGTAATTGGAGTTTGTAAAAGCAACATTGCTTATATAGTAAAGATGTTATTTCAAACCCATGCGCCATGTTGATAAGTAATAGGTTGCACCATGATGAGAGAATAAGTCTTAATGCATATAACAATGCATAAAGTATTATGTATAGAATCATTTACAAAAGAAATGGTATTCATTACGTTGTTGACTTTGTCAAACCAACACATAGCTTTTGAGATCATTTTGCACGAGCTAGTTGAGGTAGTCGACTTATATTGCAAAAGGGAAACCTGTAGGTTATATTTCTGAATCTAATTCAGTGTTGTCAACAAGTTAAGAGTGACTCATCTTCAACAAAGAAGTTGGATTGTATATGTGTTTCCAAGCTAGTGTTTTAAGCAACCACATCTCACTCCATGAGCCTAGTAAATGCATTTGGAATAGGAAGGTGGCAAATTTAGAAGCTTAATTGTAGCATTAAGATGCTCAGATTTTTGTATAAATGGGGGCATTCTCTTTACCTTTGGTTACACTTTTTCAATCTGATTTCATCATTCATTATTCTACTATAGTTTTTAGTGCAAGCATATTTTAGAGAGTTTTTGAGAGGAGAGTTGTGCATTTGCAATTGTTGAGAGTATTTGTGAGAGGCTAGAGTTTGAAGATAGATTGAACTTAGAAGGCGTAGCAAGCGGGCTTGTGGAAGTTGAGCTAGGGAGGAAGTAATATCAATTAGAGCTTTTAGTACATGCATGCTAATTTATATTCCTTTATTATTTTATGATTGAAAGGTTATTGTTTAAGAATTCTTTGTTCGGAAAGGATTGATTTAAATATGTGTTAAGTTGCTTTTATGAACTCAAGGTTTATTTCCTAGTTTGGGATAATCTTGTGTTATTTCGTGGTCGAGTCTTGAATTAGTGAAACTCTTTTATTTGGGAGTACATATATACACTATTTTTAGAATTTGAGTGGTTATATTGATTGTAAAGGGTTTAAGATTGTTTATGATCACTTGATTGTTGTTTATACTCTTGAATGGAGTCATTTATTGATGAGATTATACTTTTGATTGAGGTCATTTATTGTTGAGATCATACTTTTGAATTGAAGTCATTTATTGATGAGATCATATTTTTTGAAATGAAGTCATTTAATTTTGTGACATTATGAGTACTTGGGTGGTTAATTAGGTTATTCCTAGGATTAGATAATCCATGGGAAAGGGAGTAACCTAGTTGGTCACTTAGTATGTGTGCATATATGGTTAACCTAGTTATTCCTATGGTTAGATAATCCATGGGAAAGGGTGTAACCTAGTTAGTTAGTTTGTTATAACTTGGTTATTCCTAGGGTTAGAATAATCTATGGGAAAGGGTGTAACCTTGTTGGATAGTTTGTTATATCAACACCTTGGATTGAGTGTGTGTTATGTTTGTGAATGGTCAATACAAAATCAAGCTAAATAGTGGGTGAACAAATGACTTGCACTCGAAGTACTGGGTGTTGAATTGTTTGGCCAAAGTAGTGTAAGTAGCCACTATTTAACTGTCAGTACATTGTGATCCAGGGATGCAAACTAGGTAGGGAAAGTCATACATGTAGGTTGTAGCCAATGTATGGTAGCTCTAGATTTGTAGGAAATAACACCATGCTTAGGAAGACTAGTATTATGAGGTTACCAAATCAATCACTTCGTCAAAGGGTAGGGCCATCTTACTAGTTAGGTAGATGTGCGGGGGACTACAATAAGTTTGTGGTTGGCGGAAAAGAGCTTGAGTGATGCTCTCCCTCATATAGTTGGTGACTGGGATTTGAGGATGTAGTGCCAGTTTTTGGACACCTAGAATGTAGTGCCACTTAATGGAGACATCTAGGAGGTATGCACCAACATTGGGGACATCTAGATCATTGTATTTTGTTTGTATATCTATATCATTGAGCTCATAGAAGCTATGTATGTAATCACATATCTCTATTTGTATTGAGAAATTGTAAATGGAAAATGTTATCATGAAATTATGTAATATGGATTCGTTACTTGGAATTTAGTAATGTTTATTTGTAATGTAATGAGAAAGTTGAAATGAGTTTGTATCAAATGTGCATTTTTTTATTCATTTAGAAAAGAAAAAATTTATTGACTAAGTGTTAGTATCATAAACTATTCACATGTTTACATAGTAAAATCAATGGGTAGAATAATGGGCATGTTACACGTGGTATTAGAGCTACCAAGTTCAACACTGGAACCTATGAGCTCATTACATAAGTATTACGTAAACATTATCAGTAGATAATGGATGAAAAGTTCTTATGCCAGGATGGCAAGGGGAAAAGAACAAGGAAAATAATAAGCAAGAAAATCTTCCTAAAAAACTTGTCTAAAATTTAGGACTTGGAAAGAGTCGTCCCTGGAGTTGAAACTCCTAAACCGAAAACTCATTAAGAAACACCCTTGTATTGTAGAAGTATGTAATAGGGTTCAGTAGGAAAGTTATGGAGAAATTACCGATGAGTTCCTTCACCCTATGAAATTATTTAAATGACTATGAGGGTGAGAAATAAAAACAAAGTAATCCCCTCTTCTAATAGTAGCTTGTAGTTGAAAAGAGTCAAGGATATGAATTAAATAAGGATACAATGAGTCCACGAACATGATTTATGTCTATTTGTATAAATGCTTTATTGGAAAAAGAGTTAATTGCTCGCATAAATTGGAAACTTCGGTCAAAGTAGAAAGTCAACATTTTGTTGATCAAAATCAACTAGAGAGGTATCTAGGAGGCATGATAACCTTCTAATAGTCCTAAATTCCTACAAGGTTAAAATATTGAAATGATAATTAGAATCAAGAGTGAAGAGTTGATACCTTAGAATAAAGGTTAGAGACCTGAATGGGCCAGAAAAAGACATAACTCACAAAGGTGAATGTAACATGCCAATTGTTCACACAAGTAAATTTCCCAAGTTTTCACTTTTAAGTAAATAAACTATGTTTCATAACCATTTCCATAAAAAAATTCTTTTTTCCAAATGAGAACAAATGAACATAGATGACATAACAAATTCTAATTTTGTTTTCATTTCCAAAATAATATTCTACATATTACAATATTTCTAAGATTGTATAAAAAATACATACATAGATTAATCGAGCTTCAAAGCAATATATATAGAGGGTACAAGAATCTCCTTCCAAATCTTGGTCGTTAGTCGAGGAGGAGAAGCATCACTCAAGTGCCTTTCCACCAACCACTGACTCAAATGTGGTCCCCCACACATCTATCATCTGTTAGATGGCCCTACCCTTCGACGAAGAGATTGGTGGAGTAACCTCGTAACGATAACCACTCTAAGCTTAGTGTTGTTCCCTACATATCTAGTACCTAATCATATAGTAGCTACACCTACGAGTATGAAAATCTCAAACTATAATGCACAAAAGGAACACTATAAGGAAGAAAATCTTCCTAAAAAACTTGTCTTAAATTTGGGACTTGGAAAGAGTCGTCCCTAGAGTTGAAACTCCTAAACCGACAACTCATTAAGAAACACCCTTGTATTGTAGAAGTTATGTAACAGGGTTCGATAGGAAGGTTATGGAGAAATTACCGATGAGTGCCTTCACCCAATGAAATTGTTTAAATGACTCTAAGGGTGAGAAATAAAAACAAAGTAATACCCTCTTCTAATAGCAACCTGTAGTTGAAAAGAGTCAAGGATTATGAATTAAATAAGGATACAATGAATCCACGAACATGATTTATGTCTATTTGTATAAATGATTTATTGGAAAAAGAACAAATTGTTAGCATAAATTGAAAACTTCGGTCGAAGTAGAAAGTCAACATTTTGTGAATCAAAATCAACTAGAGAGGTATCCAGGAGGCAGGATAATCTTCTAATAGTCCTAGAAATTCCTACAAGGTTAAAATATTGAAATGATAATTAGAATCAAGAGTGAAGAGTTGATACCTTATAATAAAGGTTAGAGACCTAAATGGGCCAAAAAAAAGAAATAACTCACAAAGGTGAATGTAACATGCCAATTGTTCACACAAGTAAATTTCCTAAGTTTTCACTTTCAAGTAAATAAAATATGTTTCATAACCATTTCCATAAAAAAATATTTTTCCAAATGAGAACAAATGAACATAGATGACATAACAAATTCTAATTTTGTTTTCATTTCCAAAATAATATTCTACATATTACAATATTTCCAAGATTGTATACAAAATACATACATAGCTTAATTGAGCTTCAAAGCAATAGATATAGAGGGTCCAAGAATCTCCTTCCAAATCTTGGTCGCTAGTAGAGGATGAAAAGCATCACTCAAGCGCCTTTCCACCAACCACAAACTCAAATGCAGTCCCCCACACATCTATCATCTGATAGATGTCCCTACCCTTTGACAAAGATATTGGTGGAGTAACCTCGTAACGATAACCACTCTAAGCTTAGTGTTGTTCCCTACATATCTAGTACCTAATCATATAGTAGCTACACCTACGAGTATGAAAATCTCGAACAAGAATGCACAAAAGGAACACGATGAATCGATAGTGGAGCCAAAGGTGATCACACTAATTTGGCCAAAGTATTCTCACTCAATATCTCGAGTGACAATCATCCTACTCACATACACTATACAAGTTCTATTTGACTTTAGGCCATTATAAACTATGCATAGGAAATTTCCTTCAATAGGTAGTCAGTCACCTCAGAAATAACCTATTCCTTCCCAATACACAAAGGTACCTCTACCCATTAAGCAAGCATAAGCTACCCCCTTCAATGGATAATCTAATCCCAGGTATAACATACAAGCCTTCTAAGTCTACAAATTAACTTTGCATAAAATAACTTAACAAGCTATTCCCTTTATGTCAAGCCTAATATTTAATACTAAAGATGACATTCAATCTCTCCTTAATATGGAGAAATTACAAGCACTCATAAGAAAATCATAACAATCAATATTTTCCTTTTCTACAAGCAAAATAGACTATATCTCTATTTTATGCATCCTGTTGCAATTAATACTTAAAACACATAAGGCAATCAATCTTTAACAATAAAGAGAAAACATGAAGAGATCATAATATCATGCTTGATTTACAGTTATTTTCAATTGACCACTAAATCTCAAGCTTTTCCTTCTCTTATTTGCAACTTAGCAACAAACTCTCTCTTAACCTCTCTCACTAAAATTCTCTCAATAACTCAGCAAAATATCAACTCACTTGATGGAAAATACAACAAAAATGAGCAGCAGAATGGTGCAAAGAAGAATTGTAAGCAAATGAGATGAGTATGCCTCGTATATATACCCCAAAACTAGCTTCTTTAGCCTATACTCAAGGTACAAACAATGACATTTCTCAACAATAAATATATAATTCAGCTTAACAAAGGAAAGGTGGCAGAATTTCATCTTATTACTCACCAAAAACATACAGTAGATTGACTAATTCAATGCACATGTTAAATACAGTGAATTGATTTCTAGGCATGAAAGAATTCTAAATAATACTGTGTGAACCCTTATCCAAATACCTGCAAAACACAATAAAGAAACACATTAGAAGATCATATGCAAGTAAGAATAAGGATTCCCCATGAAATCCTTTAGCAAAGCTCCAAATAGGAAATAAAACAAAAATAAAATAAAAGAACAAGAAAGTAAGCTAAATCCTATTGCAAGCAATGCAAACTCTTGATCCCATGGGGGAATTGGTGCCAATTTGATGTGAAAATTGGCCCTTTCCCAACTCCAATGATGTGATAAAGATGATTGATGAAAGATGCATTCTTGTGGTGATGACTTCAATGGAGCTCCATGTTGAAAATCTACAAAAAGCCTAACTATGCTTGGATGAAATTGATGATAGATTGCTATGGATTTGAGTATAATAACTTTGCTCAAATTGTGGATGCTAAAATGAGGAATGAAGCCTCTTATTTATAGAATTTCAAGCTGAAGAGATGTCCAAAATGGAGCAATGTGGGACTAAGAATCAACCAATGGCAAGATGCCACTTGTCAACATGTGAATGGATGAAGGATGTGCAAGTTTTGATGAATGTGCAAGTTTGAAATTTGAATTTGATGAAATGACGTGTTTAGGGGGGATGGAAGATGAGTTAAATGCCAAGTGGGAGAATGTAAGAGACAATGTAAGAGCTTTAAATGCCTTGTTGGATGGACAAGTCATTTTGGGGGGAGATTTCAAATTTGGAGGAATATTCCCTTTTTGATGTCATTTTGAAAGTAAATAGGGAATTATTAAATCAACTAAATGATTTAATTGTGCAAGTTGCAAAATCTAGAGGATTGGAGTGATTAGGATTAAATTAATCAAGATTTGATTAATTTTGTAGACACCTAAATTTGGACACTTAATTTATCCAAATTTATCCCCTTTCATCTAAGCATCCCCTTATATGCATTATTAAGTAATGCCGCTATTATTTAATTAATATCTTCAATTCTGCCAAATCCCTAAGGTATCTAGTTAAATAATTAAATACCTTCCCCCTTTCATCAAATGAATTAAATAAATATGACATTTATTTAATTCCTCATATGTCACATCCTCCATCATTTTTATCTAATCTTAATCCATCTTTTAATCTCATTATTAGGGATGCGCACATGCCTAATCCTTGATTAGGATGTGTCACATCCTCCAACTTTTGCAAGTTGGCCTCTAATCTCTTAACCACCTAGCCCTCCTCTAATCCTTCATTAACTAGCCTAATCAACTTCTCAAAGAATTTTTAATTCCTTTTATCCTTCCAAGGAATAGTAAATTCCTTTTTCTCTTCCCCATGTGATCTTTGACTTGTCACATCAAGTCACATGTGAAATCTAACCCTCTTCTAATCTATCATTAATTTGTCTAATCAGGTACTTGCACAACCTTAATCACTTAATTAACTCAACCTAATCTCTATGTCATGTGTCCTAAGTCAACCCTATTAAATGCTTTCTCCTTTTGAAGAAGGCACTCCATTCCCCATGTGAATTTTTAATTCACATTTAATCCCCCAATGCATCCCTTGGAATTTAAAATTCCTTTTCTCATCCCCATGAGGATATTTGAGGAATTTTTAATTCCTCACATGTCTTCTCACCCACATGGGGACAAAGACCTCCTTTATGAGGAGATCTTTTCCCAATCCCAAGGTACTATGTACGACCTCTATGTCATGTACTATCCTTCCACCTCATGTACACATCGCCTCTTACAAGCCACTTCACATGCCACATGTCAAGATGTGAGGGCTTGTGAGTTCTCAACTCACCTTAGACCTACATCTTGATCTTGGTGGCTCAATCTTGACCATCCATTTCCCTAGAGAACTCCAAATTCTTTATAAATACCCCCTCTTTTCTCTCATTTTGGAGAGATCATTCATGCTAGCCAAACTCTTGCAATTTTTTTCCTTGAGCCATACTTAGCCAATTTTCCATATTTGCATCCATTTTCACTCATCTCTCCATCCTCATCCCATCTTATAGCTTGCATCTCTTGCCATCCAAGGAGCATACAACATCGACGATTGAAGGGCCAACCAAAGGGGAACTCTACAAGGTTAAAACTTCCATTTTGCTTTGCTTAGTTAATCTTTAGGCTAATCTTGAGGTGTCAGGTGTTTTTGGTTATTATTTGCTCTCTTTTGTTTGTTGCTCATATTCTAGCAAGCTTATTCGCCCTATCACAAATTTAATAGGAAATTAGGTGATTTTGACTTTTGACTTAAATTTTTGGATTAATTTAAATAAAAAAGAGAGGAATAATGATTTAGATTTAATTAAATAAAATTTTGATTTATTTAACTAAAGAGGGATGATGTTGGATTAAATTAAATAAAGATTGATTTAATTTAATAGAATGACTTTAGAGATTTAATTAAATAAAATGGATTATTTAATTAAAAGGGGGATTACAAAATTAATTAAATAAAATTGATTTATTTAATTAATAGGGATGATGACTTAATTAGATAAATGATTATTTATTTAATTAAGGGATGAATAGTGATGATAAATTGAAGAGATGATTCAGGGCGAAACAATGTTAGTTAATTGGGATCAAGTGCACGAGATCAATCAGTATATTTTACGTGTCTACAAATACAAAGAATTCATAATATGGCATCAATTTTACAACACCTTCCCTATTCTCAAGCCCATGGTTTAACCAAGGAAACAATCAATATTCATTTGGAAACACATTTTACAGTTGACTTGGTCACGGACTGAGTAATCGACATATTCTGAATGAATAGACTTCCTCATTAATAGCGTTGTTTAGTTCTTGACCTAGCACGTCTATTTACTATGGTTCATATCTTTTACTCACACGTTTAATACTTTTAAACATCAGATTCAATGTTTAATGTTTCCATCCCATATTAGTCTTTGACAAATAAGTTTGTCTAAATATTCCACTTAATATTCGAATGAATAAGATCAAGTTAACATTTCATATACAATATCATTTATATATATATATATACATATATATACCTATATACATGTATACGTACATAAACATATGTCGATATATTCGTATGGACATTTCCATTTGTCATTACATACGTGTATATCGATACATGTATACATATGTATATATGTATATATCTTATATATATACACACACACACATTTGATTACACAATCACATACATAAACAACTACTATCTTATTGATAGGAAAATATAAGTGTGATGTATATATATATATATACACATACATGTCACATTGTCCTTTCGATATCACCATGCACATAAGCAACCCTTCCATAAGCGTGCAAAGGTACATCTACCTATGTACTCTCATGTACATGTTCCTTCATGTGTATGGATTATCATCAACATGCATATGTATACATATATATACATTCAACATATGTACATCTCATCAATCAAACATAGTAATATAAAGAAGAACTCATAAACACCAAAGACACAAACATCATCCGAGAATGCACTTAAAAGTAATCAAGATCCTTCCTAATGTAAACACAACATACTAAAGGATGACTTACCAATTCCCAACACTATGACTTGACTCAACCATTCTATTGTGAGTGTGTGTATAAGCTCAGATAGGTTTCGTTACAGGTTACCCAACCAAGTTCCTCTCTTGAGTGATACTTCCCCTCACTTCTGGAGGATTGAATATGAACCTGCATGCACTTTCCATGGTAGTCAATCATTCATTTAAAACAAGCATTTACATAATACCATTCATAGTTAGAATATCAAATCCAATAACCATTCATCCCTTATATGCATTTCATCACATAACATTAAATGAAATAAACATTCATTCATGATTTTCTAATAACTAAAGTGCAATCACATATATTTCCAATCAGAATTCCAAATGTATTCACACACGCAATAATTTACCCTAGCATTGTAATAGTAAATAGATAAACACACAATGGGGTGTGACATACTCCCCCCTTGTGAATCATCATCCTCAATGATTTTATATAGCAAACATAAATTGAGCAAACAAACAAAACATTGCTTTTCAAGAACTTTCAAAAGCATGTAGAACATGTGGAAACTTTTGTTGCATCTTAGCATAGTCTTCCCAAGTGGCAAAATCTTCTACATACTGGTCACATTGGACTTTGCATTGCAGAACTTCCTTGTTACGCAAGTGAAGCTTACGCGTTACAAGCACCTTGATAGGCTTGATTGTTACCACTCAGGGGTTCTGTACCTGTAAAGCATTCCAATTAATTACATGATTATCTCATGGTATATACTTCTTTAGGTAAGAAACGTGAAAGACGTTATGCATTTGGGCAAGAGCTGGTGGCAACGCAATTTGGTAAGCTACATGATTCACTTCCTCAAGAATTTCAAAAGGTCCTACATAGCGTAGAGCTAGTTTGGATGACTTTCCAAACTTGATGGTGTTCATCATCAAAGATTTCACCTCTCCGATAGTCTTATGGGAAATTCAACGAGTGGGGGATTGATTTACACCTCACTAAATACCTCTGGGATTTTTATACAAAGCTGACTCATCTCTAAGTTTTGGAGAAAAGGGTAGAAGGAAATGTAAACATAAAACATAAAAATGGTGATACGCCAAAGCTTTTACAACATTTCAAACCTAATCTTTCCTATGAATGATATATTTAGACATAGAACGCCACAACCTTTCATTATTGGGAAGAGAATGAACAACAAAGGCTAACTACAAGCATAGTGCAGTCTTTCAAATCTCCCCATAGGTAGTGTTCATTGAGGTATGATCTAACATAAAGATTTCCAAGGTTAACAAAAAAATGTTCAGAAATTGCATAAACTCTCTCTCTTCTTACAACACAATACAAAAAAATAACAACCCTTCAGAAAAATAGAGAAGTCCACAGACATAATCCAATTTTCACAAGTTATTATCCTACCATATAAGCCTACAACATGGAAATCAAAAACTTAAGCTATTTGAATTTAGCTTGACACAGTGTTTTATTCAGAACGAAAGTATAAAGAAGGAAAGCTTGATAAAGTCCATACATGCACAGTCTCAAAGATTTCTTCCAAAAAATTTGTGCTTAAATATCAAATGAACTTTAAAATAGAGGTCAGATGCCAATACGATAATAGTTCAAGCATAAACAATATAACATGCCAGAGAAAAGCAATTGTGCAATTCTACTTCTGAAAATAGTTCTTTAACTTTAATAAAACTAAAGAAACTTTTTCCTCAACAAAGGAAATTGAAACTTGGAACCAACCCCTTTGTTTTGTCGTCGCCTCTCATTTAAAGCTGAAAAAAGAGAAAACCACCACCACAACATAGAAGTAATTGTTGTCAGATGTTGGCATTTGATAGCACACGATCTGATCATAGATATTTAGTTAGGTCATAGCAATCTTTTCTCATCAATTTTCAACTGCTGCATTAATGCCTTTTAGATATTTAGCAAAGATAGTTATCTAAAAGCGATTAGATCCTAGAAAATAGCTTGGAAAAATTCTAGTTGACCAGTCACATAACCCAACAACACTGAATCAAAGCCCCCATCTCGAAAACCAAAAAGGGGCCATCAAGCTCCAAAAAACTCCAAAAGAGATCACTTCATAGAAACACAAACTACCTCTAATGAAGATGACATGTCAAACGGGCAGAAATCTTCAGACTCATGAAAATTGCTCCTTGGGAAAATCTTTGCCGAGTTGACACATGTCTTGACCCTCTCTCGAAAGGAAGGCGATAAATGAAAATAGTGCAACCACCACATGGCGCATTGCACACCTTTCCAAACAACTTTACTTGAGCACAGACACATCCGAAGCCAAAACATAAAAAACTGAAAATAAAAAATATTTAAGGAAAAATTGCTTCACAGTTCTGGTGACTCATAGGGGGCCTTTTCTTATGGAGGCACGAACCTAGGCCTCTGATAATTCTTGGATTTTGAGGAAAGTGGAATGCAACACCTCCTAATCTGCATCAATCAGTCGAATGAAAGTATGGATGAGCCTATATGCTTGGTCCAACTCAAAAACTTCCTTGAAAGAAACAAATCCCCATCTTGCAAAAACCACCCCGAGGTGATAATAAAGTCAAGAAAGAGGAAAGATCTCATGCTCGATATCATTAACGGTGGGCGTCACACTTGAACCTGGGAGTTCTATAGAAGTCTAAAACTTATATCGGATTGCATCCATGACCTGATCAACTGTTAGCACATCTCCATCTGGTGAAAGAAGAGGAGGTAACCTGAAGCTAACTAGGACACCAAAGTCCTTGATTTCATTGACTCGCTTGTTCAGCACCGTCTGACACTCTTTGCACCTTATCGCGATCTTGTGGTAGTTGATGATCTTGTTTGCTTTGACAGAAGTGGCTTTTTGATCGGGAATCCCTGCACCTTTCAGGGCCTCATCAGTGGCCACACATAACCTAGAAATTAGGCTTTGCAATTCCACCACTCGAGTACATATCTGCAAAAGTTGATCGACCATTGGGCCAACCTTCACATTTAATTCCTGTACATCCCTTAAGAATTGTAAAATGGGCCTAAGAATGGCAACCACAACTATAATCCTCTCTGAATGCATGGATATTAAATTCTTCAATATCGAGAGGGTCCCAGACCCTTATGCAACAACTAGCTCTTGATTGAATTGAGCCTCTCTTGCTCGTATGTTTTCCTCGATTTGACTCTTTTCTCTGAGGGTGTTTGTCAGTTCCGAACTCAACCTTCCGATCTCTTGGTTTGACCTTTCTACTTCTGCCTGGGCCTTCTATAGATCATTAAAAGTTTGAGATCGGACACCATCCAACTCTCTTCTTATGTTTTCCTAAGCGTGCTTGTTCTTTATATTTGTTTGGTGCTTAGTATCCAGCTCAACTTTTAATTTTTCAATTTTAGCATAGAGCTAAACTTGTTCACCTTGGGCTTCCGCAAGCAACTTAGATGTCTCTCCTTGCTGACTTTGTATTTGCCTTATGTGGGCCATCTCAACATCTCTAACCTAGATCTCGTTCTGCAACCTACTCACTGTTTCCTTTACATTTATCAGTTCTGCCTCACGCTTCTTCAACCTTCTGTCCAGCCTCTCGTAGTCTGCATATACCACCTTTTGAGTGGCCTTAGCTAGGACCACTTTTTTGTGCAAGTGAATTTCATTCAAATCTAGGCCCATGGCTCTGATGTCGTAGTCCTCCATTTGCATTTGTCCCTCGGCCTTGGACATGAGCGAATTCATGGTAGTGATCAACAAAGAATTTCACTCTTCATTGAAGCAAACTTCAATATTCTTAATAGCTGGTAGCACAACATTCTTTAACAGCCATTTTTTCTTTCTAACCTGTTGGGTGCGCTTGGTTGCATCGAAATGCTCTTGGAGACTTTGAGGAGTATCAATACTTTGTGCTACAATGGAAGCACCAAGTGGGAGACTAAAAAGGGTGACAAAAGGAGAAACTTCAGATGCATGAGCATGTAGGGAAGCAAAAGGGAGCATTATCATGGAAAAAGGTAGGATGCCAAATTGAGATTAGGCAGGGGAAAAACCAGTTAGGGTGAAAAGGGAAACGAGCAAAAGGAGAGGTGCCTTCCCAAAAGTGGATGGACCGGGAGTGACAGGCAACATGGAAGTTTCTACTCTTTCAATGGGGGCCCTTGACAGGGAGATCAAAGAATCAATAGTGGTCGAAGCAGATGCTGCTCGTTTGGTGCATGGGGTTTCTTCAGAAAGTTCATTAAAAATTGTAGGGGGTGTATTCAAGACTACTTGTTCAAGGTTTGAGGATGGATGATTCCTTTCCACGGAAGGAGGCAGAGGAGTAACCAAAGATGCAGAGGCAGGAAGAAGAGAGGGAGTAAAACTTACCTAGGTTGCGATGGTCAAAACATTTTTTAGAATAGAGTCTACTTCTTCTTCTCCTTGGTCCAATGCATTGGGTACACCTAGATCCTAGACTCGTCTTCTCTTTACACGACCAGAACTAGTACGTTCCAATCCTCTGGCGGTCGATCCCTCCGAAACTTGGCCCTTGGCAACCACAGTGGACCCTTTTGGGGATTGTCGGGTCCTTTTTCCTTTGCTTTGAGCACTGGCGGAGGTCATGACTTGTGAGTCCCTTTTCCTTGAAACTCTCCTCCTGTCGGATTCCTGAGAATGAGAGGTATGGCGCGAGAGTTGATCTTCTGATATCTCATGACTTGTCTCCAAATTACTATTGTTGGTGTCAGCCTCTTGATCATAAATTCCCTCAAACCTTTCGTCATGTGGCTGAAAGTCTTCGAACGGGGCATTGGGGAATTTCATCTCTTTTCAAAACCTCTAAAAGTCTACCTTCTTTCTTTCTAAACATCCCCTGCACTTTAATTGCGTGTTGAGGGATTTACCCATCAGGATGTTCTTCTGATACTCCACCTGTGGCACATATAAATCTAGCTATTTTGGTTGTTTGAGTGGAATGTGGGCCAAGTCGATATATACTTCTGACCTTTCCTGAGTAGGATTCCTCTTCCTCTCAAAATATTCCCAACTCTCATGTTTCAAGGTGAAGTACTTTGTCAGGTTGTAGTTCCACTTATCATAGATGAGAACCAAGCCTAAGACCACCAGTAGATTTGTAAGCTCACCCTTGGCCTTCCACTTGTTTAGTGTTACCTGACTATTAGCAATTGTGAGGGGAAGTGAAATATCTTTGTCTTATTCCTTCTGGTGCCATAGGCATTGTCGATAAGGGTTGCTTGATGGCATGCCTCCAACGTGAAAACTCTGTTTGTTACAAATCTGGGGAGTCTAAAAGGTTCCTTGAAAAAACCATGAAATTTGATAAATGTAAAATCCTCTCCCAAGAAATAATCCACTAGAGTTGGCGAAGTTTCCATTCATTGTGAGACCTCAGGAGAGAAACGACCCATAGGACGTGGCAACAAATATTGAACCACTGGCCTCAAAAAAATGATCTACAAACTAGTAATAATCCCCTATTTTCAAAAGTACATGGTTCCATACAGAAACTGGTTGACAACAACCTTTTACATCTAACCTAGACACTGGGATATCTCTCTCCAGCAATCTAGAATTCTAATGCAAAATCAAGTGGGCCAAGAAAGAAGAATGCCTAAATTTATACTCGGTGTTATAATTCTTCAATCGCTCCAGCATTCCTTTGGCTATTACTTCTGCAAAATCATAATATTTTTGGTTCTTCTCCCTTTTGAACACAAAAGACAGGCCCATCTGGAAAGGACGGATGTCCTCATCATTATCAAGGCCAAAAACCTAAGCCAACATTGACAATACAGACTGTGTGTCTTTCTTGAACTTTCTGCATGAAAGAGGAAAAGAAAGATGACCTCTCTCTGGTTGTTCCTTTGTTTCTTCCTCATAGAAACTTATTTTCTTGGCCATTTCTTCTATGAAGATGTCCATCTTTTCTTCATCAAAATTTTCAGTGCCCCAGGTCATAGGGATACACAACATATCCCGTATGGCTTTGGCAGAAATTGTAACCTTGACCCTATTACCCTCAATGGCTCTTGTCCTTTTGTTGAATCTTCTAGCACATGTGTCCACGAACTCCGAGAATGGGTGTACGATAGGCAACATGAATTGTGGAAGACCACAATTCCAAAGCCGAAATGCGAAACCCTCTAATGGTTCATGCTGCATCATTATTTCAAATGCACCCTCCCTAAAACTTTTAGGGTTAGTTGACTACCTAGGGTCGAAAACATTGTTGGCACAATCCCGCATTGCCTCCCTTAGGATACGTTTGTCTGGTTGCACCTTTTTACAAAATTTGAACGACCACTCCTTAGGCGTTGGGGCATTGGAAAATGAGTTCCACCCAAAGATATCGGCGTAACTAGGCCTATTGCTTGAGGCTCCAACTTTTCTACCAAATGTTGATGGCTCTGCCATGACTATATCAAAAATTTGCAAAGAGTTTTCTTAATGAAAATGACCACTTGCCTTTTGCTTCTTTAGAAAAATCTACTTGTGAGTGAAATTAATTTCCTCACATGTACATGTAGTTAAGGGTACACCATTATTGTTGGTCCATTAAATGCTGCCACCAAGACGATATGTGTGGATTTGAGATCCGTATCCCTTGGGAATGCCAAAAAGGTCGCGAGAATGGAATTAGTACATTCTCCCCACCACCTCTTTCACAAATAAACTCATTGCATCGGAACACATGCCTTTAGATATGAGAAACATGTTGAAGTAACACAAGGTACTTTTGAAAAGATGTGCCCATTTAATTTGTCAAAACTTAGCACATTAATCCATTTCTTTTCACATAAGTAAGTTGGCTAGTGTTGACGATGGAAAAGGACACACGTCAACAATCGACATACGAGCATTTACTCTGAACACCCAAATTTAATTCTCAAGACCTTTTGTTAGATCCTACATATGATTTATCTATTGGCCTCTATTTACTTTGGAATTTTTACGTTGTCGTCCGAACAAAAATGGACTTCCCATTGGTTGGGTTTGCCGGCTTATCTTTTCTATATATAGCTATGCTACCTGATTGCAACATTCATTTGAAAGATATAGCCTTTAATTTTCGCAAGCTTTTTTGTTGTCTCCCATTCCACCATAATTCGCTGCTTTCTCAGAATGTTAGCTGGCTTAGGCACTCCTATTTGAATTCTTCCACGGAGGCCACAATACTGCTTTGTGGGAGAGGTCACTAGTGATAGAATCAAGCACCTGGTGAAGAGGTGTGACCGCCTTAGCTTGGTTGCGTTCAGGTGGGTAGTTGGCTAGGACTACATTGATGATGAGAACCAACTCTAGAGCAACTGCAATGTTCTTTCCCACTTTGTGGCCTCCCTGCTTAACCTGAATGTGGCCAAACCCATGATAATTAAATTGTGTCACCATATGTTCAATGTTGCATTGATGGAAGGGCTTGGCAAGATAGTGCAAGTAGCTATCCCTGGCGTTGGCATTCCGAGTGCCATGGATCTTCGTAGGCACGTGGACTATGGGATAGACGTACCCTGGTTGCCGTTCCTTTTTGACTTCTGCACCATGGACCTTAAGACGTATCGCTCGTATGCTCAACCAACGACCACCTACCTGCTTCGGGAGTATGGCGTGGAGCATGTTCCTAGGCTCACCTAGAGGAAGCACTTCAAGTTTCTGGTGCATAACCGCGATGACTAGGCTGATAGCCTGCACTATGTGGAGCCTATGTGTGTTGTGTGTTCACCCTCCTTTTGCATCCTAACATAGAAGAAGAAGAAAAAGAAAAATTGACGATGAGCCGTTTCGGCTTTCTGGACAATGGTTGGAGGCCTATCCTTTACTATTTTTTGCATGTTGCCTCCTTTTTGCTTCAAACCTCTTTTTGGGTTTTGCTCGAGAGAGCCTTATGTGTAAATCTGAGCCTTAGGCTAGTATTACATTGTAAATTTTTTGATGAATAATATAATACTAAACTTTTCTACTTCTTACTTTGCTATTCTTAATGGCTTATTCTCAAAATTAAGTGTATTTATTATTATTTTTACATATGGTACATAACTGTTAATTTTTTTAAAGAACTATGTATTTTAATGGAATAATTTTAGATAAATACTATTTATCGGTATATCTAAAGAGTTTCCTTCCATATCTTCAAGTTCGTATGCATTCTTTTCCTTGCACGCACTAATTCAGAAGGGTCCCTTCCACAGCGCTTCAAATTTTGTATGTTGTCATGGTTTTGCAATACGCTCATCATACTTCAGCACTAGGCTCCCTTCCTTGAATTCTGGGTTAGAGGTCTTTTTGTTGAACCATCGCTTTACTATTTTTTGGTAGCTGATCATGGCTTCATGAGCTTTTTCTCTATCTTCCTCAAGTTTGAGGAGTTCTACCAATTGTACTTCCATTCTGCCACTTTCTTTGACTTCAAGGGCTTTTAGTAGCTGCAAGGCAGGAATTTCTATGGAAACAGGTAGCACCACCTCTTTTCGTACACTAGTTCATAAGGGGAGGTGCTCAAAATCTTCTTGGGAGTAATCTAGTCCACCCACAAATTAGCTCTCAGGTGTTTGTGTCAATCCCTTTGTCGTTCCGACTCAATGCACTTGATTAACCTAATTAGGTTTTTGTTGGGCGACTCCGCTAACCCATTTCATTGTGGGTAGTAGTTTGATGAATTTTTAAGGTAAACCCCATGTTTGATAGCAAAATATGACACCCCCAAACCTACAAAATCCTGAGCATTGTCATATATGATGGTTTTGGGTGAACCAAACCTAGTTACCAGCTCTTTAAGGAAATTGACAATCTCGTCCTTTGTGGAGTTTTTTAGGGCTACGACCCTTGTCCACCTTGTGAAGTAGTCGGTTGCTATAAGGATCCATTTGTGGCCAACACTAGAAATATGATATATCATTTTGATGAAATCCAAACCCCATTGAGCAAAGTGCTCCTTAGTTACAATTGGAATCAAATACAAAGCAAAATTCTTTCTTTTGCTAACAAAGAATTGGCATTGAATACACTTCTGCACTAGATGATGTGCTTCAGAAAATATAGAGGAGCAATAATATCTTGCTTGCATTATCTTCAAGGCAATAGTCTTGGCGAAGAAATGTCCATCCTCAAGACTGTTATGGTACTCATTAAGAACTCTTTCCACCTGTGACTTGTCTAAACATCAGAGCAGGACACCATCATAATTTCTCTTGTATAATATACCTTCAATTAATACATACCTAGTGCCTTGCAATCAGTATTATCACCTTTTATGGGATGGAAGGTTGGTCGGGCAGTGTTAATTTTGTAAATACTGTGTCTGATCCACCACCCAAGACTCATTAGAATCAAATTGGTTCAAGTAGACTTGATTGGTCTCCTTCTTAGCTATGAAACTTGATTCCTGTGCAATGTATTCGCATAGACCTCTCCCCTGAACTAGATTGGTTGGTCTAATGTCCACATCATACTTTAGGATCTTGGTGATCCAGTTTTCTTTCTTTTCAGTTATCTCATCTTCTATGATATACTCATGCACACTGGGATGTGCAAGGTGGATAGTGATTTTATTGGCTGACACCAAGTGTCAGAACTTCTTTAAGCTTTTACCAATGGAAAAATCCTGCTTTTCTACAAAATTATACCTAGCCTCATAATCTTTAAGAGTCCTTGAGTGAAATGCAATAGGATGCTCTCCATTATTTTCCCCATCCTTCTAAGTGAGCACCAAAGCTATGTTGTGTTGGCCACTGTATACATAGAGTAGAAATCTTTGGAAAATTCAGGGTTAGCCAATACCGAAGCAGTGAAGATAACTATCTTTATTTGCTCAAAATTTGATTTTCCCTCGGGGGTCCATTTGAAAATTAGGTTCTTCTTAAGCATTAGCGTGATTAGTCTCGCAATGCTTGTGAAATATGAGATGAACCTGCTGATAAAGTTGACCTTCTCCGGAAAAGACTGCAGTCCCTTCTAATTTGTTGGTAGGGGTAACTCCATTATGGATCTCACCCTTTTGGGGTGTATTGCTATTCCCTCTTTTGACACCACAAAACCAAGTAGCTTACCTTGAGGTACTTTGAAAACACATTTTGTTGGATTCAAAGAAATCCCAAACTACTAACATTTCTGGAAAACCATCTCTAGATGAACAAAGTGATCATCTTTTGACTTTGAAAAGACCGTTAGGTCATCCAGATATATTAAGATAATCAGGTTGATTAATTCTCTGAAGGCAATATCCATTGCTCATTGAAAAGTTGTACCAACATTTGAAAGTCTGAACGACATTTTTGAGTATGCAAATGTTCCCCACTTAATGGTAAATGTTGTCTTATGTTGGTCGCCTTCTTTTACATATACTTGGTTGTAGCCTGAGAAACCATCAAGCAATGAAAACATCTCTGATCTGGCCACAGTCTGCAAGATTTTCTCCATTTATGGAAAAGGTTAGTGGTCTTTTAGTGAGGCTTTATTAAAATCTCAAAAATCGACACAAAACCTAATATCTCCATTCTTTTTCTGAACTAGTACCAAATTTGACACCCAGGTGGAATGCTTAATCAGATATATGATCTTGGACTCGATCAATTTGGTGAGCTTCTGCACCATCAACACTTTGACCTTTGGATTGATTGGCCTTTGCTTTTGTTGGACGGGCTTTGACCCTTCCACCAAGTCAATGGTATGCTGAATTATTCCTAGGTCATACCCCCTAAGATCATCATAGATCCAAGCAATAACTCCATCATATTTGGAACATAGATCCTTTAGTCTTTCCTTGTCTCTTCTCATAACTTCCCTTCTAAATTTTAACTTCCTGCCATTTCTAACATCAAGCTCTTCATAGTCCCTTGCATCTGTAGTGAATCTCTGCTTACCATTTCTTGCATCTTCACAGTTAAAGAGATTTTCATTAAGGGAGATTAATCCCCGAGGAAGCTTATTTCCCTTTAACTAGATAACCTGTTCTTCGGGAAATTCTTCTCCTAGTTGTGAATAGTCAGAAACTACTCTTGCTTTCTGCATAAAGGAAACTATCTATATATCATCATCAAATGCTTTCCAGTTTTGATCATTGTCAGGGATTGTGGGTTGGACAATGACCTATATTGCCTTCTGCTTGGTTGAATAAAAAATTGGTTCAAATTGCAAACCAATAGAAGGCATTCAATTGGTGACACTGTTTTGAGATTAGGGAATAACTTGTACATTGAAAGCTTCAAAAATCTCAATCAAATCCCATATCCAATGTTTGTATGACTTCATTCTTGTATTCTTTGTAGCTACTTGCCCACGGACCTAGCTCACAACTAATTCTAAATCTCTGAAAGCTTGCATTCTCTTTACACCCATTCACTCGATAAGGATCAGACCATGGACCAAGGCTTCGTATTTCACATCATTGTTCGAGCACGAGAACTAAAAATGAAAATATTTAGGGGTCTCTGATCCTGTCGAGGACACTAGTAGGATACCTACTCCAGAACCAAATTTGTATTTGGTGCCATCAAAATATAAGGTCCATAGACGATTGGCTATCAGATCATCATATTCCTCTCGATCCTTCATCAATTTTGGAAAAACTTGATCATCGTCAAAAATCACGTAAGTGCCTAGCTCTGTTGCATGAAATTTGTCGAATGGGTCAGAATCAATTAATTGGTTGAGTAGCACCTCTTCCTTGGGAGTCCGATCACTCATGTTTTCTTCATCTTGCAACATCTCTACATAATATCGCTCCTGCTATGAGAAAGAAGTATTCATTGCTTCAAAGCACATGACTACATTGTCTACTATATGTTTAGGATGTAAGGATTAAGAAAGAATCTTCATCTTCACCCCATGCTTAGTTCTCAATATCAGGTGGGACCAATCAAGCGCCAAATATCCGCCAAGCTTTGCGGTGAAATCTCTTGAGAGACACATTCTAAAGACTGGGGGAATGTCTATCACTACTATTTCCTGTGTGACCATTTGGCTCGGACATGAGAAGAGGGTTAGAGATAGATCTTTTATCCGACTAGTGGTCGAAACCTTCTTCTCATCTAATTGCATGATTCCCTTCTCAAGGGGCTCATATTTAAGTTTCAGGGCATTAGCCACTTGTTTTGGCATGACCGTTGTGCTAGCCACTGAATCAATCATGTTATTATGCAAAAGCTTATCTCCCACAATAAGTGTTAAAAAGAAAGGTGCGGGCTTTGGCTTGCTTACCTCTTTCTCTTTTGCATTGTCCATGTCGTTCACATAAGTTGCTGCTTTTGGAGCTTGAGGGTCTGACATAGATCATTTTGTCTCTGCTTTGACCACATGATGGAGTCGCATCTATCTGCAGTAGTTGTTCTTCTTTCTTTAATGCTTCCCAAAGTAATGTCTTTTGTTCAGGGATAGATATGACATCCCATAGAGATATACTGGCAGGCGCCTTCTTCAATTGTTCCACCACATTCAGTGTTCTGACCGGTTGGGTCTTGGGCTTGAATGGTGGTATTTCTCTTTTTTTTTGGAAGAAAATGTTCCATCGTGAATAGGCTTGGTGACTTATTCATCTCCTTCTCTAGCAATGGCGGAGTGTGTGGCTATAGAGCCTACTTCTCTTGCAGTAGTGGATGACATGGCTGAGGACGTAGCAAAGCTTGTTGCACATATTCTCCCACGAGCCTTCTTTTGGATATTGTGTTGTAATTTGACTATACTTGTGGGGTACTAATCATTAAAGCTTCATTTGAAAACACCGCATCTTCTTCCTCCATCCACAAAACTAGTGCTTGGTCAGGCGCAATATCTAGTTCTTGCTCTAGGGAAATTCCTTGCATTTGTGCTCTGAAGCAGGAATTTTCCATTTCAAAGGACTCATATTCATCCACATTTAGGGACATGCCCTTGTTTCTTTGTTCCGCTATCTTCTGTTGCATATTTCCCATCAGATAATTTTGGGGCATATGACTATCGCTGCATGGGAAACACCATACATTCTCATCCTCTGCCAAGTTATTCTGGCCTGGGATTAACTCTTTACTCTAGCTATCCTTGATTGTTTGTAGTGGCATGGTGACCAGAACTATCTAGTTTGTAGACGTTGTTTGTTGACCTCCTCCTCTGGAAGGCCCTTGATACGTATTCTGTTGATAGGATGGTCTGATTCCATTGTAGGTTTGAGTGGTCTGCTTCAGAGGTGCTGTTTGCTGTCATTTGATAAGAACCAACTCGTTAGCAAAAGTCTGCATGAGACTCTTCATGTTGTTGATGTCCATTTCTATAGAGGAAGAGTCTGACATTCTTATTTTAGCGGTGGGGTACACGTACATGGATTGCGGCGTAGCTGATGTCAGTTGTATAGCATAAGTGTTTGACATAGCTTCTTCTTGAGGACCACCAGATATTTTTGCAAATACTAGCATCATAGGTCATGGTGGAAGCTTCCCAATGTTGATCAAACTATTTTCCACTCGCACAACCAACTCGTATGTGTTGGGTAAGATATACCCTCCCATGAAGGTTATCATCATTGTGATGTCCGAATTGAAAGCATTTAGGTAGAACATAAATGCCATCATCGTTGGGGGTTGAGCAATCACAAGGATTCTTTGCCAGGTTTTGTGAAACCTGATGTTGAATTCGCTCATGGCCTCTTGTGGGGTTCTTTTGATGGTGATTAGTTGATGTAGCAACGAAGAACAATCTCCCTTCTCTAAGAAGTGTTCAAACAACCTCTCTCTCCGAGCTGATCCTAGGAGAGGATAGAATCCAAGGACAAAGATCGATACCAATATTGAGCCTTTCCTTTGAAAGAGGCAGCTAACAGCCTACGAGCGATATTCTCCTCCGCTATGTTATGTACCCTACATACCTCTGCTATATCTTGAAGGTGTTCGAAGGGGGTTTTGAAATCTTCTTTGATTTTTTTTGGGATAGCATTGTGGGCGTTAGCGGGTATGGCATGCCATACATCTAGGGGCATAGGTGGTTGTAGTGGACTACCGCTATCCCAAGTTACAAAATTTCTAGGAGCAGGGGCAACTACATGAGCCATGAAGAAAAGATTCCTATGAATTAGGTATACAACTATCCTAATTTGGAAGGTTGAGCCTCCAAGTGGAGTAGATAAGGCTCTAGATATTGGGCTCTTCTCACTCTATTGCTCCTTACAGGAGATACAAAACCTGTAAGTCTTCATCTCCTAGGTACCGAAGTAGGTAACTGGGAGTATTGGAAATGGCCTCTTGAGGATGCTCTTGTTTGGATTCTGGGCATGAAACTTTAAATTTCTTTCCTTGGCCTACTTTAAGAAATATTTTTGACTTCTAATCAGGTGTTTGGAGAACTTCGTGTCCCATCGGGCATGCCAAAAAAAGAACTGTTGATCATCAAAGCTTGTGCCACTTCGACAGTCTTATGGGAAATTCAACAAGTGGGTGACTAATTTGTGCCTCACTGAATACCTCCGGGATTTTTATAAAAAGCCGACTCTTCTCTAAGTTTTGGAGAAAAGGGTAGAAGGAAATGTAAACATAAAACATAAAAAATGGTGATATGCCAAAGCTTTTACAATATTTCAAACCTAATCTTTCCAATGAATGATATGTTTAGACACAAAACGCCACAACCCTTCATTGTTGGGAAGAGAACAAATAGCAAAGGCTAACTAAAAGCACAATGTAGTCTTTCGATTCTCCATGCAGGTAGTATTCATTAATGTCTGATCAAACATAGAGATTTCCAAGGTTAACAGAAAAACATTTAGAAATTGCATAAACTCTCTTTTCTTACAAGACAATACAACAAAATAACAACCCTTCAAAAAAATAGAGAAGTCCACAGACATAATCCAATTTTCACAAGTTATTATCCTACCATATAAGCCTACAACATGGAAATCAACAACTTAAACTATTTGAATTTAGCTTGACACAGTGTTTTATTCAGAATGAAAGCATAAAGAAGGAAAGCTTGATAAAGGCCATACATGCATAGTCTCAAAAATTTCTTCCAAATAGTTCATGCTTAAATATCAAATGAACTTTAAAATGGAGGTCAGATGCCAATCCGATAATAGTTCAAGCATAAACAATATAACATGCTAGAGAGGCATTTGTGCAATTCTACTTCTGAAAATAGTTCTATAAATTTAAGAAAACTACAAAAACTTTTTCCTCAGCAAAGGAAATTGAAACTCAAGGAACCAACCCCTTCGTTCTATCACCCCCTCTCATTTATAGCTGCAAAAAGAGAAAACCACCACCACAACATAGAAGTAATTGCTGCTAGATGTTGGAATTTGATAACACATGATCTGATCATAGATCTTTAGTTAGGTCATAGCAATCTTTGCCCATCAATTTTCAACTGCTGCATTAATGCCTTTTAGATATTTAGCAAAGATAATTATCTGAAAGTGATCATATCCTAGAAAATAGCCTAGCAAAATTATAATTGACTAGTCACATAACCTAATGACGCTGACTCAAAGCCACCATTCAAAAAACCAAAAAGGGGCTAGCAAGCTCCGACAAACTCCAAAAGAGATCACTTCATAGAAACACAAACTACCTACAACAAAGAGATGACATATTAAACAGGCGAAAATCTTCAGACTCATGAAAATCACTCCTTGGGAAAATATTTGCCGAGTTGACATGTGTCCCGACCCTCTCCTGAAAGGAAGGTGTTAAATGAAATCCGCGCAATCACCACGTGATGCATTGCACACCTTTTTGAACAACTTTACTTGAGCGCAGACACATACGAAGCCAAAACATAAAAAGACAAAAATAAGAAATGATTAAGGAAAAATTGCTTCACAAATGGAACTCTTATGAGGTTTTACCTTTAACAACACTTTGTCACCTACTACAAAATTCCTAGGTACTTGTTTTGCATCTACATCACTTTTATGTCTATCATTGGCTTCAACTAGCCTTTGCTTAACAATCCTAACTTGTTCCTCCATTTCTACCAACATATTTGGCCCAAGACACACCCTATCCTCAAGTTTATCCGAACTTATAGGGGTTCAACACTTTCGACCATACAATGCTTCGAAAGGAGCCATCTTCATTACTGAATGGTAGATATTGTTATAAGCAAATTCTACTAAGGGAAAATAATCTTCCCACTTGTATTGCTGATCCATGCAATACATTTTGAGTAGGTCTTTGAAAAATTGATTCACTCTTTTTGTTTTTCCATTTATTTTTGGATGATATGCTGAACTTATATTTAGTTGAGTCCTAATTGTAGAAAATAAAGTTTTCCAAAACCTTGAGGTTACATGTGCATCCCTATCTGAGATAATCTTCTTAGGAATTCCATGCAGTCTAAACACCTCTTGAATGAATTTTCAAGCTATGACAGGAGCTCCATCAGTTAGATTCCTAGGTATGAAATGCGCTACTTTAGTAAGCTTTTCCACAACCACAAGAATGGAATTGTGCTTATTCCTTGATATAGGAAATCCTTGCACAAATTCCATACTTATAAATTTCCACTTACTCTCTAGAATATCATGTGGGTACAGTAAACCTATAGGATGATGATGTTCAACTTTCACCCTTTGACATTCAAGGCACTTAGCCATAAATATAGCAACATCCCCTTTCATCCCTTTCCAAAAATATAATGGCTTCACATTGGCCATCATTTTTGTCACACCAAGATGTCCAAAGTATGGTGTTTCACGAACTTCTTTCCATACCAGATTTCTTAACTCTTCTAAGTCAAGTACATACATTCTCTCCTTATACCTAAGCAATCTATTAGGTTCAAAATTAAACCCTTCATACCTTGCATCTTGAAAATTATGTGAGTTCTTGCTTAACTTGCATGTAGTACTCATCCTATTTGCATTTCTATAATACTTGGCCTTTAAAGTCAGTTTGGATTGTCACTATTGAGGCAATATGACATTTGCGATTTAAGGCATTGACAACCTAATTTTCTTTTCCCTTGATGCAATTGATATTGAAGTCATAATCAAATATCAACTCCAATCATCTTCTCTATTGTGCATTCAAATTATGCTGAGTGAATAAACATTTCAACCCATGATGATTGGTTTTCATCTCAAAGGGCTTTCCCAACAAGTAATGCCTCCACATTTGTAATGAATGAACCACCGCTGCTAACTCTAAATCATGTGATGCATAATTTTGCTCATAAGGTTTCATCTTCCTTGATTCATAAGCAATTACTTTTCCTTCTTGCATTAAAACTCCACCCAAGCCTTCTCTTAATGCATTTGTGATAACAATGAAGTCACCATCAGGATTTGGTACTTTCAAAATTGGGTAGTAGTTAACTTCTCTTTGAGTAGATCAAATGTTGTTTGGCATTTTTCTATCCACTCAAATTTCTTCCCTTTCCTCTGCAAAGAAGTAATTGGAAAGGCTATCTTGGAGAAGTTTGTAACAAACTTCCTATAATATCCCTCCAAACCCACGAAACTTCTCACCTTAGATATATTTTTGGGCACTGGCCATTCTAGCACTACCTTGATCTTAGCTGGATCAACTAAGATACCATCTATCGAGATTACACGACCAAGAGAATGCACTTTCTTTTGAAAGAAGGTGCACTTAGAGATTTTTCCATACAACTTATGTTCTGTTAGTCATTGCTGAACTATCTCTAAATGCTTACAATGATCCTCCTCGTTCTTTGAATAAATCAGGATATCATCTAGGAAAACCAAAACAAGCTTATCTAGGAAATCCCTAAATATGTTGTTCATTAGGTTCATAAATGTTGCTATCACATTAGTTAGTCCAAATGGTAGAACTATAAACTTATAATGCCCATATCTAGTTTTGAAAGCAGTCTTGAAGATGTCCTCATCTTTGATTCTTAACTGGTGGTATCTAGATTGCAGATCATTCTTAGAAAATACAGTAGCTCCCTGCATTTGATCAAAAAGATCATCAATGTGTGGCAATGGATACTTGTTCTTTACTCTAGCTTTGTTAAGCATCCGATAATCTATGCACAATCACAAAATACCATTCTTCTTTTTCACAAAGATTACTAGTGCTCCCGAAGGTGATACACTGGGTCTTATCAATCCCTTAGACAACAATTCATCTAGTTGTGCCTTAAGCTCCATTAACTTAGTTGTTGTCATTCTATAAGGAACTTTGGAAATAGGTTCAATTCCTGACACAATATCAATAGAGAATTTGAATACCCTTTTCGGTGGTAATCCAGGTAGTTCTTTTGGAAACACATCCGAAATTTTTCGCAAGATAGGATATCTTTCCATATCTATCTCTCTAGTTTTCATCATTTCACCTTCTTCCATATCTTGGTAACTTTGTGGTCCATAGTTTTCAAGACTATCCTGAGAGTTAAATTCCTTATAATATTCAATCTTTTCCATCTTAACTACAAAGAGCTTGCATCCTTTCTTCTTAGCCCTAAGCAATTGCATAGTGGATATTTCACGCAACTTGACTTCCCTAGGTATCCCTTGTAGCATTACTTGGTTACCAAAATCATCCAAGCATCCTACTATTTTGGCATGACAATATACCTTGGCTCTATGTCTCCAAAGCTAGTTCATTCCTAGGATAACATCATAGGATCCTAAGGGTGCTACATATAGGTTTACCTCCATAAAAAACAAGGTAGCTCAATCCTAGCTTTAAACATTGTTCCACTGTTGCTCTTGTCTGGTTTGCATATTCTACAACCCATGACTTTGCCATGTAACCAACTTTCCTAGATATTTTCTTTGCAATAGATTGTAGGTGAAATAATTTTTTTAGTAGCTCCAATATCTATAAGTATGAAAATGGGAAAACCAAATAAAATACCCAGAGTCTCTACTGGGGTAACTTGATACTCCACTTGATGATCATCCAAAGTAGCATTAATCTTTTGTTGGAATGCCACTTGTTGGGGAGGAAGTGGGTTTCCATAAGATTGTGACCCAAAAGGCTTATTGGGAAAATGCATAGCATAATGGTCTCCACCACATGTGAAGCATCCCGTTGCCGGTCCTTTCTTCCTTGCAGGTTCACCAAATTTACTAGCATTACTTACAGTATTGTTAGGATTCCCACCATTGAAACTATTCCTCTTGCGTTCCCTCCTTGATTCTCTTCCATTATTTTAGGGTCCCTTTTCCCCTTGTTTCTACAAATCTTGCACATCTTCAAACTTCCTTGGAGTTGGTTTAACTTGAGCTCCTACAAAATTCTTACAATTCCTATTCTCTTGGTGGATGGAGATAGCTTTGAACTTTTGCTATTGCTTAGTAGCCTTTTCATACACTAGATCCATAGTGGCTAGGCCATGAAAATCTACCTCACCATCGATCTGGCTATTAACCCCCATAATGAGTTTCCTTATATGGAAACATTCATCCTTTTGATACATTGGTACATATTGTAGTAGTCGAGTGAACATTTCCTAGTACTCATTTACCGACATCTCGACTTGCTTCAAATTTTGAAAATCAATGAGTTTTTGGTCATAAAAGAGTTGAGGTAGCCATCTTTTCTTGAACATCTCCACAAACTCGTTCCATGTGAGTTTCAAAGAACTAAGACTGAGTTCCATTTTCTTGTTCATCCACTAGTTAGAGGCTTCACCCGCTAACTGATAGGCTCCCCACACTACTTTCATGACCTTAGAATAGTTTCTAATCTCAAAATATTTCTCCAACTGAATCAACCATGCCTCAACTTCTTCCCTGCTAGTGGTACCTTCAAATTTGGGTGGGGTTATTTTCCTCATGTCCCTAGAAAGTTCATTAGCTAACCTCTTCCTACTAAATCCTTCAGATTGAGAGTGAGATTTCTCATTTTTGTGTTCATGTGTCTATTCATGATCATGAGAATTATCTCCCTCATCTTCATTGACAAGGACCTCTTCATTAACTGGGACTTCTTGTTCTACTCTATCTCTTTCCCTTACTTCCTGCTCAAGATTTCCCAACTTTGCATTGGTTTCATTAATGATAGCCAAAATTTGGTCCAATTTAGCTTCATCACCTACCGAACCTTGTCTAACTTCTTGACTCCCTCCAGGATTGGTCCTTGTTCTCACCATCCTTACAAGAAAAGGGTTATACCTGAAGGTTCATCTATATTATATTCAATCGTGTTCTTATTATCTTATGGAAAACATTTAAATGAGCATTCATTCACACATAAATAAATCTCACATAAGGTTTGAGCACAAAATTTTGATAAATAGATGATGTTTTTATTATTACCAAGGATCTAAATATCCTTTCATTTACATAGAGTGACTATTGAGATAGTCAAGTGGAGAGTATCCCTCAGATTCACTCTCTAACACATAACTCAATGGGGTATACCCCTCATATTTTTGTTCATCTCTCATTTTCTCATATCCATCCCAAATGGATAACAACCTTTGGATTTTTCATTTGATACATAGTTGCGGGGGACATAACCCTTCGATTCATTACTTGAGGAAATTACAATCACTTCTGACATAGGAAGGACTCTAGGGTCTCTAAATATGAATGGTGGACTAATACTCCCTTCCAAGGGCATATCCTTGGAAAGTGATAAGGAATCAAACATTACTGGTGAAACTAGAGGTAAATAGTTGAAATTGGCCTCCTCCTTCATCCTTCTCTTTACTTCACTAATCTGAGAAAGAGCGTGATTAGAAGTTTTAGTATCACTTAACCAAATGACATTATCATAGTTGGTACCCTCAATCGTACAAACATTGGCCTCTTTTTCTTTCTTGGCTTTTAGGTATTGCTCATTCCCGATTATTGACTTCCTTGCAATTAACCTAAGATGCACCATCCTAGCACAATAATTTCCAAACATTAGTCTTTCAATGTTGGATGGAAAGTATGATGAGCACATAGGTTCTAGAGCTAAACCTGGTAGCTCTGATACCACATGTAACATGCCAATTGTTCTTCCTAAGTTTTCACTTTGAATTAAATAAACTATGTTTCATAACCATTGCCATTAAATTTTTCTTTTTCCAAATGAGAACAAATGAACATAGATGACATAACAAATTCCAGTTTTGTTTTCATTTCCAAAATTATATTCCACATATTACAATATTTCCAAGATTGTATACAAAATACATACATAGCTCAACCGAGCTTCAAAGCAATAGATATAGATGGTTCATGAATCTCCTTCCAAATCTTGGTTGCTAGTTGAAGAGGAGAAACATCACTCAAGCGCTTTTCCGCCAATCACAGACTCAAATGCGGTCCCTCACACATCTATCATCTGATAGTTGGCCCTACCCTTTGACGAAGAGATTGGTGGAGTGACCTCATAATGACAACCACTTTGAGCTTAGTATTGTGCCCTACATATCTAGTACCTAATCATATGGTAGCTACACCTACAAGTATGAAAATCTTGAACTAGAATACACAAAAGGACATGGTGAATTGATAGTGGAGCCAAAGGTAATCACACTACTTTGGCCAAAGTATTCTCACTTAGTATCTCAAGTGATAGTCAACCTACTCACATACACTATACAAGCTCGATTTGACTTTAGGCCATTATAAACTATGCATAGGAAATTTCCTTCAATAGGTAGTCAGTCACCTCAGAAATAACCTATTCCTTCGCGATAGACAAAGGCACCTCTACCCATTAAGCAAGCATAAGCTACCCCCTTCGATGGATAATCTAATCCTAGGTATAACATACGAGCCTTCTAAGTCTACAAATTAACTTTGCATAAAATAACTTAACAAGCTATTCCCTTTATGGCAAGCCTAGTATTTAATACTAAAGATGACATTCAATCTCTCCTTAATATGGAGAAAGTACAAGAACTCATAAGAAAATCATAACAATCAATCTTTTCCTTTTCTATAAGCAAAATAGACTATATCTCTATTTTATGCAGCCTATTGCAATTAATACTTAAAAAACATAAGGCAATCAATCTTTAACAATAAAGAGAAAACATGAATTAGAATCTCATGCTTGATTTACACTTATTCCAATTGACCACTAAATACCAAGCTTTTCCTGCTCTTATCTCCAACTTAGCAACAAACTCTCTGCTAACCTCTCTCACTAAACTTCTCTCAATAACTCACAACAAAATATGAACTCACTCGATGGAAAATATAGCAGAAATGAGTAGTAGAATGATGCAAAGAAGAATTGTAAGCAAATGAGGTGCGTATGCCTCATATATATACCCAAAAACTAGCTTCTTCAACTTGTACTCAAGGTACAAACAATGACACTTCTCAACAATAAACCAACGACTCAACTTAACAAAGGAAAGGTGGCATAATTTCATCTTATTACTAAAACATACAATAGATTGACTATATGCTTGCCACAACATATTGACTAATTCTCAATGCACGTGTTAAATACAATGAATCAGTTTCCAAGCATGAAATACTTCTAAATAATACAGAGAATTCATAATATGGCACCAAGTTTACAACACCTTCCCTATTCTCAATCCTGTGGTTTAACCAAGGAAATAGTCAATATTCATTTGGCAACACATTTTATAGTCAACTTGGTCATGGACTAAGTAATCAACACATTATGAATGAATCAACTTCCTCATTAATAGCACTATTTAGTGCTTGACCTAGCACGTCTATTTACTATGGTTCATATCTTTTACTCATGTGCTTAATATTTTAAACATCAGATTCAATGTTTAATGTTTCCATTGCATATTAAAATGTGTTTCATTGCTTGGCAATGCACTACTTAAAATAGCGATGCATTTATATTAAATCGACCATAGCACATATACTTTATATTGGCCTTAACATAGATCGACCATATCTTAATAGATATACATATATATATCAATAATTAAATAACTTTTAATGCTATATATATATATTTATCTATAATCTTTGCCAAATAAGTTTGTCTGAATATTCCACTTGATATTCGAATGAATAAGAACAAGTTAACATTTCATATACAATATCATTTGTATATATATATATACATATATATACCTATATACATGTATACGTATGTATACATATGTCGATATATTCATATGGACATTTCCATTTGTCTTTACGTATGTGTATATCGATACATGTATACATATGTATATATCTTATATATACACATTTGATTATGCAATCACATACATAAACAATTACTATATTATTTATAGGAAAATATACGTGTGATGTATATATATACATACATGTTGTATTGTGCTTTTGATATCACCATGCACATAAGCAACCCGTCCATAAGTGTGCATAGGTACGTCTACCTATGTACTCTCAGGTATGTGTTCCTTCATGCATATGGATTATTGTCGACATGCATATGTATACATATATGTACATTCAACGTATGTACATCTCATAAATCAAGCATAGTAATATAAATAAGAACTCATAAACACCAAACACACAGACATCATTCGAGAATGCACTTAATAGTAATCAAGATCCTTCCTAATGCAAACACAACATACTAAAGGATGACTTACCAATTCCCAACACTATGACTTGACTCAACCATTCTATTGTGAGTGTGTGTATAAGCCTAGATAGTTTTCATTACAAGTTACCTGACAGTTCCTCTCTTGAGTGATACTTCCCCTCACTTCTAGAGGATTGAATATGAACCTACATCCAACTTAACACATTTCTATGGTAGTCAGATATTCATTTAAAACAAGCATTTACATAATACCTTTCATAGTTATAATATAAAATTCAATAACCATTCATTCCTTATATGCATTTCATCACATAACATTAAATGAAATAAACATTCATTCATGATTCTTTGATAACCAAAGTGCAATCACATATATTTCCAACCAGAATTCCAAATACATTCACACATGCAATAATTTACCCTAGCATAGTAGTAGTAAATAGGTAAACACACAATGGGGTGTGACAGTGAAGACACATTTGACATAGGGATACTCAGGAAAGTTCATTTAACACATTTACAAATGGAGCTTTGCGGATATGGGATATTCTTCTACTATGGTTAAAAAGCTATCAATATGCATGGAAAAAAGAATTGGAATGAAGTACTAGGGTATCTCTTAGCTGGAAAAATTGTTGATTATTCATTAGATCTCATTACTATGGAACAAACTGGTGATTAGAAGGCAATGATGAATCCAATTTTTGAAACAAAAAGTATATTTAAGGTAAACCATGGAGGGTAAGAAAGGAAAGTAATTGTCATTCAATTATCAAAAGCCAACGAGGAAAAATGTTAAATCTTTCAATCAAATTAGAAGAAATAAAAGATTACATGAAGATCAAAGATGATCTAATATCTTGGAAACTCTAAGGGGGAAAGAAGGAAAGTAGATAGACTCTGATAAGAACCCTATTCAATAGAGTTTAATGACATATTTTTAGTCTAAGAGAATTTTTGACTTCTCCGTAAGTCATGGTTCAAAAAGTATAAATCTGAAGTTTCATACTCCATGACCACAACAAGGTTGTTGAAAGTGAAGGTTAAGGTATTGGAACTAATAGTGAAAGATTTGGAATGGTCAAGAAAAGTTAGAGGATTTTGACCAATGAGAGAAATATTTACAACACAATTCTATATATATTTGTATTGGAAGATCAATTTGTGATTATTATTGATACTTTGGAAAAGGATAGGTAGTATGCTTAATCATGAAAGTCAAGATTATCGCCTATAGAATAGGAAATGGAAGATTTATGTACTCATAACTTTGAGCTATTGAAAAATGTTCATGAATGGTGACTATGTATGCATTAATTGTTGGATATCTCTTGGAAGATAATATCAAACCAACATGATTTAACGAGAATTGTTACTCAACTAATATAATGCTCATCGAAAGAGATAGATTGAGCTGAAATCAGGCTACGACTTTGGAAATGATTAAAGGGTGAAAGAAATATAAGATATGGATGCCCTAAGATGGAGTTATATCTCCACAATAATATCTAATAATTATGTTTCAAGAATCAAATGTGGTATAAGTCCATGGAAGAGATTTCACTAGTCGAAATTGACTATTATGAATCAGAGAAAGAACCTATGTACCAATTTTCTAGGAGATAAATGAATGAAATGAGGTAAATTGATGTCATATTTAGGATACATTGGAATGACAAAATTATTTGACTGATGTGGAACCACTATAATTTGGAAGGAAATAGAGTAAGATGTTGCAAGGTATGTAGTAAGTTGTCCAGTGATGGCACCTTTAAATTTTGCAAATTTGAAGTGCATATGTCCTTTTAATGTGTCAACAGAGGTTAGGTCAACATATTGCTAAATCTACCTCGGAGCCCATCTTCGTCGATTAAAATTTTGCAACTCAGAGGTCATCCTAAAAATACGTATGGTAGAAAGTTTGTTGGTATATATGGCAGTATGCTTGCTCATTTTTGTGCTCCCTAGATAAGTTTTGATATGCCATTTAATCCTTTCTTGACTATGACTGGGCTAAATTTGGTGTTCTGAAAAGTTGCAAATTTCACAATTCTGAAGGCAACCCATTTCTTGTCTTGGTCTAAAACAACTTTAGTTCCATTTTCATTAAAAAAAAGGTCATTTGATACATTATTTTAATATATTTCAGTTGTGGCAAACACGTCCAGTGAGCCAGTTTACAAAGGAGGTACCTAAATTTTGATTGTTGGGTGAAATATGATTTAAAACCCATGTTTGAAATAATTGATTATGGCCGCTTGCAAAAAATCTCGGCTCCAGGTGTTCCTGTTTGCGTGCAGTGAATTTCCACCATTTGACCGGCAAGTGAAATTAAATTTTCACCTTTTTCCTAATGTTTGAAATGCAGATATTTAAAACATTTTAAATACTATTCAAAGAAAATGCATGTGAATAGGTGGAGTTTTAGGGAAAATTAAATATTTCCATGTTTTATAAAGTTTAACTTTATAAACTTGTTTTCCCAGCACGACAGTGTTTGCCCATCGTCAACAAAGCTGGCGAGGAAGCGAAGAAGGGAAGTAGGGAGTTGTGGGCGGAGATTAGAGTGTTTTAAAATATTTTATTAAACATTAAACATTGCAAAAACCTTATTAATCTTTGTTGCCCGTCAGCCTGCTACAACTTTTGCTGCCATAGAAAATGCATGCAAGGAAGTGAGCAAACATGGAAATGGTTTTTTTGAGCGCCTTTTTCATTTCTCATCATGTGGAAATGTTGTTTGGGGGATTTTGGAGCTGTTTGAGAGTTGGAAAATATTTTTTTCAATGTGCATAAATTGTTTAAAGCTTTTTCAACACCCCAACATCAAGTTTTATCCTAAATTTGTCAAGTTTTTTGCTGTTGACAACATGAAAATGGTTTGCAATTAGATGTTATTTGAAACGGTAAGAGAAATGACCCAAAAATCAAATGAATGCCCTTACATAATTGAGAAGGGCTTGCAATGCTTCTCTTATCCATAGAAATTGAAGATCAATCATGTTTTTTGTATTTGGGGCAAATTTTCAGAGTGTTTACGGGTTCAATATGATTGTTTCTTCATCTAGAAGCTTTCCCAATCTATTCCTTATGCCTTGGGAGCATTTTTGCAACTTTTTAAGCTTCTGTAGAGTGCCAGTAACCAAAGAAGTGCTCAAATACGACACTCACGACCTACATCTCATTCTTCTTCAGTTGCAAGAAAAATGCACAAGTAGAATGATTGCAAACCAACTGTTTGGAAAAATGTCAAACTGTTTGCAATATGAAATGAAACCAAAAAATCTCTAAAATGCATTATTAAAGGCTTGTTTTGAATACCATTAGTGAAGTTAATAGTATATGGATAAAATTTTGACCTACAGAACAAATTTTTAATTGCCAGTAAGTGGGTTTTTACCCAAAAGTAAAATTTTTTCACTTGCAAGTAAAAATAGGGCCAGTAAATGGGTTTTTACAAGTATGGTAAAAGGTTGCACGAGATTTGCAAATGCAATTGGAAAAAAAAAAATTAGTTACAAGAATGAAGAGAAAAGAGGAGGGAAAATAGTGAGTAAAGAGGCATTCTCTAAATGCCAATTTGTTGTAGATCTAAAGGCTCAGTTAGTGACAAGTGTTAGACAGAGATTCAATCTAAGTTTATTCTCTTCTTTATATTGTAATTTCTATCTCATTTGTAGGGGTTCCAAGTTTTCCAAGTCTTGGGATATTGTAATTTTGCATAGGTTGTCTCTAGATTAGGATTTCTTAAAATTTCAAGGTTAGTGCTATAATCCTTCTTTTAATGGCAAGAAAATTAGTTTGAAACTTTTGGAAGAACCATGTCATACTGTAATGTCTCTAGAATGTATGCATTGTATTTTTAATCAAAATAATCAAGGATTATGATGGTTTTTGTTGCACATTTGTTGTGATAGGTGTTTGGATTGATGGTTTCTGTTTAAAGAATAGGTTAAAGTGTGCTCTTAATTAAATGTTGAATATATTGTATTGCGTTCAGGATCTATAAGAATGTTGCAGATGTGTCCTAAAGAGACCTCATTATTGTAAGGCAGTAATGGTTTAATGGTCACTAGTTTTGTGTTTGGGTTATTACCTTATGGGTTATTTCATTTTGACTTTGTTATGGACAAGGCACTTGTCTAGAATTTTTTTTTTGTGCAAACCCTGGAAGGAATCACCATTCAAAAACTTAAAGAATCTTTCCCATTTTCATGTTTAACTTATTTATGGTTTCCTGTATCTTCATGGAGATTAAAGAACACAAGGGCTATGCTTGGTAATGATCTAGTTGTAACTCATTTGTGTATTTGAGATGAAGATTTCTCTTAATTCATTTGTTCTTAGTGTTGATTCAAGGTGCAAAGGGATTATGCCTAAATGTAATCAAATGTATAACACCCTTTATACATTTATCTAAGAACCATCCATATGTTAGAAATTTGCAATGAGTTGTCTAGTGCAAGTCTTATTATATGTGCAGATCTTAGAATAGGGACACCCTCTTGAGTATTGTGGAACTCAAAGTGCAAAATTTTGATTATAGCCTTGTTTGTTGGCCTTTCTTATCCCTGATGTGTTGATAGTGCAAGACCTTTGTCTTAACCTCTTGATCCCTTGGTTTAGGCATTGTGTTTTTCCTTAGGATTGGGGGTTGCAAGAAAAACACCAACATCAAGTATGCCAGAGGATGAAGAAAGGATGTCATCACCAGTAGGACTTGTATACTCATGAAATTATAGGGAGGAAGTGGTAGATCATTAGAATATTTTTGATCTTTCTATGTCGATGGAACTAGCATAAAGTTATGGTGGATAGACTCACCAAGGTAACCAATTTTTTTTTGGAAATTTTGATTTGTAGAATGTCTATCCTAAACAAAAAATTTGTGTAAAGTAGTTGCTTAATGTTTCTAAGAAGGTTATCTCTGATAGGGACAAGCAAGTAATGTTAAGGTTTTGTGTAAACCATGATCACCTTGTTGAAAAATTCAATTAAAAGTATGCTCAACTTATTGCTTTGAGTCAACCAGTCAGGAAAAAAGTATAAATCAAATCCTGGAGGATTTGTGGAATACTTTTATAAAATTCTAACATTGAAATTTGATCCATTGAAACATTATATGAGAAGAAGGGATGAATTCCTATAATTTGGGAGAAGCTAGGAAATAGGATTAACCTTAGACTGGAAATGTTGTCATAAATGGAAAAATAGATCAAAATGATCAAGGAAATTTTTTTGATACAAAGCTTGAAATAAGAATCAGTACTATTATGCTCAGAATTGATAGGTTTCGAAGGGTAGTATGATGCTCAAGATGGATAGTAGTCAAGGGGCAATACTATTATATTTAAGGTAAATATTAGTGTCAATGATGGATGGTCTCGACTTCTGAGTTATCCGATGGTGTAAAAACCAAAGGGAAGGATGGGACCCTGGTGTAGTGTGCAATGCACCGAAATTCCTTTTCTATTTGGGTTACATTAAGGATAATTGTGTTAGCCAAGGGGAACGAGCTTTTCCAATCACGATGGTATAGGTGTCATGTAGGATACAATCACTTTTGTACTTATGATGTACATAAATTAAGTTGTTACTAATATAATTATGATGTATAGTTCTTTGGAGAGAAAGTATGCTTGAAGCACACAAGTTCTTCTGAAGTGTTAGTAGAGTCACTCAATGGAAGGTACATGAAGGACGAGATTGTAAAGGATCATGCTATGAGGGAAGATTATTTGGATATTTACTTATTTCTTACATGATGTGAAAATTGAAAGTAAAACCTTTATTTGACTTTATATGTATGTTTTGGTACTTTAAATCATCGGGGATGATGATTCACAAGGGGGAAGTATGTTACACCATGTTTCTCAGTTACCAGGTTACTTTTACCTTTATGAGTAACTATGATGATAAATGTAAATTGTGACCTTAATATGTTTAATAGGTGAATGAAATATTGAAATATGCATTAAGATGTTATTGCTTTTGAATGAATGATTATGTTTTATACTAATGGAAAATGCGATGAATGAATATGTATTGTAATGTGAATACTTTAATGCTTTGATGATACAAATGATTTATGATGCAAATGAATTTCATGTGAACGACTAAGTACCTTTGTGACACATTAAGTTGGATGTAGGAAGGAGTCGAGCCTTAGGTAAGAGAGGGGGGGTATCACTTAGGAGAAGAACTTGGTCTGGTAACCCTAATATGCCTATTTGAGCTATCACACACTCACTCCCTAGTTTGGTCAAATTAAGTTGAGTTAGTTCATGAATCAAGTAAGTAATCCTTGGTCATAGTTGGGGATGATTTGAATGGTCTTGGTTTAAGTCCTTGAATTCTTGATTATTTCTTTAGTTATAATTAAAGTGACTGAATCTTTGTATTGGGTATATGCTCTTCTTCATGTATTTGATATATATGTATATATATGTTGATTGATACGTATATACATTAAATAAATATATGTATATATGTATGTACGCGATAACACATGCATATGGTCATATATGTGTATGCACACACGTACGTAAAAATACTTACGTCTAACACATACACGAACATGACATATACATGGGAAAATTGATTGGCTACATATATATGTATACTTATTATATATATATGTATACTTAACATATATATATATATATATGTATACTTAGCATATATATATATATATATGTATACTTAGTATATATATATATATTATACATATATATGTATACTTAGTATATATATATGTATATACTATAATATATGTATACTTAGTATATATATATATGTATACTTAGTATATATATATATATGTATACTTAGTATATATATATATGTATACTTAGTATATATATATATGTATACTTAGTATATATATATATGTATACTTAGTATATATATGTGACTATTATTATTAAATATTAAATAATGTTATATTTGAATATATTAATATATAAGTATATATGCATGCATTTGATAATACATACATACATATTTATATATATATGTATGTGATTGGTAATAATGATTCAATAAACACACACACACATATATATATATATATATAATATAATGATGGAAGTTATATTTATATTTATACATAAATTTAAAATATATATGTATATCGTTATATAAATATATTTAAAAGTATTTTGAAATGTTTGAAAGTGAATTTAAATATACATATAATGCGTAACAATTATGGTTTGCTTGTTTAAAACACTTGGTAATACGACACATATATAATCAGATCTTTTATTGCTGAGAAGCTTGTATTGAAGCCAACAATATAATAAATATATGCTGCACTTAAATGTAGCATTTAAAAGAGGAATAAAAGCCAACATTTTGTGGCAATGAGCAGTGTATAGAATGCGCATATTAGGGAGTAAAAGGTAACACATATAATGTGCTTAAGAGAGTGAGTTAGCCTTAACACATAGTTTGAGGTGTATTGTATGCAAGTGAGTAATAGTAATTGGAGTTTATAAAAGCAATGTTGCTTATATATTAAAGATGTTATTTCAAACCCACACACCATTTTGATAAGTAAATAGGCTACACCATGATGGGAGAATAAGTATTAATGCATATAACAACACATAAAGTATTATGTATGGAATCATTTACAAAAGAAATGGTATTCATTATGTTGCTGACTTTGTCAAAACAACACATAGCTTTTGAGAGCATGATACTTGGTCTTTTGCAGAGCTGGCTGAGGTAGTCGATTTATATTGCAATAGGGAAACTTGTAGGTTGCATTTCTAAGTTTAATTCAGTGTTGTCAACAAGTTAAGAGTGACCCATCTTCAATAGAGAAGTTGGACTATATATGTGTTTGCAAGTTAGTGTTTTAAGTAGCCACATCTCACTCCATGAGCCTAGTCGATGCATTTAGAATAGGAAGGTGGAAGATTTAGTAGCTTAATTGTACAATTAAGATGCTATTTTTTTTGTATAAATAGGGGCATTCTCTCTACCTTTGGTTACACTTTTCCAATTTGATTTCTTCATTTGCTATTCTACTATAGTTTTTTGTGCAAGCATATTTTAGAGAGCTTTTGAGAGGAGAGTTGTTGTGCATTTGCAATTGTTGAGAGTATTTGTGAGAGGCTATAGTTTGGAGAGAGGTTGAAATTAGAAGGAGTAACAAGCGGGCTTATGGAAGTTGAGCTAGGGAGGAAGTAATATTAGTTGGAGCTTTTAATATAGGCACACTGATTTCTATTCCTTTATTATTTTATTATTGAAATGTTATTGTTTATGAATGCATTATTTGGAAAGTATTGATTTAAATACATATTAAGTTTCTTTTATGAACTTAGTTTATTTCCTAGTTTTGGATAATCTTGTGTGATTCTTGGTCAAGTCTTGAATTGGTGAAACACTTTTATTTGGGAATACATATATACACTATTTTGGAAATTGAGTGGTTATATTGAATGTAGAGGGTTTAAGATTGTTTACAATCACTTGATTTCTGTTTATACTCTTGAATGGAGTCATTTATTGATGAGATTATACTTTTTATTAAGGTCATTTATTGTTGAGATCATAGTTTTGAATTGAAGTCATTTATTGATGAGATCATACTTTTTGAAATGGAGCCCTTTAATGTTGTGACGTTATGAGTACTTGGGTGGTTAATTAGGTTATCCCTAAGATTAGATAATCCATGGGAAAGGGATTAACCTAGTTGGTCACTTAGTATGTGTGCATGTATGGTTAACTTGGTTATTCTCGGGGTTAGCTAATCCATGGGAAATGGTGTAACCTAGTTAGTTAGTTTGTTATAAGTTGGTTATTCTTGGGGTTAGAATAATCCATGGGAAAGGGTGTAACCTTGTTGGATAGTTTGTTATATCAACACCTTAGATTGAAGGTGTGTTATGTTTGTGAATGATCAATACCAAATCGAGCTAAAGAGTGGGTGAACAAATGACTTGCAATAAAAGTATTGGGTGTTGAATTCTTTAGCCAAAGTAGTGTAAGTAGCTACTATTTACACTGTTAGTTCATTGTGATCAAGGGATGCAAACTAGGTAGGGAAAGTCATACATGTAGGTTGTAGCCAATGTATGGTAGCTCTATATTTGTAGGACACAATGCAATGCTCAAGAAGGCTAGTATTATGAGGTTACCAAATCAATCTCTTCGTCAAAGGGTAGGGCATCTTACCAGTTAGGTAGATGTGCAAGGGACCACAATAAGTCTATGGTTGGTGGAAAAGTGCTTGAGTGATGCTCTACTTCATACAGTTGGCAACCATGATTTGAGGATGTAGCGCCAGTTTGGGGACACCTAGAATGCAACAACACTTAATGGGGACATCTAGGAGGTATGCACCAACATTGGGGACATCTAGATTATTATATTATGTTTGTATATCTATATCATTGAGCTCATGGAAGCTATGTATGTAATCTTGTATCTCTATTCGTATTGAGAAATTGTAAATAGAAAATATTATCATGAAATTATGTAATATGGATTCATTACTTGGAATTTAGTAATGTTTCTTTGTACATTTGCAATGAGAAAGTTGAAATAGGTTTGTATCAAATTTGCATTTTGTTATTCGTTTAGAAAAGAAAAAAATTATTGACTAAGTGTTAGTATTAGAAATTGCTCACATGTGGGTAAAATATAGTAAAATCAATGGGTAGAACAATGGGAATGTTAAATTCTTCTTCTACATGCTCATCCTGCATATCATCTAAACTCTCTTAACCCTCTTCTTCTTCTTTATCCTCTAATCCATTTTGTTTCTCTTCCACATGTGCATCTTCCTACTTTTCAATCTTTGTCTCGAAGTGCACTATTTTTGTCTTATCTTTCTCATTTGGTTGTTCTTCACTTGAGTAAGCTCTGAACTCCCTGAAAAATCACATCTCTAGAAAAAACCATTTTACAGGTTAGTAGATTCCAAAGCTTACAACCTTTTACATTCTCACCGTAACCAACAAAGATGCATTTTCAGGCTTTTGGATCTAATTTAGAATTCTTCTCTTGAGGCAAATGAACAAAATCCTCACAACCAGAGACCCTTAAATGTGAAACAAAAGGCTTTCTACCTATCCACACTTCATAAGGAGTTTTATCAACAAGAGCTGAACAAGGATATTTATTAACCAAATAACATGTAGTACTTACAGCTTCTATCAAAAAGCATCTATCAAGCTTAGCACCACTCAACATGCTCCTAGCGCTTTCCATCAAGGTTTGGTCCATTCTTTCTTCTACCCCATTTTGTTGAGGTGTATGAGGAGTAGTGTTTTGTTAAACAATACCTGCATGCTTATAGAACTCATTAAATTCCCTAGAATAATATTCACCCCCATTGTCAGATCTCAATACCCTTATAATATTATAATCTATTTGCTTCTCAACTAAGGCTTTAAATTCCTTAAACTTAGTGAAAACCTCAAATTTTGTATGCATAAAATAAATCTAGGTGTATCTTGACACATCGTCAATGAAAGTAACATAATAACGATATTTTCCAAAAGAGTCAACATCCACTAGTCCAAACACATCTAAATGAATGATCTTTAATAATCTCTTATCTTTATTAGTCCCATTAGGAAATGATGATCTATTCTGTTTACCAAACACACAAAATTCTCACAAAAATCATTTTTACCAATAAAATAATAAGAAATATTGTCAACCAAATTTTTATTCAAAATGGTTTTAAGACCCTTTTCACCTATGTGACCCAATCTATGGTGCAACAACATACATGCATTTTTAGTGCTAGTTACATTGGCAGAGTTACAAAAAGTGGAATCATTAAGCCTAAAAAAAGTCCCAATCCAAGATACTTTAGCTATCATCAAACTCCCTCTTACCAACTTGCAACCAGACTTGTCAAATGTTACATGCATTCTAGAACCATTCAGCTTGGATTTTAACTCTTCCATCACTAAAACACAACTTTACCTTTCCCTTACCAACAATCTTCTTATGTTGTTATCACCAAGGAAAACTTCTCCCCCATCATAAGATGAATATGAAGTAAACCACTCTTTGTGAGGAGTCATATGGTAGGAGACACCTGAATCAATAAGCCAAGCATCATCACTAGTAGTGTTAGAAAAACTAAAAAAAGTATTAGAATCACCATCTTCTAAGGACTTTTCTGTGGAAGTATCTGAACTCTTTTTCTTTTTTCTACACTCTTCTTCACATGCCCTCTCTTACCATAATTCCAACACTTTACTCTGCTCTTCCCAGGGTGTTAGGTAACCCTTTAGACTTGTCTCTTTTTTTTTCCCCTTTAGGCCCTCCTTTTTCTTTGGACCTTCCTCGCACATGCAAGACATCTTGGGAGCCTGCATTCATGGAATTTCTCCTCATCTCTTCTGAAAGAAATATTGTAATGAGACTATCTATCTTCAGTTATGTACCACCACCACTTATGACAACAGTTAGATTTTCCCAAGATTCGGGTAAAGAACAAAACATCAAAATACACTTATCTTCATCTTCTATCTTAACAACTACAGATGCAAGCTGACTTATAATCATATTAAAAAAAAAAAATTTTTTGCAATAGAATCACCATCCTTTATTTTCAAAGAATGCAAACGTCTTTTGAGATACAACTTATTTGTTACTTTTAATTTCATAGATTTCACCTATCCTTCTCCACAAATTAGATGCGGTAGATTATTTTGAAAAATGCAAGAGAATGAAATCTGCAAGACACAACTGAATGGTTCCTCATTCCTTCTTTTCCATTTTGTTCCAATCTTCATCATACATTTTTTTTTGTTTATTTTCACTTGAAATTTCCAACCACTGATCTCTCACTTTAAGGAGATCCCCCAACTTCAACTTTCACCTCTCATAGCCAGTGCCATTGAACTTCTCAATATCTAGGCGAGAGGTAGAAGCCATGGTTTTCAATCTTCTTCACAAATCTACAAAACCCACAATGCACAAGCTCCCATTGTAACCAAAAAACCTTCAACACTCAAAAGAAAGGCATCCCTCTCTTAACAAAGTTGTTATCTCTAATACCAAATATTGGAAAACAAGGTATAACCTATAACAATATGAACTTAATAAAGTGGTTGCAAATTTGAAACATGTGTATTCAACATTACCAACATGTGATTAAGTGATTAGCAATTGTAACAATAAAATAAAATAAACAATACCACAAGTCATCAAACACAAGTGACACAAGATATATATGGAGAAAACCTTGCGAGAAAAAAACTCCACACCCAAATAGATCCAATGTTTGTATTAATCTTCAAGGAAGTACATTGACATACAACAATCCTCTCTATAAACTAGCATCACTTTATTACTTTGACAACCAGTAAACAAACTCTTTCAAACCACCATCTCAAGGCTCCAATATATAGAATTTTGTGGGAGAGAATACCACAAATGGTATCCCAAAACAAAAAGCAAAGCCATCTAGAAAAACCCATGCCCCCCGTAGTGGACAACCCATAAACATGGAATAAAATAATTAATAATAACATGGCCTTCACATGGGTGCCTAACCCACAACCAATCAGAATTAGTCAAACCTGAGTGCTCCATAACTCTCTGACGACTTTGATGGCTTCATGCAAGAACATGCACCAACATACAAACTTGGGTGCCAAACCATGCAAGAGCATGCAAAATATACAATTAGCATGCAAATACATGCACACCAAAGTGGTCCCCACTCACAAAGTTGGATGCCCAAGAGGAATATTCTCCCAGATGCTTTGCATTTGCCACTGTAATGGGTCCATCTCTTTGAATACAATTACAATTTGTCATAGGAAAATAAATAATAAATATTTTGTCCCTCATGTCCCTAGAACACTTTCCAAAGAACGTGGAGACACAAATTAATTTAGGATAGCAATTATAATGTCACATATCCTAACATTGAGACCATTTAATCAACTTCTTGTATCTTCCTTGGCCAACCCAAGTATGCACTTGATATGTTCTCTATATTTTGTATGACTAACCATAAGCTTGCACCAAATCCATTTATGTCAGGGGTCAAACTTGAGGCTAAGTGTTCTTCACCCTTGGTTGATGACACTTTATATCGACAACTTATTGGGAGTCTCATTTACTTGACTCATATGAGACCTGGCATTTCATATGTTGTGGGCATGTTCTCTTGATTCATGCAAGAGCCACATGAGTTGTGTTGTAAAGCAATTAAGTGGATCCTCCACTATATTTAGGGTACTCACAATTATGGGATTAAGTATGCAATGGGCATGGATATTGAATTGGTGGAACACATAGATTTAGATTGGGCAGGAAATTCTTAGGATCATAAGTCTACTTCAAGGTATTGCTTCTCACTTGGTTCTAGTCTAGTTTGTTGGTCGAGCAAGAAGTAGTCTGTAATTGTTCTTTCATCAACAAAAGTTAAGTATCGAGGGGCAGTTAATTCCACCACTAAGGCTATTTGGCTTTAGAATATTCTCACTGAGTTTTTCATTCCATTTTCAAACCCTACAATCATCTTTTATGATAAACAAAGAGACATTTGTGTTCATCACCAGAGGATGAAACACATTAAGATACATATACACTACATTTGGGAGCTTATTTAGGAAGGCATCATTGATCTTAAGTATTGTTCTACATTGTATTATATTGTAGACATCTTCACCAAACCCTTCACAAAAAGCAAGTTCCTTTTGCGAGCTTTGTTAGGGGTGCGACAAGTGTCTACTTCAGGAGGGGTTTTTTAGTCCTTCATTCTCTCTCTCTCTCTCTCTACTTTGGGGGTATTTTATCTCTCTATTTATGGGGTTATTCCTCTTATGGGGGGATTCTTATATTTTAGGGAGATCTCTATGTATGGGCACCTCATTAGGCTTCATTTTTTAGGACCCATCTTTTCACCCACCTAATCTACGCTTAAGGGGGCCCGTTAGTGTAGGTTTTTTATTTTCCTTATTTTAGGGGTATTTATTTTTTCCTAAACATATTATTTAAGATTTCTTAGGTTTATTAGGTGTGGTTAATATGAGGACATGTGGAAAAATACATCACCTACATGTTTCATTCTCTCCCACACATGGGTAGTTGAGTTACACACCCTCTTTTGGCTTGTTGTGCCATCTCTCATTACCACTATTTTGTCTGTACTTGAGTAGGTTATGGGGTAGTTGGGTTTCTCACCCTCTTTTGGCTATATGTGCCACCTCTCATAACCTCTATTTTGTCTTCACCTGGAGAGGTTATGCAACATGTTATGACATTTACCAAGTAGTTAAAACCTCCCACCTTTTATGGGTAGTAGGAGTTAATGCACCTCTTGGATGTATATGCCTTGTTTTTGATATATATGTAACACTCTATTCTCACTTTCACTATTTTAGTAATAGATCAGTGAGAGTATCGAGAGTATTCTCAAATTTCTCTTGGTCCGTCTCTAATTTCTCTCTTTCATATTTTTATCTCCATTCCACTATTTTTATATTCAATCATTTGTCGATTGGAGTGATCTACGACCAACATTAGATCCTGGATTGATTCTTGCTTCTCAAACAATGTAACATTCTAAAGGTAATTGAACTTCCAAATTTTCTTCTTAATTCCTCCTACAAAGATGGCTTTTTAAACAAAATTCATGAAATTCTATACACCCTAGGTAAAAAAACTTTATTTTGCATAAAATTTTAGTTTATGTAACTTGGCCTAATATAATATCATCTAAGATTAATCATGTGTTGTGTTGAATTTAAAATGGAACTGATTAACATTACAATTAAATTACTCATGTATAAACAAAACTTGTAGATGTGTAAGTATGAATGAACATAATATCTATATTATACCCCAGATTGAGCCACTATAAAGAGAAATGAATCAAATTTTATAGAGAAATACAAGAGGAAATGAAGATAAGAACTCGATCTCTTAAATAAAAAGAAAGCATGATTTTCTCTAAAGAATATAATGAAAATAAAGATAGAAAGTAAACTCATCCTACAAATATCTAAAGAATATTTACAAATAATTTACATAATATCTCTAATAATATCCACCAAAGCAAGATGAAAATACTTAGGGTGTAATAAGTAAATGTGTACACTATCAAAGTAAAAAACATGAAGTGACATAATAGGCACATTGCAAATCAATGTTAAAAGGGATCTCCATAATGCAAACAACATAGACAATTGGGCTCAATCAAATTTCCTCACACCACTTTTATGTCCACTCATCCTTTCATGTATACAACCTCATGATAGCCACTATTTGGAATTTCCTTGGAGAGTAAAGTGATAAGAAGAGTAGGAGGAGAAGAAAAATGTACCAAAAGAGTATTAATTTTGTTGTAAAATAAAAAATAAGGTAGATCCCTAGTGGTGGAAACTTTAGGAATGATAGAAGAATTGAGAATATGGGTCTCAAGAATAAGATAAAATTTATTGGATTGATGGTGTTGAGGAAAAGGATTGGTATAATCTATTTTTTTGGTGGTCCAAAAAAATAAATACTATGACCATGATGACCCTCAACATGAATAATTATGTTTTTATCAGTGAAATCCTATATTTTGTGACATAGATCCATTAAATTTTTAGTGTCATGGTCATTCACTTCATGCTATCCATTATTGCCATCATATTCATGTGAAAGTGCCATGGATACATCAAGGGGTTAAATAGGAGGAAGGTGAGAATTTTAAATGAGAGAAGTTGGTTAGGAATAATAAGAAGTGTGCCAATTTACATAAAATTTGGAGTTTAATGGAGGTAATATTTTTAGAATCCTAGGAATGATCAACATGATTAACATTAGGCTTAAAACTAGGATTTAATAAGGTGAAAGGAGGGTCATCTTTTTAAAATTAGTTTCAGAAAAATTAGATTGATAAAAGGATAAAGGATAAGATTATTGAGAAGAGGAAGTTAAGGGACCATAAGTGAGGAAATTCGTATCTAGGAGCTTAGATTCATAATCCCTCAAGCTCATGTATAGATCCAAGAAGCTAGCATAGAAATTGAATAAGACATATTCAAAATATGTGGTAAGAGGTTATCAATAAAGAGATGTTGAATATCACCATTGGGAAATCAATAATATATTTTCAGAAGAAAGGATTGGAAACATAAGAAAAAATCATTAACTCTTTTAGTCAATCCTTGCTTACATTAGACTACATAAAAAATGTCTTTCAATATGATGTTAACTCAATTTTTTTTGTTAAAGGAATGAGCTAAATTAGGATTTGAATGAATAGAACTAAGTGGGAGGAAATATAATTGTTCAAGGACATAGTCCTTGAGTATTCTTAGAAATAACTTACAAGAAAATAGTCATCGTAAATAAAATCAAGGCCTTTTGATGTTAAATGACTACACATGGGTAGTTAGATCCCCTTTTCTATTGTTGATTTTGAAGAAAGGGGCCACAGATGTAGGAGAGGAGGATGGGAAAGGATTTTTTGTGGATAGGGTTATAGCATAAGTCAATGTTACATCCGTATGAGAGGAGGAAGGAAGGGCATTAATTTTAGCTTATGTGGCACCCAAATTATGGATAATATGTTGGAGATAAATATTAGGTGTAAACATGTAGTGAGAGAGGAGGAACAACATTAGAAGGAAAGGATATGGGTAAAGAAAAGGGTGTGAAAGAGAGGCATTTGGTTGGGGATATAAAGTTGGATGGGAATGACTTAGATGGATTTGGATAAGAATAGTGAAATGAGTGATATGAAGTCCTAAGGTTTGAGAGAGAGGGAGAAAGAGTATAGAGGGTGTAGGGAAATAAATGACATGGGGATTTTAAAGTGTATAATAGAAAACCATGAGTTTAGTGGAGAGAGGAGGTTAGGAATAGATGAGGGTAGAAGCACCATGTATAAGGAAGAATATATATTTGGAATGGAGTGTAAAAGGGAGGGATGGAATGAGAAGTATGAGGAATACTAGGGGATGGAGGAAGAAAGAAGAGAGGAGGAGAAATTAGGTGGAGGGGATTGGTTATTTGAAGGATGAACCTCATTCATAATTTGTCTAATGATCTTAAGGATGTCTATACCATAAATTTTAGACACCAATAAGATATAAAATGCATTAACTAAAGGTGAGGAGTTGGCATTTGAACACAATGATCTATTGAGAGGGGGTGAATCCGTAGATATTGAATTTTTTACCTCTCAACACTTAGTGCAGATTAATTATTTAAATTTTAATGTGCAGATAAAGTCTTAACAAGCAAACACATGAGACAACACACATGCAGTCATTACATAACACCAAATGTACGTGGAAAACCCAAGGTTGGGAAAAACTATAGTGAGAAATGATGCTAGGATCTACTGTCCTAATCTAGCCTCACAATAAAATTCTGTTACAATGATTTAAGGGAACCAACCCTAAGGAGACACCTATCCCCTGGTTTTAGGAGAAACCAATCTAAGGAAGAACCCGCTTCCTAAACTGAGCACCTACCCAGATATTTGATGGCACCCACCAATCAGATTTACAAAGTTGGATATTACAATTTTGATGACAATTTTATGTTGCAACTTATTTGCAACTACTCTTATATGTATGTTGCACACTCTGTAACTCTTCCTCTGCTGTGTACCTGTTCAACCGCTCTACATTCACTTCTTTTTCTGTACCCCTGTTCTCTGCATCTACTGCTTACTTAGCAACACATCCCCTTTTCATAATGCACCAATTTGAATGAGCAAAATCCAAACAAAAAGCATCAATACAAAAAAGGGGTTTTCCCAAACGTAAATCCAGATTTGAATTCTTGATTTTTGTTTGGTTGAACTTATTCAGGCATAGTGCATTCTTTCTTTGCACTTTTCCACTCCCTACTCTTCTTTCCCCACTCTTCTCTCTCTTCTTATAGACTACTTCACACACCAGAAACTACCTCATTAGCTTTATTTTCTTTGTTAACTAGTGGACACTTCCTCGATTCGTGCACTACTGACCAATGCAACTCGTGCTTCTATTAGGTTTTCATTCTTACTTCTTTCAAGAAGCATACTCTGCATTGAGCCATACCTGCATTAAATTCTATCTCAGAAAGTCTTCTAATATTGGTGAGAAAACCCTAAATTGGATATGCATTTAATGTAATATTTTGTGCATAAGATTTAAAACCAATCTTTGTTCACTTAGCACTCTATGCCAATGTTTTGTAACTTAAATCACCAATTAAGTCGATTGTTGGAGTAGGTAGACCAATTAATTTCATTCCTCTGGTCGGTTTCTAGTCAAAAATTGCTTACATGGACTTAACTGTTTGAAACCACCACCTTCAAATTCTGACCGTTGATCTTGTCACTATGCACCATGATCCATGGTTCTCTATTCATCTCTACAACATTAAAACATTGTCGTTGGATTGTTCTCCTTTGAATCTCAATCGTCGATCTCACAGATTTATGATCATCGTGCCTCATTACATTGAAGGAATTATAAATTACTCACTCCAGACTCTTTCTTTCTCTTCGATAAGCTACCTTTGATCAACATGTCCATATTTTCACCACATAATTCACAACAAGGATGTGGATTGTCTATCGAGCAATTGCTTTCTGCCACTTTGTCATTACACTTCACCAATTATCTATGTCACTTCATAGTCGGGTCCCACTAAGTGATCACCATGCATCATTGTGTCGAAGAGACATCCAAATTTCTCCTTTTGAAATTCACCTTTCACTTCGACGAGGTCCCCATTGAGATGTCAAAGGGATCGGGCATGAGATCTCTCTGAACATCACCAGTCACTCTGATCAGGCTCTTATCGAAATGTTGATGAGACACCTTAGCAAGTCTCACCAAAATCCATTGTTCCGCTCAATGAACCATGCAACACCAAAGGGGTGGTACCCACTGACCACATGTGGCCTTTGTCTGCACGAGCCATGATATGTCGATCAACCACATAGCTCCACTTGTCTGCTACACTGCCGCCAAATCTACCACCTTTTCATTGTGTCGAAGGGACTCATTATAGAGTCACTTTGTTGTACATTTGTCTCACCAATGACGAGCCATCAGAATATTGAGGGGAAACTTAAACCTCTCTACTTGATATAGTGTTGTCACCCCAATCGATTACTCATCCTCCACTAGCCTTCACAAAAGGGACTTTGATAAATCGAAGATACTTCACTTACTATCTCTTCAAAGACTTAAATTCACTTTGATAGCTATTGAATGTATCCTTTAAATTCTAGGCAAAGGGGGCAGGTTCCCCTATGATTGCAAAGACATAAGTGATGACTTAAATGACTTGCAACCTGTAATAACAAGTCATCGATAGAATGGAATGCTGCTTGAATGCTATGACTATAGACTCCTCATTTCACCATTTTGATCAATTTGTGCAACACTTTGCAAGATATGCTTTCTACACCATGAATGACCTACACATTTTTAGAGCTTGAACCACACCTTTTGACATCAATGACAACAATATGCCAACAGTTGGTTCCATCTTCCATATGTCCCACTTCATTGTGAAGAATCTATAATTTGGTAATAACTATTTGATGCTTTTACTCTTCAATATTTTTATAATATGTATCAAGGTTGAAATTATCCCCGCTATTAATAATGTGGGAAGTTCTCATGTTGTACATGAAGCTGAGGGAAGTGGGAACCATGGTAGAAGAAGGGTTAAGATGAGAGATATGGCATAAAGGTATTGAGGTGTGAGAAGATAGAATACAATTGAGTTATAAAATTAGGAGAGAAGAGATTGTAATGTTGTGGGTGGAAAGGGGAAGTGGTAAAAAGTGACCTAAGAGATGAAGGGAGTGGGAGAAGGTATGCATCACAATAATGTAGGGGAAAGGCAATGAGATTTTTTAAATTTATATTACAAGTGAAGTTTATGGCTTGTGGTTGCATTGATGTATTAGAGGTATTAGTTATGTTAGATTGTTGGGTTTAGATTTTGTGTGTTTGGTGATTTTAATATTATTTTGTTTGTTATTATTGTGTTAGTTTTTAAAAATATGTAAGAATACATGTGAAAAATATAGTTTGGTTCATCGAAATATAATTAAAATAAAACCCCTAATGAATTTGTTTAGTATTTAATTACTAAATATGGTAATTTATTTAATAATTTGATTTATAAAAGTGAATAAAGCATTGAGTACATTTTAAATTTAACTTAAATAAATGAAACATAAGAGTTGAGATTGAATTAGCACAATATATAGAAATTATAAGGGGAAGAAGAAGGGATATGAGGCATGCCTAGTTTTCTAATACCAAAATAAACTTGCATTGCAAGACAAAGATTTATATTTTGCATTCCAGTAAATTTTATTTAAGGCTTAATTGTGTGTGTCTATGTTTCCCTCTATGCTTGAGTGTCCTTTTGGTGTATTATTTTTTGATTCAAAATATTGATGTACCATACTATTGTAATCATGTTATCTATACCTATTGACATAAATCCCCATGTTGGTAGATTTATGGGTGTTCCTTAGTTATATCTAGGCCTGATCCTACAAAACTACTATGAAGGATATTTAGTGTGTGGCATCAGGTACACGTGCAGCTAAATATATCTATGAAGGTAGGTGGCATGTTTATTAATTGAGGAATACCTAGGTTTCTAGAATGATAATCATGTTCTAGAGGTTCTAGTTGAAGTGAGATGAGTGCTAGATCACTTCCATTTTGGGCCAAGGCCAATTACATAAGTTTTCATGAAAAGTAAAATTTTTTGGTATAAAATGAAAGTTTGAGTTTGTGAGACATGAGCATGTCCATCCATGTCTATAGGACATAATAATTAATGTTCCTTCTAAAGAACATGAACACACACATTCCTATGCATAGAGGATAGTAGCACAACATGCTAGCACTTCGTGCAATGAAAAGATAAAGAATAAGGTTCAGACAAGGGTTTTATTTTACAAGTGGTCTTGTCCATGTGGAATGGAGAAATTTTGGGACAATTCACACTTGAAGGGATTCAAGGTGGTTGAAAGTATGATTATCATAAATGGACACTAAAAAGTGGGCGAAACTAAAGGAAAGTTTTTTCAAGTGTACACGTTTTAACCTTACACTTATCAAGGTGTAGAATATATGGACGAAATCATGCACATAAAATAAAATTTAGTTTTGAATAACCTAATAAAATATTTTAATTAATGATGATGGTAGATACTTATTCTCTATATGGATTTAATGTCTTTAAAGTATAGTTAATGTGAGATTAAATTTTACCAAAAGTAGTTCTTTAGAGGACGAGAATGTGATTGTATTGAAATTTCCATGGAAAAGAGATATGACTACATGATGACATCCATCTAACATAAAACCTGGGGGTAGGCATATAGAGGTTTTGATGTAAAATCTATATTCTTTGTCTTGTCCCATAAAAAACATTAAAACATCATCAAAAGATACAAGAATATTAAGCCCTTATGAACCTTCGTATTTTCATTTCCATTTCTATGTTTAATCCCATCCTCTTCTCTAAATTCTTTAATCTAGAATCTAAAAGGTAATTTTAGCATTATATTATGTTTTAAATTTTGATTCTAAAAAATGTAAAAATAATTAATTAATGTAGACACGTGAAATTAGCATCGTGCACTCAATTCATGTTCATCCACTCATTAAATAAATCAAATTCACATTCATCCATTCATCAGGTAAATCAATTTCAATCTCCTAAAGGTCATCAACTTTATTTAATTTAATCTTATCATTATCACCCTTAGCTAAATAAATCATATATTTATTTAACTAAATCTTTATCATCTTTCATCTCCTTTTTGATTTAGTTTAATCTTTAAATCTAAAGCAAAAAGGTCAAATCACCTAGTCCTCTTTTTAATTAACTAAATCAGGATTAAATCTAATCTAATGCTAATCCTAATCACTTGTATTATCTAGATTTTGCCACTTGCACCAATAAAGCATTTTATTTATTTATAAAATCAACATTTTCCATCAACATGGCATCTTTGAGGAATATTCCCTCAAATTTGAATTCAAAAACAAGTGGACATGTACACCCAACAAAGCATTTATGAGGCCTTACATGTCTCTCACATGTCCCTTGCACAAGTCAAACTCAACATTTACTTTCAAATTCAAATTTGAAATCTCCTTGCACATTCCTCAACCTATGGCAAGTTGAAAAGTGGCCTCTTTCATTGGTTTATATTTAGTCCCACATTCATCCATTTGGCCATTCTCTCATCAAAATAAATCTATAAATAGAGGGCTTAATCTCCACAATTTCATCTACAATCTCATGCAAGGTTACTCTCTTCATTTGAGAGCTAATTTTGTCCATATATCATCTTAGCATTTCATATCATTCTTCATAGAATTTTTAGCATGGAGCTTAAGCAAGGATTGGGAAAGGGATTCTTTCCATAGAAGCACCAATCCACTATAAGATGTTGGTTTGATTGTTAGAATGATGTTTTTCTATGTTTTGTTTGCTTCTTTTGCATTATTCTTGTGATCAGATGAATCTTATAGGGAATCTTTTGTTTGCTTTGGTTTACTAACAATGCTAAAGGCTTTTGTTTTTGAGCTAATGCATATTTAAGGTTCTACATTATGGCGCTAGAAGGAGGGCATCTAAATTTAGGTAGAAAGCTCCTCATCTCTTTTAATATAGTCTCTTTCACTTTTTATTTGATTCGTTAGCCATGTTTTGAACCTTTAATAGCAACTCTTCTTCACTTTTCTTTGGGAGATTCGGCTGTGTTGTAAGTTTTTGCACCTGTAATTCACCCTGTTGTCTGGTTTCTGCAATGTCTTCATTATCCTTTTCAAGTGATTCTTGCAGCATTGTTAATTTATCTTCCAAGTCATTCTTTTGTACATGCAGTTGAGATGCTTCTGCAAATGCTTGTGTTGCCATTTTTTCATTAACATAAAATGTACAAGAAATCTGTAAAGAATGATTTTCAAGCTCTTTCTGAAATTGTCCAACAGTGGTAGCATTATGCAATCGAGTCTTCTTGAGTGCCATTTCTGCTTTGTTGGCCCTTTCCTCCAGTTCAACTTTAGACAAGGCCATTTTATCCTTGTCTACTGAATACCTTGCTACATGTTACTTCCTCTCTTCCCAAGTACTAAACCAACTGAATCTTTCAGTATGGTAACCTCCACAGTTGATGTTGAGACATTTTTTATAAACCCACCCGGATACCCAACATCATTTGCATGACTTGATGATCCTTGAATAGGGTCATATCCACTTCCTCCATTCTACATACTTCCAAAATAACTTGCAGAAGATGTACTTCCTCTAGTTCCTTGATACCCAAAACCAGACGAAGGAGGGCATCTAACGTTTCTTTACAAATCTATCATGTCGATGCTATGGGAAAAGAAAATAGCTCTTGTCAAATGACAGGAATTAATGGCTGCAAAGAATTACTACACTTGCTTTCCATTATGCATAATCACAACATTTTATGTGCAGGGCAGTAGTAACAGAGAGGATAGCTCGATCTAGTCGCTACAAGATCCATGACTTTAAACAACTCTGGCCATTGTCCTCCCTCAGACCTACTCGCCCTAGACCCAAAGCTATCAATGGCTAAACAATTCATTTGCAGATATATTTAGAGAAGGAGTTAGAATCTTGAACAAAAGATGAAGATTTGCATCCACCACAGGCACCATCAAGTGCACTCTGCAGCTGAGGGAAGTATACTTTAATGCATTTCTTTGACAAACGTTACTACCCTGCAAAAAAAGAAACAAAATTAAAGTCTAGTTTATGTACGTTTTTCAAAATTGTGGTGGTCCATGGCTGCAAGTGTTAAATGGTTGTTGTTGGTCTAACACGCCTTGTCTCTCATAACCAATGCCATAATTTTCGTTCCAATGTATGATGAGACTTTTACACAGTAAGTAGGTCAATATAGCAAAGGTTCTTGAATATGGCTTTGCACTTACCAGTTGCATTAGCTCAAAAGTTTCTAACGCCTATTCAATAAAGCTATTCTATACGTATCCTACAATTACTGCATTTTTTATAAGCTAACATTCTTCTCAGACATTCTATCAAACAACAAGGTATTTTTCATTATCAGAGTACTTGGTTGCGCTTTGGTTTAGGTAATTGGCTCTTATCAGAAATAAGCGACGTTCATTGGTGAGAGGTAATTAACCGATTTGATGAATATTAATTATGGTTTCTTGACTTCTAAATAAATTCTCAAAGGAACTCTGGCGAGAGGAAGTTGCGAATCATGGGATCATCTATGGATAAAGCTCATAATTCTATCAACTGTCTAATGTTTGGTATTGTTTGTTGTATAAGGATTTCAATGCAACCACCCGAAACAAGCCAATAAATGAAATGTCTTTTGCAGGGAACATTTGATACCTAGTGGCATTAAATACGCCTCTTCATAATAAGATGCAGCGATTATTGTGGTGGCCACTACAATACAAAGGTTGACTCCATTGACCGCGTTGGACACATCTGCTATACTCATTCATTTTTCCTTGCAGAATAGAGGTTCCTTTAAGTTCTAATTTTGTTTCCAGGTGATTGGTTCTCCGTTTCCAATCCAAATAGCTTGGTACCTTGTTTCAGAGACTTGTGGGATCCAGATTGTCTATATTTTAAGATGACTGAGTAAATTCGGAGGTTACACTTTTTCACAAATATTTATGCTGCAGGTTGTGATTGATTCTCATTAATATTGCGATTCCTATCATTAATGCTTGGTTGTGTAGAGTGGATGAATAGACTAAAGCCAAAAATCAGCATTGATTGTCCTATCAAACTTATGGGTTTTTCTTAAATGCATGCACATGTGGACAGGAGGAGTACCTTTCAAGTCTATACTTGGCCTCTTAAACGTCTGTTCTCATTGATTTAAGTAACGCAATTCAATATCTATTGACCTTGTCGCCAAAATAGTACTTTTTGTGGCTTCATGACTTGAGGATACGTGAAATCTAAGTAAGCTTTATTATGGATTGAAGTTAAACATCACCTACCAAATTCTTAAAGGAATCAAGCATAACATATCATCATTTGGCACCAAGAATCCCCAAAGGACAATTTTCTATTTATTTGATTATTGATTCCTTGAGAATGCATTCATTAGGTTTAAAACTATATTCATTATGTCATTGGTTTCTTGAAATATTCTAAATCTTACTTGGGATAGCTTTTTTACTGTTTGCAGGTTGGCATCAGGATTACAATGGTGGTCTTTTTTTTTTTTCTCACATGGTGATCAAGTAAACAAGCAGATTTGAGTGGAAGAAATTGAGCATTTAAACTTGAAAATTGACAAATCATTTTTAAATGCTTGGAGCATCCAATTATTTCTTGTATTTTCTGTTTTAGGCCCACTAAATCATTGATTTAATCTTTCAAGGTTGCACTAAAATTGAACCTTAGACACCTACTAGATTTTTATTTGGCCTAAAATTGAACAAGCAAAACTTCACATTTCATCTTGGTGCTCTAAAAAGAACTCAATTTTTCTTTGGGATTTAAAACGAACATGTGTCTTTTATGTTTTGTAATCTTTTATGCAAAATAATCTCATCTAAAAAGGCGTATGCACTTCTCTTGCTCTTCATAGTGATCTTGAGAATCAAATTTGATGACATTAAGTTGCATAAAAGATTGCCTCCACACTTCAGTTCGGGTTTAAAATTGAACAAGATCTTGTGCGAGTGTGAGTGGGGGCATTATCACGTATATTCTCTTTCTTTGTGCAGTCAAAGATTGATCAAGTTACAAATTTTTGTCTTTACTCGCTTTTGTTTATCCTAGAGGGCTTGCCTTGGGGAAAAAGTACTCACCCAAGGGAACGACTCAACCGATAACACTCTAAATCCAAGAGTATTTCCAACCGGGATATAAATGTGGGTATGGGAAGAAACGCCAATATCACGCGGTTGATTCCAACGAGATGGATCCGAAAGGGGACTCTCGTTGTATGGGTCAATCTCCACGAATGAAAAGTCTGAACTAGAACCCTTGTTTTGTAGTAACCAATTGATCCATTGAGTGAGTTTATCAAAGTGGTGCATTGGAACTTAGATTCCAAGAAGTTACTTGCCATGTCTGATCTTGGTTAAAGTATAGAGGTTAAGACTTCATTCTTAACATACCTTTATACTCTTTCCTTGGTTGCATGTAAAATCATCTCTTCTACGAAGGGCATGAGGCAAGCCCACCAAGAAAAACATACCAATTGAGCTAGGATGTTATATTGCTTGTGAGTTTGTTTGAAAACACAGTGCTTTGATAGAAAACATTGGAAAACCAACATTCAACATGAGCATCAAATCTCAAACCCTTTAGGAGAAGCAAATATCCTTGAACAAATTCACATGTTATTGCTTTCCCTTGGGATTCGTATCCTTAGAGGCTTCTAAACATTTGGATTTCATCTCAATTTGCTCCTACTAAGGTCAACAATAGGTAACTCTTGCCTCAAATTTCCTTGGTTTCCGCATAATACACTTTGCAGGATAAGGGGAAAGTTGAGACATTAGACATGTAGATTCAAAATCTAATCAAGAGCGTGTTTGTGGTAAAAATAATCCATTAAGAAAAGATTAAATCAATTGGACCCCACACATATGCTTGGCATCTCTTGGTCATACGATTTTCATGCAAATATTGGTCTTTTGATTTTGAATTACTCTTAGAGAAAGGCATGTTCTTCACTATCTTGGTCTCGTAAACAAGTCCTTCCTAGATTCATTTAGGACCAAAATCAAACACTTCACCCATCCCAAACACTTATCAAAATCCATCCCACCAAACAAACTTTAGATCTTTGGAAACATCATTCTAAGACTTGGGTAGATCATCAAAATCAAAATCACCTTGTTTAGTTAGGTGTAGGGGAATGCATCCTTTCTCATACATTGAATTGAACTAGCAATCCTTTGAACAATTTCATCCTAAGATCACATCCAACATCTTATGGTTTACAAGTTCATTATCCAAATCAAACCAATCAAAATCAAACCCTAAGTCTAGCATTGATCCAAAGTCCCTAAACGTTCAACACTCATATCATTCCCCCCTTTCATCCTTCATCTCGTCATTGGTCCTAAGAACCTTAGAGATCACTTTTGCAACAAGGTCAAAACATAAGGAGAACATGGAATACAAACTTGATCCATACATCATGAGTAATCCAAGTCAACTAAGCTTTCAAAGCCTTACAATGCCGATTGATTACCAACACTCACACTTATACAATCCATACATGGGATCATTGCCTTCTACAAATATTAATGGTACAACAAGTGTGAGTATGCCCAAATCAAAGATTGGAACACATTTCCCGATGGTAGATCTAAATACAAACCTACAAGTCTGTCAACCAAACAATCAATGCATGAGCCTTCAAACGAACAATATCATCCCACCAAATCCCTACATGCCAAATGAGAATGTACCAAGTACAACTTTACCAAACATGAACATGAATCCTACAAACTTTGGGATAAATATGTTTTCAAATCACACAAACATTGTTCAAAGTCCAAACACGATGATAACAACTCCATGTATTGATCCAAGTCAAGGTAACACCATGCAAAATCAATGTTACCTAAAACAAGGCAATGTGATTCCCAACATCAACAATGTTCAATTTCAACCTATCATCCCAAGTGAGAACATTGTCCAAAATCAATTTTCTCATGATCCCATCCAAAACCACAAGTATGCGTCTCAAATCTTCTTGAATGAAAACAAAAGCCAAATCAAGGGAGTCAAATTCAAAATCAAGATCAAATTTCGCTAGAGCAACCTGCTTCACACGCCAAATTAATTGAATTATTGAGCCAAGAGATATCTTCTCTCCAAAATGAATACACTCTTCCATTGGTTGAACCATGTCAACAAAGCATAGAGTTATGTCCACAACCGCATCAAGAACAATATCTCCAATGGCAAGAAGTCAGATATCAAGATCAACAACATCAACAACAAAACCAATCACCGCATCTCAAAGATCAATCACCACATCTCCAAAATCAATCACAACAAGGTCAAACAAAAATCTCACAAGGTAACAAGCGAAAATACACGCCACTTGGGAGACCAATCGAATCAATCCTGCAACAATTGGTACAAGAAAATCTCATCAAAATCCCCATTTATGTGAACTATCAAGAACCAGCCATAAAACCGCTAGGGTATAATGAGAAGCACCTTTGTGATTATCATAGAATAAAGGGACACAAAACATCAGATTGTGTTCGACTCAAAAACCTCATCCAAGACCTCATTGATCAAAAGATAATCGCTATCGGGGACAATGATAGGATTGGCAATCTCTCCACCACAACTGTTGAGAACCAGGATCAAGATCAATCCATCACTAAGCACCTTCAAGCTATTTCTACTTCATCCAATGATCAAATCAACATATGTCAAGAGTCACTTTTCAATCATGATAAAATTCCACCAACCAACAATGATCCAATCAAAGAAATGCCAACATCACTTGACCCTATGGTTGAAGACATTGGAAATCCCTCCACCACAATTGTTGAAAACAATGATCAAGATCTATCCATCAATAAAGATGTTTTCACCTCATCCAATGAGGCATCGACCAATGATCATGTTAAAAATGTCTCTATATCACCTAATGAGTTAGAGGGCATATCTCAAGAATTTATTCGAAAGCATGATCAACGTATTTCACCAAGGTCTAGCAATGGTCCTTTCCAAGACATGTTTTCAGATATTGAAGGAATCTTCAACTCAACATGTGATCCAAGTCCACTCAAAGATCAAGAGGATATTGAGCTATTTCCCATGCCTAATGAAGACATCCAAGAACCCTTTGTAAGCAATCCATCCTTTGAAATTGACCCATGTCAAGAACTTGATCCAAAGCATGTCGAAAGCAATTCTGAAATCGTTCAAAATCAAGAATTCATATCTCCAAGATACTAAAATAATCTAATGGACACTCTCCTATCTATACAAGATGATCATATCCACATAGCACATACTCTTCCATCTACCCATGAGATGCTTTCTATGGATGGAAACATAGATGATCTTCATTTAGAACAGGATCCCTTTATTCTTGACATTATTACACAAAAAGAGCAGATTATCAATTCCTACAGTCAAATTGAGTTATCAACATCGGGATCAAATATATCCCAAATTTAGACTGAGGACATCAGGTATGTGGATATCCAACATTATCCACTCAAGGAAACAAGTAAGACATAACAGTATAATTCAGAGTTAGTGGAGCAACAAATTGAAACGTCATCTACAGTGGTCATTTATCAGAGAATGCGTTCTAAACAAGAGCTCTCAGAACATGAAGAATCAAAGCATGAAGGTACTACTACCACCATACTGGGGGAAACTTCATCTCAATCAAACGTCAACATAGGGAGCACGAAGAATCCTTATGATGAAACCAATGCCAATACTACAACCAACCACGTCACGAATCTTCATCCACCCATCACCCCATCCATGAATTGGGACCAACGTCAAAAGAAAGAATTGAATCAAAGTACGAAAAATGTTATCAAAGAAAAAGAAGTCAGAAAGCATAATGGACAAATCAAATACAAATGGATACCAAAGAATACAAAGAAATATCATTCCTATCAAACTCCATCAGTCAAAGAAATTATGGGACAAAATAAAAAAGGGAAAAGTATCCATCAAAGATGTCCACAGAAGCAAAAGCAAGATTTTCAAGTGACATACAAAGTGTATCAGGAATTGGTCCTAATTCCACGCACACTTTCATATCCACCCATCATTGCTCATCTTCCCAAGTTTGGAGAGTCAAAGATTCCAAGCTGTCAACCAATCCATCTTTTATCCCTAAACACACTCCATCCATGCCTCCATGCATGATATCCAATTCTCACATTGACCATGTATTGGCAACGACCCTTCATCATAAGGATTCAGAAGGCACTCTATCGCGATGTGTGCACCAAGACAAAGTTAACTCCGGTATCGACGAAGCAAATCAGGAATCTAAAAAGCTGTATTCAAGTGCATGTATCTTAGCAAAGCAACTTCTTCAAGCAGGATATCGATGGCACATTATGACAGGGGCATCTACATCAACAACACCTTATGATTCAACATGAGCTTAAAATCTTTCAGAAAAATAAAAAAAATAAAAAAATATGAAAATAAAAAATAGAAAAAGGATTAAAAACAAAAGAAAAAAATCGTCCTCTAGTGAAAACCGCATGGGCGGCACTTTGGGCAAGACCATGATGAAAACTTGGCAAACAGGCGTCATGTGTAGAATCGAGCATCTACGTGCACCAGTTTAGGTGGAAGCATCTCATCCCATCCATAATAAATCCAACATTCCATCCATCTTATCCATAATAAATCCATCCATCCATAAACCATTGATCTAATCCATTTTCATCCATCTGCATGGTCCATCATCCAAGTTATCTTGATCTTGATGAAAGTTTTGGGCACACTTTACACTTGCTTATGGTAAAAATCCTGACATGGGTCATTTTCATTGATCCTATCCTATCCAGCATTATATGAGACATGAAGCGTTATCCAAATGAGCATTCCTTATCTAAACATTGTATCTTCTTGCAAGATAATCCTTGGCATCCTTTGCATGCTTTCCATATCCATCCATCCATAGACCTATCTGAGCATCCATCCATGACATTCCATACATTGCTAGACACTGGGGGCAGATATTCACATCTTGCTTCAGGAATAAATCTTGATCTATATCCTCCAACTTATGTGGTGATCCGAACATTGGAAAACATGAAATCAAATTGGTCAAATCATTTGTGATCCAAAATCCAAATTACTAGCCCATGGCACATTTTGATGAGAAGATGTTCCTTATCAAGTTTTATCTTCAATCGAACATCGATCCAAACAATCAATATCAGTTGCATCTAACACACCCTTCAAACATCACATCAAGTCATTCAAAACAACTTTTGTTCCAAATCAAGCTTCATCAATCATGATCAATCGAATCCAATCCAAAAAATCATCACCTTGGGATATCCATCCCAATCCTTGTGTTGCTTAGCACTATCCTTGCATTGTTGTGCATCCTCAACAATGTTATCATCATCAATCTGGATCAATCAAATCCTTGCATTGTTGTGTATCCTCAACAATGTTATCATCATCATCAATCCGTCGATTCGATCAGTCAACCCTAGCTTGATTTTCAACAAAATCCCAAACAAATCACTGATATCGTCACACATGTTCATATCCAAATCGTCCAAAACATCAAAAAATCCAAAAACATCCAAAACATCAAAAAATCCAAAAAACATCCAAAAATCACATCAAAATCCAAAAACATCCAAAACATATCAAAAAAATAAAAAACACTCAAAAAGTTAGAAAACATCAAAAACATGAAAATCCGAACTACATCGTCTCTGAGCTTAAGCGTAGGCAAGGCTAATCTTTGATCAGCCCCTGAGACACAAAAATCCAAAACATTTGAAAACATCAAAATCCAAAAACATTTGAAAAATATCAAAATCCAAAAACATTCAAAAAACATCAAAATCCAAAAACATTCAAAAAACATCAAAATCCAAAAAACATTCATAAAATCTTAGAAAACCACAAAACATTTGAAAAATCAAAAATCAAAACATTTGTAAAATCTTGAAAAATACCAAAAACAACCTCAAAACATTTCAAAAAATGTCAAAAACATCCAAATATTTGAAAAAATCCATCCGTCTCATTTCGCTTTCACCCACAATAAACTAATCATCACCTTCATCCTTTGGCAGCATAAATAGAAACAATCACAACAATCAACAAAAGCAAGCTTCAATCGTAAAATCAAAAGCAAACAACAAACCTTTAAACACAAAATCAAACTCTGGATCAATTGCAAACATGACAATCAACTTTATATCAACAACCTATCAATCAACTTATCAAACCATCATCATCCTATTCAATGCATGTCCTAGGATATATCATTCCGACAATGGGCATCATTTTGGATATCACTTGGATTCTTATCCTATCAAAACACATCCCTTTGGCTAGAGATATGAAGAACATTGACTTGTTTGTGTACTTGATCTTTTCTTTTGATTTATCTTATTGCGCTCATTCCAAGGACCTCTCGATGATATCTGAACGAAGAATTTAGAGAGATAGGAATGGGGCAACGATCATTATCCTTTTGTCTATTGTGCTTGTTGGATGTTCTTGTAAAATAACTTGGAAAATACTTGCTTTGTTAGGTACGTCCTAGCAAGGTTTCTGTATGTCAAGTGTGAAAAAAAATACTCCTATCTGTTTATCGAGTCAAAGTCCATCGCACTAGGTGCAACGCCATCCTGGTTCTTTATACCTTGATGCATCGTATCTATGTGTATTATCAAACATAAGGTAAGTGACTCTTTTAAAATCCCAATCCTTGATAAGAAAATCATCCATTTCTCATCATCATTTCATCATCATCATATCTCATAAAGTTGTCTTGTTGGATCCTCTTGTCATCATCTAATGTCTTCTTTTCTGCATTAACATCACAACATGAATAGTTAATCATCATCACCAGTGCATCCATCCTGCATCCACAAACCATCAGTATTCTGCATATCATCTCACATGCATAATCATCATCATAATATATATATATGTTAGTCTAAGCATCTCATAAAATCATACATTTGCATAATCATGGCATATCACATCATCAATTTCATCCATCCCATACACCATATCATCATTTAAGTTGTTTAGGATAATATAGATTTGTTATTCTAAGAATCTTAAAACCTTCTCATTTGCATCATCATCCATACCATCCATTTTGAACCTCTTTATCGCGAGATCGACCCTCAAATTGAATATTTTCGCTCAATCTCTCGAGGGGGAAATGTACCAGTGTACTTCTTTTAGCTAGGACATCTGAAAAAATCATAATTTTTTTGAATTTTGATCGCGGCAAGTTTATTCTTTGAACCAACACAACAAGTACATTGCTTCAAAGAGGGGAAAAATGTAGACACGTGAAATTAGCATCGTGCACTCAATTCACGTTCATCCACTCATTAAATAAATCAAATTCACATTCATCCATTCATCAGGTAAATCAATTTCAATCTCCCTAAGGTCATCAACTTTATTTAATTTAATCTTATCATTATCACCCTTAGCTAAATAAATCAAATATTTATTTAACTAAATCTTTATCATCTTTCATCTCCTTTTTGATTTAGTTTAATCTTTAAATCTAAAGAAAAAAGGTCAAATCACCTAATCCTCTTTTTAATTAACTAAATCAAGATTAAATCTAATCTAATGCTAATCCTAATCACTTGTATTCTCTAGATTTTGCCACTTGCACCAATAAAGCATTTTATTTATTTATAAAATTAGCATTTTCCATCAACATGACATCTTTGAGGAATATTCCCTCAATTTTGAATTAAAAAACAAGTGGACATGTACACCCAACAAAGCATTTATGAGGCCTTACATGTCTCTCACATGTCCCTTGCACAAGTCAAACTCAGCATTTACTCTCAAATTCAAATTTGAAATCTCCCTCTTGCACATTCCTCAACCTATGGCAAGTTGACAAGTGACCTCTTTTCATTGGTTTATATTTAGTCCCACATTCATCCATTTGGCCATTCTCTCATCAAAATAAATCTATAAATAGAGGGCTTAATCTCCACAATTTCATCCACACATGCTCAAATATCTCTCAAATTCCATCCATTCTCATTGAGTTCTTAGCTAGGTTTTGCAGATTTTGGCTTGGAGCTCTCATCTCTCACCAACAAAGTGGATCAATCTACCTCAACATATCAAAGCTTGCATCTTAGGAATTGGGAAAGGGCCAATTTTCACATCAAATTGGCACCAATTCCCCCATGGGATCATGAGTTTGCACATTTAAATTAGGATTCAATCTTTGTTTTGTCATTTTCATTGTGTTCTTCACTATTTTCTTCCTAGTTTGAAGTTGTAAATGGATTTCATGGGGAATCCTTGTTTTGGCTTTCAATATCTTGTCTAACTCGTTTATTCTCTTTGTTTTGCAGGTACCAAGGTTGGGGTTCACATAATTAAAAATAGACCTAGGGTTCTATTTTAAGATTATGTTTTGGTGGACTTGACTTTATGAAACCCCTTCTATTATTTTCTCTATTGTGTTTATGTAATTTAAAATTTATGATTTTTTTTTTTTTAAAACGAGGGGAGTCGTGTGCAACACGGCCCCCCATATAACCCCCTATCGCCAGTAAACTTTTTACCGTGACCGGCAGTGCTGGCAGGACACACCAACCGGTACCACGAGAGCGCCGGAGAGTCGAACCCATGGTGGGTGCCCTGCGATAGGGAACACCTTAACCAATTGGGCTCGGACCGACGCCCCTTAAAATTTATGATTTTATTATCTATCATCCTTCTATATTTTCTTCACAAAATATTAAACTATGGGCACATTATTCTCCATTCTAAACACCCTCACAAAATTTACACATACTCTCACTAATAATGACCCTTATTTGAGAGCACATGATCATGATTTATCCCTTGTTAAGTCCATGTACAATCTTTAACTATTTAGGGATAATAATGACACTTCATCCCCATCAACAAATATGAGGTCCATATTTTTTTTCCTCGATAAGATGAGGTCCATGTTACTTATGATTAATATATTCTCCATGAGCCTCCATTATCTCTTAATTAACATCATACCACACCTAATTCATACCCATATGACATGCACCTTCTCCTAGTTGAGAAGATCAATTGTAAATAACATATTAGTCAAGAGTTGTGATAAACAATTTCCTAAACACAAAATGAAATGATTTGTAACACAATTACAATAAGTTGAACATAGTTTCTTCTCCTCACGAATCTTCCACATGGGCCATATGTTCTCATTTAACCATCTTTAATTTTTTTCTCCTCATGTGTCATGCACTCTTGTAATGAATATGGATATATTTATTTCTTGTGTCCTACCTACATATTCTTCTTTACCCATCCCTACATATTCCAATCAACATTTTATGTCCCCTTCACATCCACTTTATGAGGAATTGTCTTGTGTGAATCAAAAAATAAGGGAGAAAGATAAGTAAATTGATAAATTAAATCACCCCCCAATTATGCCCAACAATTATTGTAGCATCCATTTTATTATAAATTTATCATTACCATTATCCTATAGACCTTGGGACACTATTTTTTGACACATATAATGGTAGAGGATTCCTCAAGTGTCATGTTATAAAATTTTATACCATGTGCCTAACTCATACATATGATAGCACAATATTGGCCATGTTATTTCCTAAAAATCTAATACATTATGTATTGGTTAGGGTTCATACCTTATCCCATGGTTCTATACATTCTTTTTTAGACTTGATAAAACCATTTTTACATTTTTAATACATCATTAGTCCTAGGGTTAATCTCTTAGAATTAGTAAAAGGAAAGTATAATACCATTTTGATTGTCAAAATTGGCTTTACACTTCCCCACAACTATCTCTAGGATATTTTCATAGAATATCTTATGTCAAATATCCAAGAGAAAGCCAAGTTTCAAATGTATCAAATTTATTTTTGAGTTATCTATAGTAGGTATTATATTTGAACAAAATTTATTAGACATTACTCTCCTCCAATATAGGAAGCCTCCTCATTGTGAGTCTTCTCCATGCAACCAAAATTTTGTGTCATAAAACCACCAAGACGAGAAGGCCTTCACACCATTAAATGATTCTCTTTACCATATATTATAATTTATATCACAACCTAGAAAGATCATGGGATACTCCCTATTAACTATAGAAAAATCTCACAAGCATGGTAATACACCACTTCCCTATTACACACATCATAGAATGCTAGGTCATTCTATCAACTAATTCCAAACATTATAAAATATAATACAAAATCTTCTTAATGAGGCTACTATTATTATTGACTCTACACATGACACATATTTCAAATAGGAACAAGTTATCCCTATCATTGAGCATAAGAATTTAATGGAATATAATGCAACACATTTCAAATGTTCTCAAGATGACAATTTAAATTTGGTAGATGACTCTATGTAAATACATATTGTATCTTTCATCTATATACATGATAACGAATAGGTGTATCATAATAGACATAGACCATGCTTCTAATGAACATTATCCACATATTTTTTTATCCTAAAGGTGTTCTTCCTACTTGTAATAATGAGTTATCCTCTTACCTTTGGTTTATTATAGTTTTATGGGTAAACATTGGTCTTCTAATCCACCTTTACTAGACTATTTTTTCTTCCTCTTTTGGTTTATGCCACATGTTTTTATTTTACTTATGATGTTCACTAGTTTCTAATCAAACTTATGCAACTTCCCTTTTTCTCTCACCATTCATGTATGCATCAAAACTTGGGGGCCATTTTCTTTGTCTTTTATTTCCTAATCTTGTCCTATCACATTCTTTCCTAGTATGCATGCCACGAGTCTTAAATATTGTTCTTCCATTTATGGAAATTTATATTTTTGATTATATAAGCAACATTTATAGGGTGTTGTACCCTTTACATGAAGATCACTCAAGGCCAAAAAGGAAGCTAGTTCAAAACATTATAAAAACGTATATATTAAAAAACAACAGAAACAAGACACAGACACAACACATTAACAATAGAACTCCAACACCACCCAGACCTGAACACTGACTATCTACACTTTCCCATTTCTGAACCAAGAGGTTTAAAAAATCATCCCTAATCGAGTTGGGACCTTCCCCTATAGTATTCTCATCTGATTCCTCCTTGATGACATCATACAAAGTGACAATAAATCTGTGAATCATTTTGATAGTGAACCAGTCCAGACAATTGAATTTTTGCTCCAACTTAGTAACCTATTCCTACAGCACATCGAGGTCCTCATTCTTGCCCTTCCTGCTCTGGGTCTCCTCTTCCCTGCTAGCTCTAGAATCAAAGGAGTGAGTGGAGTCATCCTTAAGTTACTAGTTCATGTTAGAGAAATTACTAGGGACATCCACAAGTTCCCTTCTTCCATCTCCTCAACAATGTCTTTTTTGCCTTTAATTTTGCCGCCCGTCTGCTCCAAATCACTAGAAATCTCATCCACCTGGGCACCTTTTTTGTTCTTCGCTAGTCTATGGGACCTCCTCACACTATTTTTTTCCATTTCCACCTCAAAGCTCGCAGCCACCATGGTGTCATCCTTAGATTCTTTTCCCTCGGTGCTTCTCCCTTTGCTGTCAATGGCCGACAAGTCTACCTGGCCTAGAGACACTTTTTTCCCCTTCTTAGCAGTGGGTTTGCTGTCCTTCTTGATGGGCTTATTTTTTAGCTCACATAAACCAGTCACCGCTTTACAGTGGGCCAACCCAACCGCTCCTTCTTTTTAGATGGGGGTTTAGGCTTAGATTCCATAATGGGTTCAATTTCAGGTATGTGGGTTTTCCTCTTCGAACCCTCTGAAGCAACAGGGGAAGGATTAACGGGGGAAACATTAGGGTGTTCTAGTTCCTCAACACACAAAAAAAAGATAGGTTTGGGTAGGAAAAAGGCTAGATGAAATTGATAGAGCCTAAAGATTAGGCCCTGATGTAGTGGTAAGGGGGGGAGATCATTTAGGTTCAGAGTGGCAGCCTCAAGGGAGTCTTTAACCGAGTTTTCTAGAGAAGTGAGCAGAAAAAATGGAAAGTTGAGGGTCATCTTGTGCCAAAGGTGGTTTAAAAATAGCAAATGGTAAAATTAATTCACCTTGAAATGACCTTATAAAGTAACATATTTCATAATAAAAGACACACCTTGTCCCAGGGTTTTGGTAATTTATGTTAGTTGTGTTATATGTTACTATTTTAAACAACATACTTTGTTTATTATGCTTCATTGACAAACATTACTCACATTTCCTCCTCTCTTCCTTTTTATGTTGTAATTTATAACATATAATATTAATTAATTCTTCTAATGAAAAGCTTACATGTATTACCATGCTTACATTGTAAAACTATCTTTCTTACTTAAATTTTTCATTTTCTTAAAAAACCATCTTATGTAGCAATTTTAATTGATATTAATATCATTTGATATTAAAAGTAGAAATCACACCTTAGTGTGCAATGGGTATGCTGAAGAGGTGTAGAAGGTCAATTAGGCAATATTTTGGTCCATTTTTGCATACATTTGTATAGTACATGAGAATTGAGAACATAACGGCTTACTTAAATTATAACAATGGAATATATAAGAGCATTGAGCACATAACGACTTACCTAAATTATGAGGACATGCATCTGTAATTGGCACTCACTTCTACTGAAAACACATAGAAACAACTCATTCTTTTTATCACATTATAAACATGACACAAAAACTACTTTTTCAACATACAAGCATTTATGGTTATGGCGATCTTTTGTCATTTGCTAGGCAACTTGTGTATTGGAGTTTGTTGCGCCTATGAGAGGTATGATGGGAAAACTAAATTCTTATTATTATTTCCTCTCAACCGTTGTAGTTGTTACATGGATGAAGCAAAAAATATACGCAGAGGATGGTGTGACAATGTGCGTGGGTGTGGAGCAAACCAACTTTAGAATAACTATCTCTTAAATCATCCTCTCTTTGCCAATCTTCTGGCAGATGTAGAGGAGATTATTGGGTTTGAGTAGAAGGGAAGTTTGAGAATATTGGAAATTTTATTGCAAGGGCACTACTAAATTAGTTGGCAGGCACTAAAATTTCAATGGATCTGTAGACATGTAAAATTGACTTAACACTTATCACAAATTTAAAATGTCTCGAAATGACCCTAAAATGACTCGGGACAACTCTAAATCAACTTGGAACGACCCCAAAATGACTCAGAACAACTCTGAATCAATTTGGAACATCTCAGAACGACCCCAAAATGACTCAGAACAACTCTGAATCAACTCAGAACGACCTTGAAATGACTTGGAACAACTCTGAATCAACTCAGAACGACCCCAAAATGACTTGGAACAACTTTGAATCAACTCAGAACATCTCGAAACGACCCCAAAATGACTCAGAACAACTATAAATCAACTCGGAACATCTCAGAACGACCCCAAAATGACTCAGAACAACTCTGAATCAACTCAAAACTCTCAAAACGACCTCGAAACGACTCTGAATCAACCTGAAATGTCTTGAAATGACCCTGAAACAACACGAAATGACTTTGAATCAACTCAAAATATCTCTAAATTAAATTGGAACATCTCTAAAACAACTCAGATCATCTTAGAATCATCCCACGACATCTCATAATGCTTCAAACGACATTGAATGACATTCAAAACCCTAATTATGCTATTAATCAAATAATACGTCATTTGATTAATTCACATTTCATCATTTCAACCAATTAAATAAATTACATTTATTTAATAAAGTCCTAATCTTATCTTATTTCATCCTGATTATTCAAACGACACTGATTATTTGATTATGTCACTAATTCACCTTATTCCTCAAAATTAATTGAATTATTAAAACATAATAATTTAATTATCACACTTCCCTCCAAAATTTGAATAATCAAATCAAATCAAATCAAACTATTCAAATTAGCAAAAATCAAAATCAAAATAAAAATAAAAATTGGAATTAATTAATTAATTAAATAAATAAATTAATATTCCTCACCGACTTTTTGATTGAGGAAATCATGGATTGCTAACTAAGAAATCTATTTTGCTAACAAAGCAATCTAATTTTTCTAACTCAACCATCTAATTCCTAACTCAACCCTAACTGATCAATCAATTTCTAACTAAGCAATCAAAATCCTAACTAGCCAATCTATTCTTCAATCACCCTAATTGTGCAATCAACTTTGCACAATTTCCTCGTGTCTAAATCCTCTCATCTCATTTTGATCGTTGATCTGGATATTCTCCAACATGATCTTGACCATCAAATCAAAATGCTTTTTCTATATAACAAGCCTTTCTCTTCATAAATTAGGATCAGAATTTCAACTTACCTTATGCAACAAAGTGCTGTTAAGATCACCATTGAGAGAACTTCATCATTTCTTCAAGAACAAGCATCGATCATCAAGATTTTGCACGTAAGGAATAGAGGCTTTGTAGTGATACGAACAACCCAACATCATGCAAATACACTCCATCATGGGATGGTAATCTTTTCTTGTGTTATTTGAATTGTTTTGAATATCTTAGGATCTTACTTTCATTCAGATATCTTAGATTTGCACATTTCATGAGTGATGGAATATGATAGATTAAGTGTTTTTGAATTAGATTAGTTTCTGATTTCAATTCGCATTTTGATTTTGTTTTTTCACATATTTCTTGATGGATTCCTTTCCCCTCACACATTATGGCACACCTAGTGGGACCTAGGTCCTCCTCACTAACGTTTTTATGAGCCAAGTTGCAAGTTATAGGGTTCTGGGAACTTTCAGAGACATTTCACGGACTGCCTAGCAAAAGCTCACTTTTGACAGAATTTTTTTTTGAGCTTTTGCCACAAATATCAGCGCCTTTGCTCTAAACCAGTGCTTTTTCTCCAAAAAGCATGCTTTTTTTTTTTTTTTTAGAGTTTGCACCTGTACAAAAAATCTATGCTTTTGCCATAAATTTTGAGCTTTTGCAAATTTGTTTTTCTGAGCTTTTGATTTTTTTTCTAAGCATTTTCTTTGGAAGACAAGTGCATGGATCCTACACTATTGTAATGAACATCCTTGCTAATGTTTTCTTGTTTTGTAGGAACTAATGGGTTTTATGCAAGATTTGAAACACATTAACTTATTTTATGCAGGGAAGACGATCGATCCAAGTTGTTTTTAGATCCACAAACATTTTTTTTATTAACTTAGAAACTTTCTTTTGGTGCATTAAAATTAACGAAAACTCTCACATTTTATTTTGTGTTGCTAAAATGAACCATTCTTAAGCTTTCTAAGTTAGGAATTTCCTTTTTGGTGCATTAAAATTAACAAACAACAACTCTCACATTTTGATTTTGGTGCTATGTAAAATGAACAAATTTGAAGTTTTTCTGAAGTAGGAACTTTCTTTTGGTGAATTAAAATCAACAACAACAACTCTCACATTTGATTTGGTGTTGCTAAAATGAACCATTCTTAAGTTTTCTAAGTTAGAAATATCCTTTTGGTGCTCTAAAATGAACAACAGAAATTCTCACATTTCAAATTTGGTGTTGTTAAAATGAACATTTTGAAGCTTTCTAAAGTAGGAATCTCCTTTGGTGCTCTAAAAATGAACAACACAACTCTCACATTTCAAATTTGGTGTTATTAAAATAAACCATTTGAAGCTTTCTAAAGTAGGAACTCTCTTTTGGTGCTCATAAAAAGAACATAAAACACTTGAATTTTGGGCTCTAAAAATGAACACATTTCGTGTTTTCATAATTAGGAACCTTTAAATTTGGTGCATAAAAAGAGCGCAAAATGTTTTTCACTTTGTTGACGCACATACAATTTACATTTGTTGACCATTTAATGACCAAGCCTAATTTTCTTAGAAACATTTCAACTTTGGGGCTTAAAATGAATAAAATGTTTTTGTTATTTTCACACCATTGCTATCTTAATTGCTTGATGTCCTAAACACTTCAATTGGTGCAAAGATAAAAGAACATTTCATTTTTACTCACATATTCTTGGGGATAATGCCGCTCGAGGTGTTTAAAATGAATCAATTTGCAATGAATTATATTCTGTGCATGCATTGATTGGTAAGCTAAAGTGTTTTGTCTTCTCCCCTCACACCATTTTGGCGATCTTGGGTGAGTGAAGAACATTTTTTGAGCTTCACATTTGTTTTAAAGTTTTACCTTCTTAGAGGGCCTGCCTATTGAGGCACATCTCGCACTGGAGAACTCATAGGAAACCCAAGCAGTACTTTCATTCTGGACCGCTATATAAATCTTTTGTGAGTGTGAGGAAAGTTCATCACTCATCGGGTGCAAATGTCCTATACCGACGTATTCTTCCTTAGTATCCTTGTGATGCGTAAAAACCTGAAAGGGTTGGAAGGTTCTTAATTGAACAAAACATTGCATGTGTAGTTGCCCAAAATTAATATCCCTAGAACATGACTAAGAGCCAATTGTTTTAGAAGCCACCCTATTTATCCAAAACATTCTCTAAAAGTGGTGCATTGGAATTTACTTTCCAGAAGTTACTTTCCAAGTCCGACTATAGGCCCGTGCCATAAGTCGCATGTAAAATCATCTCTTTGGAGCATGAGGCAGGCCCACCTAAGAGGATGGTTTCTCTCCATTAGGGTTGTGATTGTTTGTTAATGTTAAACTTATCCAATTACATTCAAAAACAATTGTGACATCAAATTATGTGTTTGATTTAAAGAAAAAGAACATATCAAAACAAACATTGAACAAGATAGTCAAATCACAAACCCTTTGAGTTAGTGTATACTTGCAAAAGAAGCCTTATGTTTGCACTCCTTGGAGGGATTTATCCTTAAAGGTTTCTAAACATTTTGGTTTTATTTTTTAGGTTGCATTGATCAAAGTAAACACTTTGGTAACTATGGCTTGGGTGTTGTGATTGCACAACCTAAGCTATAGACATTCAGGTCACATAAAGCCCATGCTTGTGAGTCATTCCAATGCTATTATATCATTTTCCATACTCAAGAACACAAAGGAAATAAACACAAAGAGGTTACAAATTGCCATTCCAACTCACAATATTTCTGCTAAACACTTAGGGGAAAACAAACTGAAGTTGTTTATAAGATCATTACTTGAACAAGACACTTGGAAAATTAGATTGGTCATAAAATCTCACACCATTATTCCCATACTACTTATTTGAACTCAAAAATCCAAAAAAAATTAGGATCATTCCTCCACTCAAAAAGTTTATGATATCAACAGCTACTTGGAACTCAGAGATAGTTCAAGTATCTTTCCCACAACATATCCTCTAGACCAGGGAGTGGAATATCGACCCTAGTTCTTCAACATTTTGATTTCTGAAAAGTAGCTACATTCCAAAACAACACTAAAACTTTAGGGTTTTTGAGTTTCATAGCAATCCACCCCACACTATTTACACCTTATGACCATCTGGCGACCAACAACTCTAGTTCAACAACTAGACCTTGTAGCACCAATTATTCAACCTAGCCTCACTCACATTGAGGGTGCACAAATTGAAATCATAAGCAGTTTGAGAACCTTTATATTTGAGAAAAATGAAACACCCCATCAATTTCTCATCGCATCAATCATCTTAAATGAAGAGGAAACAAAAGCAAACATAGCATCCAAAAGACCGGTATTACTACCTCTCATATGGTAATAGGTACGATCCTCTTGGAAATAAAACAAAGTGACCTTATGATAGGGTATTGAGTATCAAAACATCCCTGAAACATGTTGATCTATTACTTAAATTACTCTTATCAAGGGCCACAACATCAAATAAGGCAACAACATCAAGGATTTCAAAATCACGATCAAGGAATAAATCAAAAACATCAAATTTTCCTAGATAAAATTGAGAGAGATCTTTAGGAAATTAAATGAAAATGAAATACAACATATCATCAACACCTTATTCAAGGTTGGAGCATCACATATCCACAACAAATAGACATTATCCCACAAACACCTCAATATCCACGTCAACAACACTTCCAATATCTACAATATCAAGAAGTTCTGCAACACCAAGGTGTACATCAAATGCAATATCAAAACGTACCTCAATTGTCATATCAAGGAGTTCAACAAAATCAAGAGAAAAAAAATCAAGAAAAAGCACCGAGGAAAGATTACCATTGAGAAAGAAAATTCACCCCTTTGGGAGAAACTTTAGAGGAACCAAGCTATGGTGAACCAATGACAGTCCAATTTATCAAGATCAATGACATGAACTAGTACAATAGGAACGTATCAAGATCAATGACAGTCCAATTTATGGTGAACCAAGCTTTAAACTCCCTTGGTATGACAAGTACGAAAAAATGTGAGTTCCATAAAATCAAGGGTCACACAAAGAATAGATGTGCTATACTAAAAAATATCATCCAAGACATCATTGATCAAGGATAAATAGCTATTAAAGGGCCATCTACCAAGGATGACAATGATAATGTCTCAATGTTAAGAGTTGAAAGCAATGATCAAGAGATATCTATCATTGATCACATTGAAAATGTCTCTACATCATCCAGTGAGTAAGAATACATACATCAAGAATTTAGTCCCAAGCATGATCAAAATAAATCACCTAAGTCTAGCAATGATCCAATTCAAAATATATTGACATCATCCAACCTCATGAAAATACATATTGATGATCAAGAGATTCTTAAGCCAACACTTATACCAAATACAAAAAATCTAAGCCAAGAGCCCATATGCCCACAATTTGAGGAAATCCAAGGATCTTTTATAGGCAATCCTTTCTTTGAAATTGATCCATGCCAAGAATGTGAACCAAAGCATGTCGAAGATAATACCATACAAAGTCAAGATCAAGAAACCTTACCATCAAAATATTACAATGACTTGGTAGATATCTTCTAAGACATCCAAGGCTTTCCAAAAGAACACATCCATATGCCAAGCACACATACATCTACCCATGAGATGCTTACTCCTAATGGACATGTAGATGATCTTCCTCCAAAACAAGATTCTCATACTCTTGATATCATTGCCATGGAACAAGAGTAACCTACTCTTCACGTCTATACACATGATCAAGATATAGCAGAATCTATAGACCTATCAAAAAGTGATCAAGAAGAAGAATTGAAATCAGAAACACCCTCTAGGTAGTTTGAAGACATCAAGCAAGAAAATATGGAGTACAATATCCTAAAATCAGAAAATATAATGCATAATCCTGAGCAACAAAGTAGTGGGTATACACCAGTCAAAGGAGCACTGATATATTTTGAAGGGCCATAAGAATATGATATTTCACAGGATCAAGTTGAAAATATCAATCAAGAAGTTGTCCCGCATATGGAGGATTCTACCAATGAAAAAGCTATCAAATTTGAAGATCCACAACATAGCAAAGAAGGATTAGCATCTTGTTTTCAAGTTAAAACATATCCTATGGTAAATAAAATTTCTCATTATCAAGACAAAGGATTAGGCCTACATGAACAGGGTATCCTAGCACCAGTACATATTATTGGCAATCCTAAGCATCAAGGTCTTGGTTATTAAACAAGTAAGGGATCTAAACATATCAGTGATACCTCTCTAATATTGGGGGAAACTTTATCTAATGCAATCATCAACATAGAGAGCACAAAGAGTCCTTATGATGAAATTGCTACCAATGCTACAACTAGCAATATCATGAATCATCATCCACACATGTTTCCACCCTCTCATTGGGACCAACAACAAGATAAAAAACTATATCAAAGAAAAGAACAAGTCATTGAAGCAAATGAATCAACAAAGAAAAATGGACAAGGAAGATTCAAATGGATATAAAAGAAAAAGCAAGGAAATCATTCCTATCAAACTCCATTAGTTAAAGAAACTATGGGGCAAAATAAAAAAGGGAAGTTCATACATCAAAAAAGTCCAACAATGCAAAAGAAAGCTTCGAGAGTGACCTACAAGATATACCAAGACATTGGTCCCAATCAAATCTCCATATCCACCCATCATTGCTCATCATCCCAAGTTTGGAGAATCAAAAGTTCCAAACTGTCAACCAATCCATCTGAATATTGTATCCCTCAATGCATTTTGCCATCCAAGATATCCAAATCTCACATTGACCATGTGTTGGAAATAACTCTTTATCATAAGGACTCTAAGGGCACTCTATTGCGATGTGCGCACAAAGGTAAGGTTAACTCCCGTATCAACAAAGAAGATAAGAATTATCAAGGGTTACATTCAAGTGCTCGTATCCTAGAAAAACAACTCCTCCATGCAAGATATCGTTGGCACATCATGACAACAACAACAACCATATCAGCACCAACAACATCTACATTAGCACCACTAGGTGGTTCAAACATGAGCAAAAAATCGTCACTATGATGAAAACCTGGTAAACAGGTGTCTTGTGTGACATCAAAAATCAATAAAAAACAAAAAAATCAAGAAAATAGTCAAGAGAAAAATCGTCCTCCAATGAAAACCACTATGGTGTCACTTTGGACAAGTACCATGATGAAAACCTGGCAAACAGGCGTCATGTGTAGAATGAGCATCTACGTGCACCATTTCAGGTGGAAGCATCTCATCCTATCCAAAATAAATCCAATCCATTTTTATCCAAATCCAACTCACCTTGATCTTGACAAACATTTGGTGTACACTTTACACTTGCTTATGGAAAACATCTTGACATGGGTCACTATCATTGATCCTATCCTATCCAGCATTATCTGAGCCATGAGGCATTGTCCAAAGGGGCATACTCTACTCAAACATGTTATCCTATCACAAGATAACCCATTACCTACATTGCTAGACATTGGGGGCAACTAATTACATCTTGCTTCAAAATAAATCTTGATATATGTCTTCTAGCTCACGTTGTGATCTAGGCATTGTCCAAAAAACATGGTGTGCCACATGATACCCTTCCCAGTTTGTCCCACCAACAAGGTATACCACCAACGCACCACCAGGGTAACCTTCAAAATAGTTTGTGCCAACAACAAGGTGTACCGCTAACACACTACCAAGCTAACCTTCAAAGATAACAACATGGATTATTCCTTCACTCAAAATTTATAAGATATCAACAATTGCTTGAACCCTAAAACTAGTTCAATTAAGCTTTTCCACAACATATCCTCTAGAAAACAAAGTGAAATATTAATCCAAGTTTTCAATATCTTACACCCCAGGCAAGAGGGTAAAAATCCAAAAACATCTAGAAAACAATCAAAAAATGAAACAACAAGGTGTACCACCAATGCACTACCAAGGCAACCCTCAAAGATACCAACAACATGGATTATTCCTTCACTCAAAAATTCTATGATATCAACAGTTACTTGAACCCTACAACTAGTTCAAGTAAGCTTTCCCACAACATATCCTCTTGAGAAACAAAGTGAAATATCAATCCAAGTTGTCAACATCTTACACCCTAGGCAAGAGGGTAAAAATCCAAAAAACATTTGAAAAACATAAAAAACAAAACAACATCATAGGGTTATTCCTTCACTCAAACAATCTAAGATATCAATAGTTGCTTGAACCCCACAACTAGTTCAAGCAAGCTTTCCCACAACATATCCTCTAGACACACAAGTGGAATATCAATCCATGTTACAATGTTGTTTTCCAAAAATAGTTTATGCTTTGAGTCAAATGGTCAAACTGCGTGGTCTCTGCATGTACAACATAGGCAAGGATCATTAGCCCCCGAGACCCTAGATCAGTCCCCTTAGGTTTCCAACATGCTTTATCTGAACTTTGTCAAAAGATACAAAATCCAAAAATAGTCAAAAGCTACAAAAAGCCAAAAAACATTCACAAAAAAGAAAAGGTCAAAAACACTCAAACCAAGAGAACTATGAGCCTTTGCGTGTACAACATAGGCAAGGATTATCTTTGATGAGCCCCCGAGGCCCTAGGTTAGTCCCTTGAAAACAACAAAAATAACATCATAAAACTTAGAAAAAAAAAGATCCATGTCCGCCATCACAATTTGCAATAAAACATCATCCATAATAAATAGATCATCACACTCACCCTTTGACAAACAAATAAGACAAATAGAGCAAACATCAAAATCTATAACTTTCAAGAAAAAAATCACAAAACTCTAATTATAAACAATTGAAAACAAGGCCAAAGTATCAACTACCTATCTTTTTGACAAGTCCCAACAACATCCTGAGATATGTCTTAACGGATCCGTTCCTACGATAGACATGATCAACAACGGATAATAGCCCCACCCCAAACAGATATGGCAAGTGATATTGTAACTTTTTTTGATCTTTTTATAGTCTTATTTTTGTGATTTATATTATTGATTCATTCCAAGAATCTCTCGAGGATGTCCATAAGGATTTAGAGAAGAAGGAATTGGGGCAACTGAGCGCCATTTCGATTTGTTGTTTGTGGATATTTTTGTTATACTACCATGTCAAATACTTTCTTTTTTCTGTGTGTGGAAGTTGTTTTGGAGAATTTCGTGTACCAGTGACATGTTAGGTTCTTAATACCTCTTGTGTTACGGGTCCAACATGTTTTAAAGCTTCTCACCCATACACTCTAACAGGGTTTCCGCATGTCTGGTATGAGCAAGAATACTCCTTGTTTGTAGAGTCAAATTCTGAGCAATAGATACAAAGTCACCTTGGTCATTAATACCTTGGTGCATCGTATCTGTTTGCTACATCAAACAAGATTGTTCAAACTACAAAGCCTCCAAGTAAAGAAAAAGCAACATCATCAGCTACTAACAACATCATATTTCTATCTATCATCAAATATTTCTTCTAACTAACATCCATCCTGCATCCACAATGTTGTTAATACATATCATGATGATAATAAACCAATAAAAACATCATTTATCATGTATGGGGTATACATCCATCCATCCATATCAACATCATATAAACATACATCATCATATATCGTCATCACATGAGCATAAAACGAGAATGAATCAAAGAAGGTATATCTCATTTATATCATCATAAAAAAGGAGAGTACATCATCATAAGTGTGATATGATATACAAAATCATAATATACGAGGCCTCGATTGGGCCAATGAATATATATACAAAAAATCATGTTTGCAATATGTCTCTGAACAACAACATAATAAAGATCAAGTACACTGCCCAACAAAAAGGGAAACACTCTATAGACCAGGTTGTGGACAACCATTTGGATCTGGCTGTCTAATAGGATGACCACCTACAATCATTTTAACTTATGATATTAGGTTTTTACTCTGAACATGTAAAGCAACACAAAACGACACAAAAACGATGAAAAATAAGACTTAGGGTTGCAAATAGGCAAAAACAAGCACATGCAAGGGTTTTTGAGCAAATGCTTAGAAAGCACCAGGAAAAAGCAAGCTTTTCAGCCAAAGGCAAGATTTTCAAGCAAAGGCAAGGAAACAAGGGCATGGAAATAAGTCAAAGGCGAGGATCTATGTCAAAGGTGAGCTTTCAGGACTTGAAACAGTCAAAGGCGAGCTTTTTGATCAAAGGCAAGCTTTTTAGGCAAATGCTTAAAAACAAAAGCAAAGATCCTAGTCAAAGGGATGGATAAATGTAAAAGGCATGAATTCTCAACATGCAAAGGCGAGCAAACCAAGGAAAATGCTCAAAAATCATAAAAATTCCCTATTGATTAGGACATTTTTTACCCTATCTTCAAACGACCATATCTTGATCATACAAAAGTATTTTTCAGTGATTTTTTTTAAAAATGGGGTAGAATTTCATGATCTTTGCAATGGTGTAGGTGGTTTTTAGATTTTCTACAATTAAAATTTCCATTGGGGTCATGAGCCTGACCTCAAAACTTGAAATTTTTGGTCAACCTCTTGAGGAGGCAACATAGAGTCCTACCATCATTCCACGAAACATTGGGGCATAATTTTTTTTCAAAACAGTTGATCTTAAAAATGGAATCTTTGAAACAAAGCAACTAGTACTTTGTATCAAAGAGGGGCAAAATGTAGACATGTAAAATTGACTTAACACTTATCACAAATTCAGAATGTCTCAAAACAACCCTGAAATGACTAGGAACAACTCTAAATCAACTCAGAACATCTCAGAATGACCTCAAAATGACTCAGAACAACTCTGAATCAACTTAGAACATCTCAGAATGACCCCAAAGCAACTCAGAACAACTCTAAATCAACTTGAAACATCTCAGAATGACCCCAAAATGACTCAGAACAACTCTGAATCAACTTGGAATGAGCCCAAAATGACTTAGAACAACTCTGAATCAACTTGGAACATTTCAGAATGACCCCAAAACAAATCAGAACAACTCCGAATCAACTCAAAACGTCTCAAAATGACCCTGAAATGACCCAGAACAACTCTGAATCCACTCGATATGTCTCAGAACGACCTCGAAATGACTCAGAATCAACTCAAAATATCTCTGAATTAACTTGGAACATCTCTAAAACAACTCAAATCATCTCGAAATCATCCCACGACATCTCATAATGCATCAAATGACATTGAACGATATTCAAAACCCTAATTCTGCTATTAATCAAATAATACAACGTTATTTGATTAATTCACATTTCATCATTTTGACCAATTAAATAAATTGCATTTATTTAATAAAGTCCTAATCTTATCTTGTTTTATCCTGATTAGTCAAATGACATTGATTATTTGATTCCATCACTAATTCACCTTATTCCTCAAAATTAATTGAATTATTAAATCATAATAATTTAATTATCACACTTCCCTCCAAAATTTGAATAATTAAATCAAATCAAATCAAACTATTCAAATTAGCAAAAATCAAAATCAAAATCAATATTGGATTTAATTAATTAATTAAATAAATAAATTAATATTCCTCACCCACTTTTTGATTGAGGAAATCATGGATTGCTAACTAAGAAATCTATTTTGTTAACAAAGCAATCTAATTTTTCTAACTCAACCCTAATTGATCAATCAATTTCTAACTAAGCAATCAAAATCCTAACTAGCCAATCTATTCTTCAATCACCCTAATTGTGTAATCAACTTTGCACAATTTCCTCATGTCTAAATCCTCTCAACTCATTTTGACCATTGATCTACATATTCTCCAACACGATCTTGACCGTCAATTCAAAATTTCTTTTTCTATATAACAATCCTTTCTCTTCACAAATTAGGATCAGAATTTCAACTTACCTTATGCAACAAAGTGTTGTCAAGATCACCATTGAGAGAACTTCATCATTTCTTCAAGAACAAGCATCGATCATCAAGCTTTTGCACGTAAGGAATGGAGGCTTTGTAGTGATATGAACAACCCAACATCATGCAAATACACTCCAACATGGGATGGTAATATTTTATTGTGTTATTTGAATTGTTTTGAATATCTTAGGATCTTAATTTCATTCAAATAGCTTAGATTTGCACATCTCATGAGTGATGGAATAGGATAGATAAAGTGTTTTTGAATTAGATTAGTTTCTGATTTCAATCCTCTCATTTTGATATTGTTTTTCACATATTTTTTGATGGATTTCTTCCCCCTCACACGGGATTAGATTAGAGTGATTGTCTTGCATCCCTTCTCCAGCCATGTACATCATTGATTGCTGCAGTAAGCTCCATTCATTTCATCAAATTGCAGAATAATTAAAGTTGTGCCAATTAAAATTGTGTGAATTTTGAGCATGTACCTTTCATAATAAAGATGAAGTTGCTGTCATAGCCGCCTAACTATAAGTTGCATATTAAAAATAGTATAATGACTAACGGGATAAATAAATGGCCACGATTAGTTTAATCATGGGATGATTAGTTATTCATAGGCGCCTAACTACAAGTTGCTTAATTTGTCTATAGTGTGCAATCAACAGTTAGCAAGGAACGAACTGTCAACCATGTTGTCTCATGCGTTTATACCTATTGAAGGAAAAAATGAGCTTCGAAAGCTCAAATAAGGACACACCTTTGGTGTAATTATCCTTACACTACAAATAACATTGGGAAAAAACCTTCTCATATCTCTTATCTTGAGATTAAATGAATACATATTTCAAATATACGTACACATATTAGGCCAAAAAAATGCCTTAGAATTTTATTTTACACAAACTTATCCCTCCTTATCTCAAATTTATCACACAAGAATCTATGCAATTGATTGATAGGAAATATATACTACCTTCTTCTACTCACTATTCAATGGTAAGAGTGCATCTTCACAAGTTCTACACTAAATAAGCTTGGTTGAATATACTCTTCACGAGTCTTTTACCTTCTTGGTGAAATTGACCCTTCATAGATCCTATGTCAATCACACTTTATCATTAAGTTTATCCATCATGGAGGATGACTCAATAATGAGTGCATGATTATTACATACATCTATTTTTAGGATTCATGAAGGCCAACTTGGTAACATCTCTATGATTCCCTTATAAGTTTGTTAAATAAGATTAAATTTCTTAGAATTATGTAGATTGTTTATTATGACATGTTGACTATTTATGTTGCTTCCTATTTTTATGCGTGATGTAGATCTTAAGATATTGCTCACGTGGACAGATAAATAAATATGGAGTAAAATCTTGTGTATCCTTTAATTTTTATATAAAAATACTTTAACATACTTGATTTATGTACATGATTAAGTGTGTGTGTGTGTGTGTGGGAGGGGGGCGAATTTAGAGATGAAAAGCACATAATGTGTACTTAATCCCCTCATTCAACACTAGTGTTCTTCGTGTATATAGGGAAAATTTGGGGAAAAGCATAAATCATTAATAGTAACCATAAAACTATCTAAATTCAAGCCATAATGACCCTAATCTAACAATGAAGCATAAATGACAATAGAAATGAAATGATAAAGCAATAAAACCTTAATTCCTATGCCATAGTTTATTCTCCTTCATTGCTCTTCTCCATTTTGCTTTGTTTGCTCTTAGATTTGTAGTATGTAATCTGTACAATAAGCTCAATGTTGATGCAAGATAACAATATCTCAAGATAGTGATATGATAGAAAAACTTCAAAGATTGTGGTTAACCTTGAAATGGAATTGATAGCTTTATTTTATAATTTAAATCCCAATTCAAATGAAGGGTGATGATCAAATGACGAGGTATGATGATCAATGGATGAGATTGATTAAGAAGAAAAGAGATAAGGATGGGAAGAACGGACCACAATCCAAGAAATTAGGTGAGAAATAGGGCTTGGATAAGAATAAATAAATTAAATAATTTCAACAATTATTTAATTTAGGAGAGGGAAAATAAATAATTAAATAATTAAAAAAATCAATTAATTATAGAAGAAGAGGGGGAAATGAAATATTACATAATTGAAAGCAATTTTTTAAAAATAGATGGAGGGAAATGGTAAATAATTAAATAATTAGAAACAATTATTTAATTATAGAGAAGAGGAAATGATAAATAATTAAATAAATAAGAATTTATTTAATCATATAAGAAAAGGCTAAATGAATAATTAAATAAATAACAATTTATTTAATTATTGGAGAAAGATTAGTGACATAATTAAATAAAAAAGATTTATTTAATTAATCGAAAGAGGAATACAGATAAAATGAATTAATTAAATAATTAAAAATTATTTAATTAATAGAAGAATAGTGGTATTAGGAAATAATTAAATAATTAAAAATTATTTAATTATGTAGAGAAGAATGCAAATTAGTGAGAAAATGTTGCTTGCAGGCTTAGGGAATTTTTCAATGTCTACATTTTGTCCCTCTTTGATACAATGTGATTTTGAGCATTGTGTCAAAGAATAATCAGGAAAATTCAACTCAAGACCTGCCCCTGTATGCCCTGATTAAGGAAGGATAGCATAGTGCCCCCTCAAGAAATTTGACAAATTTTTGAAAAATTCTATTTTTTTGGAAAATTTACCGACAGGTGGATGTGATGCATTTAAGTGCAAGGACTGACAAAAGAAATGTTGACTAAAAGAGAATGTTAGTAAGAAGTGAAGAATATTTAGATGAATTGAAATGGAATGGGTGAAATGAATTGAGATTTTGCTGATAGATTTTGAGCTTTAATTTTATTGCATGATTATCATCATAGAGCATTTATTATGGAAATAGATAATGAACACCGAGGTATGACATAGACCAAGGTGTGATATATTATCCCTTACAAAATAGACACATGACAAACAAGGAATGCCATGATGTAGACTAGTAACCATAGAACCTTGTCGGGATATGTGAGGAAGTAACCACAAAGCATGTTAGACCTGATGCAAGAAAGCGTTAGATGACCTTTGAATTGCATAGGATATTTTGATTATGCCAAATAGAACCCCAATCACACACAAGGAACTTATTTTCCCTAGTCATAATGTCAAGACAAACCGCAAAAAAAAATCAAAGAGAAAAAGGTCATGATCCATCATCACTCCTCTCATCACTTGTGGACTTCTTCGAGGCACATAGTAACATGACCAAAGATAAATCATATAATAAAGATAAGACTTACTAGACCAAACGAGTCAACAACCATTTAGATCTTTTGTCAATCAATGAATGTTTACATGATAGGAATCTGGATAATGATAGTGTGTGGTTCAGGAATGATACACCTTGTATAAGATGACAACTTTGGTTTTGAAGGTGCAACAACCTGTATAAGACAAGTGATAGCTAATGGATGATGTCTAGTTTCAAGAATGAAGCATGTTGTATAAGATGTCAAGTCTAGTTTCAATGATGCAACATCCTATATAAGATAGTTTGATAGCGGATAAGGATCATTGATGTTGATAGGTACTTGTAATTAAGCAATTGATTAGTTAGGATTTGAGACTAGTTGGATAGTTCATTTGTTATTTCGTGATTTGGTAAGCTCAATTCTCTATAGGATGTTCTTGTTTGTGTCTGATCAAACTGTCAACCTTAGCAAGGGATATTTTATTCTGGGATGTGTATAATGATGGACAAGACCTAATGGATGAACTAAAGCCTTGAGGGCTCATTGATGATTTTTTTGGATTTTTTGAGGATTATTTAGATGTTTTTAGATTTTTGGAATGTTTTGTTTGATTTCCTCTAATACCATGTCTAGGATCCCATACGAAAACCTAAGTCAAGGATTTACCCCTAGTCAGATATAGGACCAAATTATTATGGATGGAATTAGATGGGTGAAATTTATTATAGATAGAGATGGAAAGTGAGAGACGCTAAACATCAACAATTCTCAAGCCATGAGAAGGGTGACTAAGCTTTATGATGGGTTGGTGGGAAAATGGGATTTTATTATGGAAAATGATATGTTTGGGTTATTATGGGTGGAGTGGAAAATTAGATAAAGTGATGGTATATAATGGAGCAAAGACTGCCTATGCATGGTGCTTGTTTTCTAGGTTTTCACCATGGTACTTATCCAAAGTGCCACCGAAGTGGTTTTCACTATTGGAGAAATTATTTCTCTTTACTATTTTTATTTTTTTTGATTTTTTAATTTTCTTACGAGACTATTTGAAGACTACGTATAGTAATTGTGAAGGTGCATACTATTGATAGGCTTTGGTAGTGGTTCACCTTCAGGAGTAGCAAGTTGATAAGCACCAGATCCATATGCTGCAGTTATGATGTAAGAACCCAACCAGTTAGGCTCAAATTTTCTAGGCTTCTCTCTATCCATTTGATTCTTTGAATTTTACTTTAAGACCAAGTCACCAATATAAAAATTTTCTAACTCTAACCCTCTTATTGTAGCTATGAAAAAGATGATTCTGATAAGCTTGTAGATGGACCAATGCAGTTTGTCATCTCTCATCTAGTAATTCTAGCTCATACAATCTAGATACATGATATTCCTCATCATCAATGAACTATTGCATAGATAATATCAATGACGGTAACTCAACCTTGATGGGAAGAATGGATTCAAATCCAAAGATGAGGGAATATGGAGTGTCTCCAATAGGTGTCCAAATGCTAGTTTGATAAGCCCATAAGGTAGGATTAAGTTGGATATGCTAGTCATGGCCAGTGTCATCGACAAGTCTTCTTTAGGATTTTAACAATGATTTTGTTAGACACCTCAGCTTGACCATTACCTTGAGGGTAATATGGAGTAGCGAAATGGTGGTGGATATGGAATCTCTCACACAGTTCACGAATATCCCAATTTTTGAAAGGATGATCATTATCTGTAACGATAGATTGAGGAACACCATACTAGCATATGATGTAATTGAGGATGAAATTGGCTATTTGTTTACTGCTAATAGAGGTCATGCGGATGGATTCAATCCATTTTATAAAATATTCAGTTGTAGTGAGAATGAATTTATGGCCATTGGTGGATGTAGGGTGAATTTTTCCCACAAGGTCAAGTCCCAATTGAGAGAACCATGACAATGTAATTGGACAAAGTTCATGGAAAAGTGCGTGCACAAGATCTCCATGTATTTGATGTTTCGACACTTCTTAACAAAATGATATGCATCATGTTCCATAGTAGGCCAGTAGTATCCAATTTGCATGAGCTTCTTGGCTAAGGTGGGACCACTAGAGTGAGATCCACATATACCATCATGTACCTCATGCAAAGTCGTTAGTGCTTTGTCAGAATCAAGACATCTAAGGAAGGTGCTATCAAAGCCTCAGCGGTAAAGGGTATCATCAATGATGACATATCTGGAGGCTTGGTGGATAAAATTTTTCATTGATTGGAAGATAGGTCTAGGGGAATGATTTGGTCATTTAAGAAGTTATAAATATCTTTATCCCATGGGGAATCAGTACTAAATATTTCACATACAAGCTCATATTTGGGGATATAAAATACGGGGACCAAAAGTTGTTCCACCAAGAACTCATATTGAGGCACATTGTTAGGTATATCCAAGAGAGATCCTATAGTGGGCATTTTTTTGACTGCTTTATTCTAAATTTTAAAAATTTGATTGAAGGTAATGGCATCGAAGTACTGCTTGAAATTGTTGACCATTCTCTTGTAGGGCATTATATTTTCATCTTTTGCATCATAATCATCATTGACTTGATGGATAACCAATTGTGAATCATCGTAGACTTGAAGATTCTTGATTTTCCATTTAATAGCCATTCATAATCTTGTGAGTAATGCTTCATATTCAGCCATGTTATTAGTACAAGAGAAGGCTATCCGATATGACTTAGGTATTGAGTCTCCTTGAGGTGTGATGAAAATAATTCCAACTTTAAAACCATGATTTGTGGAAGATCCGTCAAAATATAGTTTCTATGTAGTAGAAGTCTCTATTGTGAAAATAAACTCATCGAGAAATTAGACACCAAGGGATGATCTATTGTGATGGGGGTGTCTGTAAGTTGATCAGCTATGAATTTTCCTTTTATTGCCTTTCGATCAACATACTCTATATCAAAATCACTCAAGATTATTACCCACTTTGCTAGTCAATCAATTAGAGTTGCTTTGTTGAGTAGATACTTCAATGGATCTATCTTTGCTACTAACTTTGTTTGATGATTTAGCATATAATTTTGATTTTTTTGAGTGGAAAAGACAATTGCAAGGCATGCTCATTCAATAGGGATGTAGTTAAGCTCGTATCCCAAAAGTTTATTGCTGATACAATATATGGATCTTTCCTCTCCATCATCTTGTGCCAAAAGGGGTCCCAATGTCGATGATGTTGTTAATATATATAATATTAGAGGTTTACCATCAATGGGAAGTATGAGAATTGGAGGAAATAATAGATAGTCTTTTATTTGCTGAAATGCCTCTTAACAATGATCAGTCCATACGATTGGGAATCCCTTATGAAACAAGTGCTGAAACAAATGACATTTATTGGCCAACTGAGCTATGAACTTGTAGATAGATTGTAGCTTTCCTTGAAGACTACATAACTAAGACAATGTTGTTGTTGGAGGCATATCGATGATAGATTTTACTTTTGCAAGGTCAACCTCAATACCTTTGTGAGATATAATGTATCCTAGTGGCTTACCAAACATTACCCCAAAGAAACACTTTTTTAGATTTAATCTGACTTTGCATTCCTCTAATATTTTAAAAATATTTTCTAGCACATCTAGATGACTGTCTCTTGTTAGTGATTTTTCCAATAAGTCATCAACATAATCTTCCATGAGTGTATGCATATAATCATGAAAAATTGTAGTCATATCCCTTTGATTTGTTGCTCTAGAGTTCTTAAGGCCGAAAGGCATGATATTTTGATAGTATGTACCTCAAGGAAAAGTGAAAGCTATTTTATGTTGATCTTCATGGGTAATTCTAATTTGATGATAGCCTAAAAAACCGTCCATGAGTGATAGCATTTCATATCTCGCTATTAGGTATTCTATGGTGTCAATATTTGAGAATGGGAAGTCATATTTAAGACAAGATTTATTTAAATCTCTGAAGTCTATGAAAATTATGATTCCTCCAGTTGGTTTGTTTATCCATACAAGATTTGAAATTCACTCGGTATATTCTATAGGTCGGATGAAACCAACATCTAACAACTTCTTCAACTCAGTCTTCACTAGGAGTGCAATCTGGGGATGCATTTTCCTCAACTTCTGTTTGACCAGTTTTGCATTTGGAGACAATGGAAAATGATGCAAAACTAACTCAGGATGCAACCTAGGAATAGCAGGATATGACCAACTGAAGTTAATTTGTCTTTCTGAAAAGAAACTAATAAACTTTGGTTTTTTAGTGATTGTCAAAGATGCTGCAAAGTGAACAATTCTAGGACTATCATCAGTGCCAATATTTATCTCAATTTTTTCTATGAGAAACGATGATCTCTCTCTAATTATAAGTAGTATATCCAACCCTCCATCCTTAGGCGTCTCAGAGAGGTTTTCACCCTTGGATACGTCCTTTCTTTTTACTTTTTCACGATCTAAAAGTTCCTTTCAGTTTTCACCTAGATACCTATTCTTTTTATTTTTTTCACTTTTGTGACTAGAGTGTGGAGTAGACTCCCCAAAGTAAGCTATGTTATCAAGTTATATGATGAATCCAAATTTTTGATCCCCACTTGGTATTCCTTCTTGAAGTCCCATAAACTCAGCTATTGCTTCATCTTTCTTGAATATGTCTAAGCTCAGAGGTCCTTGTTGGTCCCATTCTATCAATTGCGAGTAGAATAGGGGTAAATCATCATCAGTATCAATATAGCTCAATGATAAGGTAGATAAGGTAAATATAAAGGTGTCATCAGAATCCAAAAAGGTCTCAATCCAAGCTCGACCATCGATATGTTTGGGTTCAGGGGTATTGGTCTTGGTCTTTTCCTTAGATGTCTTGACATCATTAGAAACATTAGCATCCTTATCTCAAAGTAACTTAGTACAAGGAGGACTCACTTTTAATGGTATAAACCCTATCCCTTTGTTCTTTGGTAACTTGGGAGGCAATAGGGGTTCCATCATTCTATTCTTGTGCAAGCCAAGTCCACTATGTCCATCATAACCCTTTTGTTTCATGATCTCAAAACCTTTTCCATATTGCTCAATCGATAATTGTACGAGCTCAGTATTTTCTTCATCCTTATAGATCCATGTAGAAATATCCTCACCTATGGTTTCTTTGCTCAATTCACCCCACTTAGTGAATGTAGTAGGGGGGTTATGGATGATGACTTTTAGTTCTTTTTGACCTGGTTTACTATAGGACTTAGGTGATGCAGGTAGCTTCCAAATACAAAATGAACTCCCAATGTTGTATTCTCTATGTCCTTGGTCCTGAATATGGACTTTACCTTCGGGAAGGGGAGTGGATGGAGTGGAAGATATGGATAATGAAGAGGTATCAATGTAATGTGATGAATCATATGGAGATGCTTCTTGATTGATGGGTACTTGATGTTCAATAGTTCCTTTTAGATTGCTACAATACTTGAAAGGATCAAGATCGCTTGCTATGGTGATTTTGGTGCCGTTGTAAGGGAATTTGAGGTATTTATGGCACATGGAAGGGATGAACTTCATGACATGAATCTATGGGTGACAAAGGAGAGGGTTATATGGTAGGTCTAGATCCATGACTTGAAATATGGTATTTTGAACAACTGGTCTGACTTTTACATGAAGTGCAATAATTCCCTTAGAAGAATGCTCTTTGTCATCATAAGACCTTATGATAATTTTCTTAGAAGTGTCTATACAAGCTTCAAAGAATCCCAATGTTGTGACCAATTTTAAGGTGCATATATTCAAACTTTCTCCACCATCTACCAAGACTAGTCTGATTTTGTGTTTGTTAATGAAGACTTCAAGGTGTAATGGATCATTATAGTTTGGTCTTTGTGTAGGAATATCTTGTTCAAAAAGTGTAACGTGATGTGTGGTAGCCAAGTACCCTACCATGGCTTGAAATTTCCTAACATTAAGGTTTGCGGGGACATGAGTCTCTTGCAAAGCTTTGTCTAAAATAGCCTTACGCTTGGGAGATATGCGAAGCAACTCAAGAATGGATATCTGCGCAAGAGTTTTCCATAGATGATCTAAGAGATTGTATTGAGTTTTAGGTTGTAGAGTAGAAGTGGCCCCTTGCAAGGTCACTTTGGATCTTTGGGTAGTAACAACACATTCTAGACTTTTCTTGATGGTGATTGTGGAGACATTAGTTTTAGATGCTCGAATGTTATTAACGGTGTATTCATATGAAATACTAGTATAATTGGATTTGTTATTTGTATTAGTTCTTGAACTGGAGGTCTTTCCTGACCCATGATCTTGTAAGATATTTTTGAAAATGGTATGATGAATTTGAGGACCCTTGTGAATTTTCTATGGATATGTCACCTTGTTTAATGAGATCTTGAGTGATTTTTTTCAATGTATAGCATACAAATGTCATGTCCCTTGGTTCAATGATATTCACAAAAGTAATTATCATTCCAAAAAGATGGTTTGAAAACCCTTGGGTCATAATGTTTGAAATCTGGAAGTTGGATGACATTCTATTGCAACAATTTCTTTAAAACTGATTCAATGGATTCCCCTAAGGGTGCATATGTTTGTCTCTGTGTATTATTTCTTGGAGGACCTCGTCATTATGGATTATTTTGAACCGTGTTTGTAGATTGATCATGACTTGTTGGTTGTTGGTTTTTTGATGTAGATGGACCTTTAAGACTAATGGTGGGGTGAGCTTTATTTATCACTTTCACATCTACTACATCATTTGTGACATTCTTGTTTCTAGACTAAAATTTGTTTTTATCATTGGGATTGTTTTGACTTTATTTAAAGATCTTGACCAAGACTTTTGCAAGGAGTGCTTTCTCAATAGAAACATCTTTTTCAATGAAATCCTCAAAGGTATTGCAACAATGGATTTGAAGTTGGTGCATTAATTATGTATTGAGATTTTTGATGAAGAAATGAACCAACTTATTTTTAGGTATGTGACAAGGACATTTGGTAGTCATACTTCTCCACCTATGGAAGAAAGAGGTAAATGATTCCCCTTATTTTTTTTGGTTGTACATAATTTCTCAATGGTTATATCACTTTCATTGTTGTAGGAGAAGTGTGCGATAAACTTATCGGCTAGTTCATTCCATGTTCTTATCCCCAGAGTTAGATGTGCAAACCACTCTAGAGCTTACCCTGAGAGACTATGTGGAAATAATCTCATCAAGTATTTGTGGTCAAATGTGACATCCATGCAAGAAATATGAAACTCTCTCACATGTTCTACTATATCTCCCTTTCCCTTGTATTTTTTGAAGTTTGGTACATTGAAATGTTGAGGGAAAGGAGGCATGTATATGCTTTGATCAAAGGGATAAGAACATAGTTCCTCAATGGAGTATGTTTTCTTTATCATACTCACTTGCATATTAGAGAATTATTGTTGCAATGCTTGAATTTGTTGTGTTAAAGTATCCATGGGTGATGGTGGCATGTTTGGTTGATGATGCATGGAAGGATTGGTGTCTGTGTTGAATGTGTTGAGGTAATTGTATGATGAGGATGGATTTTGGTTTTGGAAGTTGGATGTGAATGTTGGATTTGGATTGATGTTTATTATGAAGGATTTTGATTGCCTTGTTGGAAGTGATATGTGAACGTGGTATTGGAACTAACATGATGTTGAGAAGGATTTTGGTTCATTTTTTGGTATTGTGGTATGAAGTTGGGATTTAGATTGATATGTCGTTGAGATGGAGGTGTATTGGAATTAAGATTTGAACCAAAAGACATGTTTGTGTTTGGTGTAGTGTTGGTCATTTGGGGTTGTCTTTTTGGTGTGACAATATGAATCATTTGTGTCTTATTTGGTGGATTTGGATTTGTGGTGTTTTGACCCATGGATGTAGTATTTTGAGAGGATGATGTGGTAAATGGATTTACAAATGAGGTACCTATGGTGTTAGATGACGTAGAAAATTAATTTATAGAAGATGGACTTGGTCCATGGGATGTTGGATTTGTACTTTTCATCCCAAATGTTGGAGTATGGGGTATGTTAATAGTAGTCATGTTATGTGTAGTTTCCCCAAGTGGTAAGCTAGTGTGTATTTGTTGTGAAGTGGGATTGGTTTGTGAAAATGTGTTATGGACTTGAACTTGAGTTTATGTTGTTTCTTGTATGATTGTGGAAGTGTCAAAACCAGCGGGAAGTTTGGCTCCATTTTTAGCAAGTGGTAGAAAGTATCTATTAGGATCTACTATGACAAGCTCCTTTATGATACACAATATCCTAGGATCTTGGGAAGCATTGTTAATTTACTCTTGGGTTAAAGCTTGTTCCACCTCATTCAATGTAAGATTGGAAAATGGATTTGCAACTTGAGGTTGTGACATTAGTGATTGTTTTGACGATGACCCATAATTCATGGTGCTAGTAGGATTAAAGTTGGGATCACTTGAGGAATCCATGCCTTTTTGTTTCATTTGTGATCTAGTGAGGACCATATAAGACTTGTGAATTTTGGATTTTGAGACTTTTGGGATGAATGCAACTGAGGATGGAGATGCAAGATGACAATGACACTAAGCTATGTTTTTTGGATTTTTTTGGATATAAAGATGTAAGATGACAATGCAACTATGACTATGCTTTAGGATATGCAAAGTGATAATGAGACTGTGACTATGGTTGGAATATGCAACTTTGAACCTTAAAAAGGGATGCTAAACAAACTATGATGACCTAAGGTAAAAAATATAAATGCCAAGACCTTAAGAGGATAATAACCAAGATGATGATGATGATGATTGGATAAAAGGTGAACCTAAACTAGACACATGAGTTGTAGGCCCAACCTAAGGATAAGATAGATGAAAGATGACAAGGTCAAGACACCTAAATATGAAACTAAGGTTTTATCAAGGTCTGATAAGCTTCCTAATCTCAAGACTCAAAGATGATGATAATGAACTAAGATGACAAATGCAAACTAGGATATGCAAGGTAAGCTAAGGGTAAATGGAAAAATGCAATGGAATGACCGACTAAACTAAAAAAGTCTTAGGTATGAATGTGTAGTCACTTTTTGGAAGGAAACTAAAAATTGGATGTACAGGTATTTCCCTAGAATTTTGAAAACTGATAGATGCAATGTATGACCCAACAAATGTGGTGTAGAATCAGACACTTGTGGTGTAATATTAGTCAATTACGATGCATAGGAAAATGTGAGTTTCTAGATACCTAGGGTTTCTAATAGTTGTGACGTTATTTATGACAATTACGGTGTTTAAAATGATAGTTGTGGTGTTCTATTTGACAGTTACGATGTTTTGGTTTTTGGTCTCAAATTGATGTTTTCTAAATGGTTTTCCATTTTTGGCAATTTTGAAATTTGATCATAAAACACAAAAAACACTTAGAAGACAATTTAGGTTGTTTTGACTCTTTGACTCTTGGAAAGTAAGTATTTTGCAAGTTTTCTTCCACAAAACTCGCTAGGCCTTGGTTCATAAACAATATAAGAAAGCACAACCTAGCTATTAGTAATAGGGTTATCTACTAAAGTGGGCTTACCACACCTTTTGGGTGTTTTTAAATATGAGTACAAGGAGTGGGTAACTAGGGTATACCAAGGTCATGTACCACCTTAACACCCCTCACCTTGAAAGGATGAATCCCAAACAAGGAATCATGTCACCTCAACCAAGCACTGGATGTGGTAAGTAACTTCTCATGATGATGTTATCACGATGCACCACAGTAGCAAATGGCCAAAAAGGTCATAGGCTTCTAAACACAATGGTTTGTAGTGGAGGAATTCCAAAGAACACCATAGATTAGTAGTGATGGGAGATCAAAATCTCTAACCCGCATCTGGATTCACTTAGGAATACAAGGCCCACCCCCTAAAGCACAAGTGGATTGAGCTCACCTTTTAGTTTTTTCACTTTTATATAGTGTACTAGAGATATATACGTCGAGGGTCATTCCTTGGGGTGAAACTCCATAAGCAAGCCCACCCTACTCAAAATAAAAAGGGACAGCTTATGTATTGCTCTTTCTCATCACCGAAGAATTGCACGTAGTGCAAGAGGAGAGGATACTCAAGACTATATTGTGTCGCTATTTCTCATCACATAGGAATCACACGTAACACAAGGAGAGAGGATACTTTAGATAAACACGCTTTCAATAATTGACTCACATGCGTGCAAGTGCACAAAACATGAAAAACACTTATTCTTTTTAAGCACGAATTCTAAAGTTCCTAATTTAAAAATCACAAACACACAATGGAACCCTGCAAGAAATTGGATTAGTAGTTTAGTTCAAAGTCTTCTCCTAATGTTTGCCACAAGCTAAAAATCAACTATCAGTAACCAAAAAGAGCTCTACCCTAATGAATACAAAAAGCAAAAAAATGAAAAAAATCAATTTTATACCCTCTTTTTGCTTGATAGCCAAATGTGGTGCCCAGAGGTTTAGATGCAGCGTTTCAGATTGTGACTGCGATGCACAAATATGTCACGGGATCTAACAAATACAACTCAAAAAATGACAATTGCAGTTCTGTAAATGTCAATTGCGGTGTTGAATCCAACAATTGTGGCTTTTGAAGGCATAGATGTGACACAAAACTTGTAGCTAGAAAAACATAAGGATCTGGAAAAAAAAACAAATCTATTGATGCAAATTATGCAAGCTCACTGTCAAAATGTCAGAGAAATAACTAGAACCCAATAAAGTGATTAGAAATAGAAATGATTGAATGATTTACAAAATGATAGTCAGATGTGATGTTTTGGGCAACAAATATGGTGCAAAAAACCTCACATGTGTTATTGTGAATGACAATTGCGGCATTTGAAGGCATGATTGCAACGGTGTGCACAACAATTACGTCACACACCTCAAAACTCAAAATTTCTCAAAAAATTCACAAAATTCTGTTAGTTCACATTGGGTTCACCAATTTTTAGATAGAGAAAATTTGGGGAAAAGCATGAATCATCAATAGTAACCACAAACCTATATAAATTTAATCCATAATGACCCTACTCTAACAATGAAGCACAAATGATAATATAAATTAAATGATAAAGCAATAAAACCTTAATTCCTATGCCATAGTTGATTCTCCTTCATTTCTCTTCTCCATTTTACTTTGTTTGCTCTCAGATTTGTAGTATACAATTTGTATGATAAGCTCAATGTTGATATAAGATAGAAAGATCCCAAGATAGTGATATGATAGAAAAACTTCAAAGATTGTGGTTAACCTTGAAATGGAATTGATAGCTTGCTTTTATAGAAATCCCAATTCAAATGAAGTGTGAGGATTGAATGATGATGCATGATGATCAATGAATGAGATTGATTGAGAAGAAAAAGAGATAAGGATGGGAAAAATGGACCACGATCCAAGAAATTAGGTGAGAAATAGGGCTTGGATAAGAATAAATAAATAAAATAATTGTAACAATAATTTAATTTAGGAGAGGGAAAATGAATAATTAAATAATTAAAAATAATCATTTAATTATAGAAGAAGAGGGGGAAATGAAATATTAAATAATTGAAAATAATTATTTAATAATAGATGAAGGGAAATGATAAATAATTAAATAATTAGAAAAAATTATTTAATTATAGAGAAGAGGAAATCATAGATAATTAAATAAGTAAGAATTTATTTAATCATAGAAGAAAATGCTAAATGAATAATTAAATAATTAAAAATAATTATTTAATTATAGAAGAAAGGAGGGAAAATGAAAATGAACAATTAAATAAATAACAATTTATTTAATTATAGGAGAAAGATTAGCGATGTAATTAAATAAATAAGATTTATTTAATTAATCAAAAGAGGAATAAAGATAAAATGAATTAATTAAATAATTAAAATTTATTTAATTATGTATAGAAGGATGCAAGTTAGTGATAAAATGTTGCTTGGAGGCTTAGGACATTTTTCAATGTCTACACTTAACACCTTGTTTAATAATAATAACCATGTCTAGTTTATGATCGCTTAGCACACTAACTATTCTAAAACCCACATCCATTTCACAAATAAGTTCGTTAATACTTGAAAATCATATTTTGTTTCATTCTTTTCCATTCCCTACCTTGAATCCTGTGACACTCATGGTCTTGTTCTCCAAATTGAACTATGCACAATCACATTCACAACATTTAAAATTTGTTTTTAACCATTCAAACTCATGCTTTTCCACCTCACTTTTCATGTTAGTCTTCTTCAATATCCTAATGACTGTAAAAACTCACATCAAGCTTAGTAAATAACACATTAAGGGAATGAAATCAGACGATAAAAGGGAGAAGAAGCAACAACATGCATCTATAGGCAGAAGCATAACAACACACACAACTATAGCATGATAGAAAGCAAAAGCTTGGAAAATACTCCATATACACCCATGCTAATATTACACATGATCACCTAAGCATTTTGCACACCTTCCAAGCTCTTAGCTCCAACCTTTTAAATCTACTTGTGGGAATTGACCATGGCACAAAGGGGAACTTGAACACTTTGTCACCCTAACACAAGTCCCCAAAGGTGCTCATAACACCACTCCATCCCAAATAGAACATTTTTATTGTAGGCTCATGTTGTAACTTTATAGTGAATAGGACCATAATTGTACCAAGCAATTTCATAGTAGAAGGTTCAAACCACATATGTATAGACACAACACTACGAGAGAGGATATAAATATATGCTGACACATATTTGACATAGAGCCAATGGATAGATAAACAAATGTTCTAATTTAGCTTCCAAATTCCTATTCCAACCTCAAATTAGCCTAGAACATAAAACAAAAGAAAATCAAATGCTACAACAAAACAAAACTCTTTTTTTTTTTTTTCATTTCCATTTTTATGTTCAACCTCATCCTCTTCTCTAAATTCTTTACTTTAAAATTTTAAAATGAATTACACCATGAGGCGTAACTACAATAGACACAAGGGGGATTACAATTGGAGCGAGTGGATAATAAAAATCCCTAAACTAAACTAACATAGACATCTTAAATACATCCACTTAAAACATACTGATAAACATCAATCTCAAGACATCTATATAACTTATATCACAAATCCAATAAAGACACCTTGAGACTAATATCTCTTTACACCTTTTAAACAAGTGACGCAAGCGTCGAGTTCCTACTGAGAGGTAAAAGGCATGTAGCTATGAGTTAGAAAAAGTTTTTAGATAGCAGATAGGAATATAAATGTATTTAAGCAATTTTCAGTAGTGCACTATTGCATTGAATTTTTACGGTGAATGGGCAACGTGGTCCATAGGGACATGTGAATAGGTAACACATGTGGATGGATGGATGGGAAATTTTATTTATGGGTATCATGTATACATGGACTTTTTTATAGATATACTAGTGAATACTTGTTTTTTTTTGTGTGTGTATGTATACATTTGTGAGAAGGAAGATTCTTTATAATCTTAATTAGGAAGCAACAATGCATTATTAATTTGTAATAATTATTGAATGCAAACAATTGGAAACATTTGTAATAATGCTTGAGACATATATGCATACATGTATCCACATGAACACAATGCATAGAAGAGTAAGATGCATAGTCGGCATGTGAACGAGTCTTAAAGGAGGAGGAGACTCAGCTCGCATTTACAGTATTAAAATTATGTTTAGTGTACTGTTGTAAAACACATGCTATGTTAATTAATACAATTGAGTTATTTTAGTTTATCATATCTCAATATGCAAGTGCTAATAGAAACAATAGTGTAAGGTGGAAGATTGATAGGGGTAGCTCATTTGAATATGAACTTTTGTAAGATTAATCAATGTTTTTTTTAATGTAGTATGAAGGTTAGTATTATATAAAGCTATTGATTTTATTATAAATAAGATTTAAATCCTGTCTATGTAATATAATAAGATATTTTTGTGTGTAGAACAATGTAATTATATTACAATAAATTGTTAGATGAATGACTAGAAAGCTATTGATTTTATTATAAATAAGATTATAATGTTGTTTATGTATTATGAAAAAAAAATTGTGTTTATATAATAAACAATAAGTAATTTGCAAAAATATAATAAAGAACCTTACTACCTAAGATGAAATTTGTGTATATATAAAATGAAATGTAATAATTTAACTTATTGAAATGTAATAAGTGGAATAAATATTACGATAAATTCTTAGATGAAACAATACAAAGGTATTGATTTTATTTATAAATTAGATTTGAATGTTTTTAATGTAATATGAATGAATATTTTTTTGTGTATATATTTTAAACAAAAAATAATTTGAAAAGATATAAAGAATATTATTAGGTAAGATAAAATGTAGGTACAGTAAAATAATTTACATGTTTGTAGCACTTTGCATCCAAATTATTGAGAGAGAAACATTTGTAACAATGCTTGAAGCATTTAAGTATAGATGGATGCATGTATACATGTATCGACGTGCACATAATGCATAGAAGAGTGAAAAGCATCCTTGGCACTTGAGCGAGCCTGAAAGCGTGATGAGACTGAAGTTGCATTTGCAGTATTAAATGAAAGAAAACAAGAGAAATAAACTAGTTAGTATGAATGCAAACATGAAAGGAAAGCATTAAAATATGGATCCATGTAAAGACATATGCATGCACGGATGTGTACATGTGTCCATGTAAGTTGGTATGTTAAGAAGAATCTATATATGCCTGCGTCCATAAAGTTAGAAATGTTAGCAACAATTTGCATCTTAAACAGGAACAAAAAAAACATTATTGTCTGAAACAAAGCAGCAATACATTAGTGTTTGTGGAACAAGTGTATAAAGTATATCTAACAATGCATTTGGATGCATGGAAACATGTAAATATTTGTGAAATCTGAATATACATTATAGCCTTTGAGGAATTGTCATATGTGCTTTTAGGAATCTGTAAGAAACATGATTTAGAAAAGATGGTTTGAAAAGAACTCTTGAATACAACTGTATTTTAACAATGAGACTCAATTTGCATTTGCAGTATTAAACGAAAGAAAACAGGGATAATTAATTATTTATTAGCAATCCATATATCGAAGGAATGCATAAATGTATGGATGAAGGAAAACATTTATGCATCCATCTATGTGTACATGTGTCCATGTAAGTTGGTAAGTAAACAAGAATCTATAAATGCCTATGTGCACAAAGCTAGGAAATGTCAGAAACAATTTGCATTTGAAAGATATAAAAAAACATTTATGATCGAAACAAAAGAATAATACATTATTGTTTTTTGACGAAGTGTATTAAGGATATCGAACGATGCATTTGAATGCATGGATACATGTATATATTTATGAAATCTGATTATACATTTTAGCCTGCAAGAAACTGTGATAGTTATTTTCAAAGCCCTCAGTGTTTAATTGCATAACCTTGATATTTTCTTCATTTTTTCCTTTGGTATGGTGTGAATTTTGTTCTAATGGATGAAGGTATATTTGAGCTATAGATAGATAAAGATATGTAAGGGTGGTAAAGAAGAATGAGCGATGTAAGTGGAACAAAGAGAGGGAATTGAGAGAATGATGAGATGCAAGTAAGGTATATGAATGCCTTATGGAAAGTATTAGATATGGGAATCAAGGATATTTGAAACTGGATGTGAGAATGATTTGAATGTAAATGATATGAATTTATGATTTTTGAGTTTAACACTTAAAATTAAATGCAAGATATAAAAATTTGAATGAGTGAGCTGGATTGAGAGAAAAAAGGAATGCAAGTCATTAGTGTGATGCAAGAGAAGCATATAAATGGATTTTGAAATGTATTTGATTTGAGAAGAAATGATGTGGACGGGTGGAAATGGAAATGAGTGGATTCAATAGGGTGTAAAGTGAACTTTTGTTCCAAGAAAGGGTGGAATAATGTCTATTTTTTTTATTGGTTATGCTTTTTAAAATCATCATAGGGCTGAGTGTCTCAATACAAATACAAAATAAAGACTGATGTCCCATTTCTCAGTCTCCTTCGGACTAAACAAAGTTCCAAGATCCTTGAGCTTCCTCGAAATGTGACAAGAGAAGAATAGACATTAAAATATAATGATATTTAAGGATACAAGAGTCAAAAGAGAAACACCAATGAATACTAGTACCTTTACATGGGTGCATGTTTACATTTGCAGTAACAAATTTCCTTTATGATCTTATCCAGGAAGCAAAAATGCATTTTTATTTTGTTTCAAGTATTGAATGGAAATAATCTTAAACATTTGTAACAATTCTTGAGGCATCTATGTATACATGCATGCATGTATACATGTATCCATGTGCACACAATGCAAAGAAGAGTGAAAAGCATAAATGACATGTGAACGAGAAATTTGAATGGAAAACACTAAAATCAAGTAGAAATACAAATCTGTCAAAGCACATTGAGGCTCAAGTAGCATTTGCAGTAGTAGGCGAAAGGAAGACAGGGAAAACAAACTATATATCAACAATGCATATATCAAAGGAATGCATAAATATATGGAGCCATGTAAACATTTATGTATGCATGGATGTATAGATGTGTCCATGTAATTTGGTACATAAAGAACAATCTATAAATGCATGTGTGCATAAAGCGAGAAATGTCAGGAACAATTTGCATTTGAAACATATACAATATTGTTTTTTGAACAAGTGTATAAAGGATACCTAACGATGCATTTGAATGCATGGAAACATGTAAATATTTGTTAAATCTGATTACACATTATAAGCTTGAAGAAACTGTTATACGTGTTTTTAGGGATCTGTAATAAACAAAGTATAGAAAACACATTTTGAAAATAACTCTTGAATACAACTCTATGTTATGAGTGTTATTTTCGAAGCCCTCAGTGTTTATTTGCATAACCTTGATATTTTCTTCATCTTTTTCTTTGTTTGGTATGGTGTGAATTTTGTTGTGATGGATGAAGGTATATTTGAGGTGTAGATAGATAAAGATATGTGAGTGTTAAAAAGAAGAATGAGTTATGCCAGTGGAACAAAGAGATCGAATTGAGAGAATGGTGAGATGCAAATAAGGTGTATGAATAAGTTATGAAAAGTATTTGACATGGGAGGGAAGGATATGGGATGGTGGATATGAGAATGAATGGGAATGTAAATGGTATGAATTTATCATTCTTAAGTTATATGCGTACAATTAAATGCAAAAAATGAAAATTTGAATGAGAGAGCTGGATTTAATGAAAAAAGGAATGCAACACATTAGTATGATGCAACAGAAGCAAATAAATGGATTTTGAAATGTATTTGATTTGAGAAGAAAGGACGTGCAAGGGTGGAAATGGAAATGAATGGAATCAATAGGGTATGAGGTGATTATTTCTTGCAACAAGGGGTGGAAGAATGTCTAGTTTGGTATTGGTTATGCTTTTAAAAATCATCATAGGGCTCAGTCCGTTAATATAAACACAGAAAGAAGACCCATGTTGCATTTCTCACTCTCCTTCATACTAAACAAGGTACTGAGATCCCTGAGCTTCCTCGAAATGCGACAATAGAAGAGTGGATATAAAAATATAATGATATTTATGGATAGAAGAGTCAAAACAGAAGACAAAGTGGAAGTTGTTATGCATATACTATGGAAAAAATAAATATGGAAGGTCATAAAACTAAGAACATGCAAATGCTGATGTAGTGAAGAACATTAAATACATGGAGAGAGAAACACGTAGAGCTATTCACAGATATATGCATGGATGCATCAACATGCACATGTATACACAGAAAATAGAACTACGTGGAGAGATGGAGATATGAACATATGTATTCATGGATGTATGCATATTTGCATATAGGTACAAATGCATATGGTACATGGAAGGATGTATTCATATACACATGTAAATATGGATGAAGGCATATATGCATATATGCATGTATGGACAATATGCATAAATGTATGTCAACAAATAACTTTTAATTTTGTTATATTGGAAAACTAGCACTATTCTGGTAAATCAATATTGGAAAATTAGCATTTAGATGTTTCTATTTATCAGAATAGCTTTATAAATTATTCTTGTTATTGAAAATCAGTGAAATGCGATCGCATAGATTGATTAAATATATTTAAGCAAAGGCATAGTTTATAAAACTAGCGAGTAGAGATACATAATCTATGAGTGCAAATTAAATGCATTGAAATATCAGGAAAATGCGAACACATGGAGAGGTCAAAATAATTGAAGCAAGTGCATTAAATGGCATGTGGCTGGTGGGGAGGGCGCTGGAATTGCTTGGCGGCCATGGGTGACTAGGATACTTTGGCCATTAGGGGCCATTTGGCCGAAGACAAAGACAAATACATGGGTGCATGAGTCCATACATGCATATATACATGTATCCATCCAAAATATCGATAGATACATATGTAGATGGATGTGTGTACGCAATTCATAGGTGCATGTATGCATAAATCAATGTATACATGCACCCATAGATACAGTCATACATATATAGACAGATGCATGCATAGATGGCAAGATGTGCATAAATTGATATATGCATGGCTGCATCTATGGATGCATAGATACATAATGAAATGGAGAAAAAGACACATTTATATATGCATTTATTTTGGGAGTTTGATTCTGAATCCATATGCATACTTCAATTAAAACTAGTGGTTGAAGGTACATAATTCATCCAGACAAAATTAATGCATTGAATGGCATCTGACTAAAGGAGAGACTGTTTGGATTGCTAATCAGTCTTTGAATATATAACAATTAAAAGAGATAAGTAAGTATAAGTATCCTTGGTGACATTTCACATTTTTACCTTTCAATCAAAGTCAATCAATAAAGTAGCAGTCAGACCTAAAGAAAGTTCAAGGACTATGTCGATAGAAAACCATATTTTGGACAATGGCTAGACAATCTGTTGAAATTGCTTTAGAAACTTTGAAGCAAATGCATTTTTGCTTCTGTTTACTTTCACTGTACATCTTAAATGGAAGTCGGGTTTTGCATTGGTGCAATGTATTTGTATACTTTGATTGTAAAATCATAGTTTAGATCATTTTAAGTGTTATCCATTCAAATCTTTCCTTGAAATACGAAGTATTCATCTGAGTCTTGGAGGAAATGCACAACTGTCCTATAAAGAGAGCTTTGGAACCAATGAGCTGTCATATATACATGGGTGCATCAGTCCATATATGCATATATACATGTATCCATGCAAGTTATCGATAGATGCAAATACATGGATGTGTGTATGCAATTCATAGGTGCATATATACATAAATCGAGGTATACATGTACCCATAGATACAACCATACATATATAGACAGATGCATAAAGAGATGACAAGATATATGCATTAATCGATATATGCATGATTGCATCTATGGATACATAGATACATTATGAAATGAAGAAAAAGACAGATTTATATATGCATTTATTTTGAGAGTTTGATTCTGAATCCATATGCATACTTTGATTAAAACTAGTGGCTGAAAGTACATAATTCATTGATACAAAATTAATGCATTGAATTGCATCTGACTAAAGGGGAGGCTGTTTGGATTGCTAATTAGTCTTTGAATATATAACAATTAAAAGAGATAAATAAGTATAATTATCCTTGGGAACATTTCACATTTTGACCTTTCGATCAAAATGAATTAATAAAGTAGCAGTCAGACCTAAAGAAGGTTCAAGGACTATGCTGATAGAAAACCATATTTTGGACAGCGGCTAGACAATCTGTTGAAATTGCTTTTAAAAACTTTGAAGAAAATGCATTTTTCGTTCTGTTTATTTTCATTGTACATGTTAAATGGAAGTTGGGTTTCTCATTGCTGCAATGCATTTGGATACTTTGATTATAAAATCATAGTTTAGATCATTTTTAGTGTTATCCAATTGAATCTTTCCTTGAAATACCAAGGATTCATCTGAGTCTTGGAGGCAATGCACAACTGTGCTATAAAGAGAGCTTTGGAACCAATGAGCAAGTGAAGGACAATTTTTTTTAGCTGGCATTGCCAATTTCACTATGTGCTTTATACCTCTAAAGTTAGAGAAAATTGACGAAAGAAACTATTTATTGCCTCAAGTAACTCGTTTCTGCTTCTGGATAATGTAATTATTGTCCTCATAGGCACACATGCAAAGTATGGAACCATATAGAAAGCAAGTGAACTGTTTAATAATCCCATGAAACATAGTCTTTGTATGCATTCATGTATACAGGTTTGCATGTATATATGTGTACATGTAATTATGTATATATGTTAGACAGTATGTATTTGTGCATAGGTGCATAAAGATGGTATGTATCTTTAGATTTTAGATTGCATAGGTAACATGTAGTTCATAGCCATCTAGTTAGAGTAATATGATCACTTTGTGCATATTGGTATTTAATTCTGGAAGTTGATGTTTCTAAAGTTGTTTTTTTAAATTTGGAAAGTGGTATTTAGCTGTTCTCTTGATTGTGTTCCAAAGTCAATGCATTAAACAGAATGTGGATTTATCATGTAATATAGATTTAAGTGACTAGAGATGCATTGTGATTACTTTGAGCATTTTTCTTTTTGTTATTCTGTAGATCTGTGTGGTCACAGGAGATGTTGTTGCTGTAGAGTCAAGACCTGGAACCGAGCTACTTGATACATGTATCCATAGATACATGGATGTGGACATCTATCATGGTATCCATAGATGCGTAGATACATGTATCTATGGATAAATGTATTCATAGATATATTGACACATATATGGATAGATGCCTGTATACATTTGCACATAGAAACACATATACATATATGTGTGGATGCATCTACAGGTAGAAGAATACATAGAAACATAGTTGCATGGATAGATAGATAGATGCATAGCTGGATACATAAATGCTTAAATATACATGTATGGAAATATCCATGGATTGCATATGAAGTTGCATAGATACATATATCCATGCCTGCATGTATACATAGATGCATGTATTACAGTACACATGGATGCATGTATACGTGTATCTCTGGGCAAGATGCATGGTTGCATGTGAGGCTTGTAAAGTTTGTATATTTTTGATTATTGCAAAACGGTCTCATAAAGAGAGGTTTGGAATGAAAATTATGCCAACATGTGTGATAATGAGAGATTTTTCCTTGAACCTTGTTATATATTCAAAGAGTAACTAGCAATGCAAACAACGTTCCCTCTAGTCAGATGCCATTCAATGCATTGAGTTTGTATCAGTGGATTATGTACCTTCAACCACTAGTTTGAATCAAAGTATGCATATGGATTCATAATCAAAATCTCTTTCCCGTGAACCCATTTTTAATTTGTGTATGCATTTGCCCAGAATGCTTTTAACCAGCAGCATTGACCAATCACATTTCGCCATTTAACATATTACTTATTTTTTTGTATAGTTTGAATTTGGAGAGCTATTTTATATATTGGAAAATTAGCATTTATCTATTTTTCTATTCGTCCGAGTAGCTTTATAAATCATTTTTGTTTTACAAATTCAGGAAAATGCGAACGCATAAATTGATTAAATAAATTTAAGCAAAGGCATAGTTTTAAAGTTGGTGGCTAGAGGTACGTAATCCATGAATGCAGATTAAATGCATTAAAATATCAGGAAAATGTGAGCACAATGCATGAATGCAAATTAAATGCATTAAATGACATCTGGCTGGAGGTGAACGCGCTGGAGTGGCTTGGTGACCATGGATGGACAGGGTACTTTGGTCATTTAATATAGAGTTAAGCCACTTGCTATGCATCTTTATTGCTTTGTGTGTGTTGTTTTTTGTGTTTTGTAAGCCTGTGTTCTCAAAACCTAGATTCTACAATTGCTTTGAGCTTTTTCGCTATGATGAAAGCATATAGGATAAAGGAATTTTGTGAACTATTATAGTTAATGTGCTCATAGGCACATATGCAAAATATGGAAACATATACAAGGGAAGCGAATTGTTCAAAAAAACTCCTCAAAGAAATGTGGTCCCATGGAATGCAATAAGTGTTCACAATGGACACTTTAGTTTTTGCATGTTTAACTTTGTCAGATAATGCAATTTGGCATGAACAAAGTTGAAGCCATAACATGAACAATAGAACTATGTAACACTGAACTCTATGCTTGTAATAATTATTGGAAAAGTTGTAAATGCCATAGATGAAATAATATGAACAAAATTCTAGTTTCTGGTTTTCTTGAAATGCAATGGAAAAATTGCTATAAAGGCATAAGACAAGGTTGTGTAACATATTGCCATTCCTGTATCTAATTTCTTTGAACATGAATGCTTTACACATTTGATTGCAATAGTAACATGTCGATGAAAATGGGACAATAGAGATCATAATACAGTAGTTTTTAGTGTGAGTTTATATGTATCGTGATACATATCAGCTCAATCTGGTATTTATGAAAACAACTGCTATGTACAGTGGAAGAGCTAATTAGTGTTACTATATGCGATATCCATATAACATAATAAATTGGTACAAGGCTAGAGTAGCGCATCCATAAATACATGGACGCATGTATACACAATTACATACAGGGATACATAAAATCTTAGATGAATACATGTATACATGAATATGTGCATATGTGCATATGGACATAGAGGCATATATACATGTAAATATGCATATATGCAGCGAAAGCAACATATGGATTTGTGTATACAGGAGTGTACTCTATACATTAGAATGCATGATGGAAAAGTGACTATAAAGTACAATGCATAAAAGCAGGGGTGAGACTTGGTTGCATTAACAACATAAAATGAAAAAAGCCAGAGGAAAATAACCATTTATTGTCTCAAGTAACTTGATAATGGGTCTAGAGTGTGCAACCATAACAACTTCCAGCTGGTCACCATAAAGTCTTGAAAACGTAAGAATCGGAAAGCAAATATTGGAAAAGCTAGGAAGAACAGAATGCAAAAGGGAACATTTAAACTATATAGTTTTAATGGCATTATGCATGGAGGGGTAATAGTTATTAAACATATATGTCAAACATATATAGAGAACCATTGTCTTCATAGGTACAAAAACAAAATTAGAGTTTCAGATGTCCATATTCGTGAGGACTTTAACATATTAACCTATAGAAGTGTCTAAATGTATAATAGCAATAGAGTTTTTTAAAACCAAAGATGTCTTTAACATGTGAAAACCAGTGAAATGTCGTGGAGCATGGAAAGGAAAAAAAGTAAAAGTCTGAACAATGTAAATCTGTGCTCCTGTATTGCTAGTTTCCTGTAAAGCCAACAAAATGCTATGTATTAGAAACATAGTTTGTATGGATAGTGATTTGAGGTGCTGGTTCAGAAGAGAAAAAGTTTACATATGAATGACTTTATTACCTTCTGGTGATGTTTCCTGTCTATTTGTCAATGCAAATGGCTTCAACAATGGCATTGTTTTGGTCAAGGCTAAAATGTCCTTCAACACTGAAGTCTCGTAGGATGAATATCATTGCTGACTTGTCCTTGATATAGTCTTCATAGCTAAGCCTTTGCAGTGTGGGCAATAGACGGTGCATGGTGACCTGGTCAACTGAAGACTAAATTGTTTGATTGTCATAAGTTGTTATGGTAGTTTTAAGTTGTAAACAAAATGTATAATTGACTTGTTGGTTGCACTGTTTACAGTGAGCAGTTTTTTCTTGGAGTGTGCCATAAGCAACGAATTTGAATTTGCATTTTGGACAGTATGCATGAAATGGATTGGAAAATGCATTTGCTGCTTTTAGAGTACCAGAAACCTATAGAATATGGTTCAAAGTTGTTAGAGGAGACAAAAATACAAGTTTGGATTCACTAGTTTTTTTTAAAAAAGAATGTTGTTACCTTGAAAGTTGAATGTAGTAGGCTGTTGAGTTTTTCCAAGCTTCTTTTGTCATTCAAGGTACAGATGAATGTTGATCGACATGTGTGAAATGTGTTCTTCTGATCTGTTTTTCTTACAACATTCTTGAAAAGCATTGCAGGTGTTTTATTTGTATGCAACTGGTCTTCGAGTGCAAAGTATTGTTGCTCATATGTTGACCGTAATAGCACCTGCAATTGAATGAGAGAATTAGATTTTGTTACAGAAATTGTTATAGAGACCACTGTAGAACATTAAAAGGTTGAAACTAAAAGAAGAGGTAAAAGTTCTAGACCGAAATACCTGTGCTCTGTCTATGTCAGTGTGGCCATCTTTGATGTCAACTGCAAATTGGGCACCCATTTTCCTGGCACCAACTACTAGCGCAGCTATTGTGCCAGCTGGGTACTCATTTACAGTTGTTAGCAATTGGCTGATAGTCGTGCTTGGAATGAATCTTGTACTCTTGACGCAGGCGGGGATGTTTTCGTGGTGCTTATGTCTGTTAAGATCAAAATGCAATCACAGTCACCTCTGTCATAATCTGTCCTAGGTGCAACTTGGAAATCTGATTGAAATAGCTGATCCTGGGACTATTTTAGGCTCATGTTGATACACAAGGTTTCCACTAACATTTAACGTGATTGTCATTTCTGCTTTGTGATCTGTCAGATCAGCACGTAGCATTTCCCATGTTTTGTTGGCCTTATCCAATGTTGCTTTGTAGACAACAAGGACATCACCTTGGAAGGTGTCTCCAGCTCTTTTTGCATTTAGCTGTTCGATTGAAACGATCTTAGGTTTCTTGACTCTTGTCCTACAAGGAACAAGGATAATGTCAATTGAATGCTAATTTAATATTAGCAAGCTAGGCAAATGGCGATACAATGAAGAACCAAGTACTTTACCATTGTGCTGACTCTTCTTGTGCAATTTGCACCTGTTTTGCTTGTCTTTTTGATACATCTTTTGGTGTCCTGCAAAGAATTGGAACAATGTTATTCAATATTTGTGATTTGGGTGAATGAGTATGAAGGAATAATACTATGAGCACTTTACCGTTGTGCTGATTCTTCTTGTGTGGTTTGTATTTGCTTTGACTGTCTTTTAGTTTCATCCATAGATCTCCTGCAAATAATGGATATAGCATTGGAAAAGACATTGCAATGCATAAAGGTGATATAAGGCTATAAGTTCTATAAAGTTGAATTTGTCTATTGGGCAACATGCAATTCTAGGAAAATTGGATTGTGATCAGTCCAATATGCTTCTGATATATAGATAGAGCATATATTTGTAGTCGTGTTGGACCAAATGTGATCAATGACTGTGTTGCCGATGCTGTGTTGTTGGTTTAACATAAATTGTATATTGTTCTGCTGCATATAACTGTGGAGCATTTTTTTGCTTCTGCTTTCTGAAGACATGTCGACATTAAAATCGCCTAAAATGTACAACATGTTTTCTGAATTTGTGGATCCAATAATTATTTGCAAGATTGCGATTACTTCATCTATGGCAGTTGCAGGTCTTGCATAAATATTACAAACATTGAGTTCATTGCTAGATAGCATTACTGTTGATGTGATGGCTTCAATATTTGAGGTTTCATGTTGTGTTGTTTTTGACAAGAGTAAATGTTTCTTGGTTAAAGTTGCTATGCCATGTATGCTATGTACAGAGAAGATATCAAAATACTGTAGCAAGGTATTTAGCTCGAAGGGATGCATATGTGTTTCTTGGAGACATAAGATATCAGATTGCATTATGCCATAGTCATTGACAATGTCTTCTGCATGTGCTTTTAAGCTACGAGTGTTCAATGTACATAGGAGCAAATGTGATTTGTTTTTTGAACATGTGTTTAGATTATCAAGTTGCCATTGTGCACATGTCTGAAGACGAGACATTTCTAGTTGTATTTTGTCTTTAACTTTGAAGTTTTTTGTAGTTAAAGGTTGTAACAGAAATAATGATTCTACTGATTTTGTTCGTGACAGAGCTGTATAGGTTAGTCCATGTTGTCTAATGCCTGTGGGATCAAAAGCCAAGGCCTCCATTGTTAATCCTTGGGATTGATGTATGGTTCGTGCACATGCTACTTGTACTGGGAATTGTTTTCTAGTTGTAATTTTCTTGTTTATTGCTATTTTCTGGATTGGCCTAGCAATGCGTTGTATAGGCACCCAGTCTTTGTCAATGATAGTAGAATAGCAGTGTGCTAGTTTTGTGTGCTGTTGATGTCCAATTGATGGGTCATTAAATTTAATCCAGACAATATCAATATTGTTTTGTGCTGTATATGCTTTAAAAATTCCATCTGAACCGTTGACGAGGCCATCTTGAACATTGTAATTGCCTGCATAAAGCTCAACAAGAATGTTTGGTTTCAAGCATATTTGTGATGGGAGTGTCGTTGTGTGACTGTACACTCGTATTGCATTAAGGTCCTCCTGAACTTCATCTATTGCATCTAGCACAATCATTTGGGTTGGAATGATTGATAACATTTTGTTGTTATGTGCTTGAACATCTATTCTCCTATAGAAAAGGTGTGGAAGCAATGGATCTAATGGTATAGGACGAAAGAAAATTTTGTTGATATAGTCTATGTCATGAGTTGTCTAAATGCCTACTCGTAGTCTATTAAGGATTGAAATAAATATTTCATCTTTTTGTCTCATGGTAGTCACCAATGAATAGCATTTTATGTGGTCTTTCCAGAAACTATAAGGCATTAATTCAATTGGAGTAGGCCTATTTTCGAAAACCACAGAGTCAAGGATAGGTTGTGCCTAGTAAAGGTCACCACAAAATATGGTATCAAGGTTTCCAAAGTATGTTGTAGGCATTTGCATTATGTCTCGTAGTCTTCTATCAATATACCGTAGGAATGTTGAGCCAACTAATGATATCTCGTCTATAAGAAGTATGCACAATTGATCATAGTGCTTTGACATAGTGTCAAGCACTTAAGTGTTCAGTGGCAGGAATTCTGATGTGTTAAAAGGTATGTGAAATGCTTAATGTAATGTGAATCCCCCTATGTTATATGTTGCTTTACCTGTATATGCAGTTAATAAGCCCTTGGGTTTGTCTGGATTATTGTCAACAGAATTGCTATACATGCGAATGAGAGCTTGGTAGATGGCCTTTACTGTAAAAGTCTTTCCTGTTCCAGCTCCCCCAGTAAAAAACAAGTGCAATGGATTTTGTGGATTTTTCATCTTTTTTATGAGAACATCTTTAACAATTGCTTGTTGTTCTTTATTTAACATTCGTCTTAACTTGTAGTATTCATTGTTATCTATAATCTGTGGGTGCTTTGTAATTTCAAATCCATTGGAGTACGTGGTATTTGGGTTAGAATGACCTATGTTTGGAAGGTCTGTTTGAATGTCATATAGTTCTTTCTGGGAAAGCCTTGCTTGCACTGGCAGGTCAATGAGCTTTTCATCTTCAAGAGACTGAAGATCATTTATAGCTTTGTCAATGTCACCCCATGCGGAGTTTGTGCTGTGGATGAACTTTGCACTGTTTGTTTGAATGGTTTTTCCATGGTACATGCATGCATGTTCCCAAGAGTTAAAGTTTTGTTTGAGTGTATGCTCATTTATGGTAAATGGAACATAGAGAACCAATTGCTCTCTACAATGATTCTCTATATCAAAGTGTTTGTTGAAATTGATAAACCATATCACATTGGGTTTGGCCTTTGGTTCAATTGTAGCACCGTATTTGTTGTATCTTGAAACAAATTCTGCAAGACATATGTCCACCAGTGTCTCAGGATGTTTTAAATAGTAGTCTATAATAGATTTCGCAAGGATGTTTTCTGATTCATTTGGCTCATTGCTCAATTGTTTAACAGATTTGAGTATAAATGTGCAATCACTGTCAGATCGTGTATCAATGAATATACATTTTCTTGAACTATAATTTAATGGCAATGACAGAACAATATGTGCAACTTGTTGTGATGACATTTGTTGCAAGTTAAGCATGGCATTTCCAAGTTTACTTACCATTCGTATTGCATCAATATTGTCTTGCTTGTGGTCTTTACATATTCTTTTGAATGCATATGTCATTGACTTGTCTACTTTTGCAATATATGAGCTATAGTACATAGCAGCAGCATATGCATTCAAGACAAATTGTGCATCTGTATTAGCCTTCCAAAGATCTAGAATTTTCCTTGAAAAGCTATTGTTCCATATTTGTGATGGTTTTCTTTGTAAGAAAAGTGTAGGCCTGTTTAATGTTGAGCTCAAAGCTTCAATGTATTCATTGTCAGTTAAGTTCAATTCTTTTAAGAACATTTGAAAAGTGAATGTTTCCATCATAGCCTGGCTTTTAGAGTTTGGTGCGATACTGCATTTGTAGTTACCGCCTTGAGTATTGGTAAAAGTATAGTTGAATTTTGCATTGGTGGGAAAGGAAAATTGTACCTACAAAGTTGTTTTCTTGATCTCTTCATTTCTTTGTATGATGGTGTTTGTGTAGCATTGCCAAAGGAAGTTCCAAATTTTCAGTGTCGCAAGTAATATACTTATCAACAAAAGCTATGATGTCCGTGTTGTTATTTTCTGTGTAGATCGGTGCATTTTTAACCCATATGAGAAAATGATCATGTTCGTTTCCTCGATTTTGGAACTCAGTGACTGAGAAGTAATCAATGACATTTCCAAAGAAAGAGTCATCTGTAAGTATCAATTTTTTTATTGCATTGATTCTATGTTCATAGTAACGTGCACAAGTTATAGGATCTTTTTTGATTAGTTCAAATTTGTCAACGTGTGTTGGCTGATTAGATTCTTGACGGTTTTGTGCTGATTGGTGTAGATTGTGCAGCTCTTGTAATGTTTGAATTAGTGGATCCCAATTTTGCTCAGCACTAGAGAAAGTGATGAAAAATGTCGGTGGTCCTAGTTGTCGAATCATAGCAAATGCATTTTTCTTAAGTTGTTGTGAATAGGTCTCTGAGAGATTCTTATTCTTTGAACTCAACATATCCAATATCCGGGATTAAGAATTTTTTCTAGCCTAGCCTGCGCTCTAATGTCTTCGCAAATAGCTTCGCCTTTAACTCCGGGTCTCCGCTGATTCTACCATTGGGTAGAGGTAATTTTGTTGTATTAGTACCTTTATACTTTGTACCGTTTGTTAGCGATATGTAAATTGTCTTTAGACTCATACATTCCCCACGACATTTTCCTCGACACGTAGTGTTTTGCCAATGCTCGCCACGGTTCGGTCAAGCTTGGGAAATCAGCCTCTTCAAGATAGATGTCCCAACATTCCAATTGGATAATTTGTGTTCGCAAGTGCAATTCACACCTCGGTCTCCATGTTATAGGATACTTCTAGACTCACAGAAATCCGCATCAAATGTTTTATGGTTTTCTATTTTCCATTTCAATCACCGATTCTCGCTTTAAATTATATTTTGTGGACTATTGTCTCTTTGCTTTTCTCTTGGCAATGTATTGAGAACTTTCACAATTTGCTTATGGATTCTGTATTTTATGAATGGTAAAACCCAGCACTGAGCCGTTGTATTGACATTATCATTAATTCATGCCTTTGAAACGTACTTTTATTTTTGTGTCAATGAAATAACAATTGTTTGTGTGTTGTTAATTGATTGTGGCAATGTTCTTTGTACAATGTTCATGTCAATAGGGACATTTATAATAGAACTTGTTAGGCCTATTTGCGACCTTTTGAACCCTAGTTCCCAAATCTGTGCAAATGCAATTCTAAGTGAGACAAGTCGTTCTTCTAGATGAGTTAAATTTTGCACATAGCACAATGGTCTATTAGTTCTTATTTCTATGTACATACTTTGAAATAGTGGACTGCTTAATGCAGTAGCATATGACATATGAAACTTGGAATAGGCAAATCATTGTAGAAGCATAATATAATTATGTTTCGCTCTCTTGGAATATTCCCATATCCTTTGTTCAAACAGGAGACCAAAAACTGTACATGTAGGTATTTTGGTGTATCTTGTATTGCTGTTTTATAAATTTCTATTGGTGTCAATGTTTTTTTTTTCTTTGGACAGCTAGGTACACTTTTTTTTTTTCGTCTAATCAAGTTTTTTAGGTGATTAAGTCTTATTGTTGATTTATGTTTAAAATTGTTTTCTATGACAAATGGTATCGAATTTTCCTTGTTTTTAGGCAAAGCATGTGACTTGGTCAAGTAAGTATTTTTGTATTGTGGACGATTTCTGATCAACTTTTTTAGTTGGACTAAGCTTGTTGAGCATTGGCGAGTTAGATTTTGGGCTTCGATTCTTAGAAGCAACTCAAAATGTCCAGCCAGAGGGGTTGTATCATGGAACAATATAGAGACTGATTTTGTATATCTAGAATCATTGAAATCTAAGTACTTTCTTGATGTTGTCAATGACCAGAGGCTTATTTGTATTTTTAACCATTTGGATATCCAGTGAATGCAAAACAAGTCACCCCACAATCCACATTCGCTATGGGCTATGCATGGGCTTGTAGACAACCACATCTTGCGGAAGTATGTTTCTTGATCATGTACTTTGTGCAATGTATATAGAGTACTAGGATTTAGTTCATTGTTATATGATTTAATTGCTTCTTTGTCCTTTTTTTGAAAGCAAGCTAGGAAATAATCTATAGCTCCATTGTGTAATTGAGTTGAGGTGTACTGGTTGTTAAGTAGCACTTGAAGTGAATCAAACAAATAATCACCAACATTGTATGCAAATGTGCTTAATCTACAAAGGCCCTCAGCTCTAAGGACATTGTCAATGTTTGACATTCGAGGATACTTTGTGCATAGTTTTTTAATTTCATGTGAACCTTTGGGCTGTTTTGAAGTTACGTTTTGTGTTTCAATTTTTAACAATGGTTCAAAGTGTCCACTTAAAGAATTCATGTCATGAAATAGTATAGATACTGATTCTTTGTAATCAGAACTACTGAACTGTAAGTACCTTCTTGCTGTTGTTCTTGACCAAAGGGATATTTGTATATTCAGCCATTTGGATATCCAGTGAATGCAAAATAGGTCACCCCACAATCCACTTTCTATGCAATCTGCTTGTGGCTTTGCAGATAATCGCATTCTGCGAAAATATGTTTGCGGGTCACGCACTTTGTGCAATGTATATAGAGTATCAAGGTCTAGTTCATAGTTGTATGATTTTATTGCTTCTTTGTCCTTGTTTTGAAGGCAATTCAAGAAGTAATCTATAGCTCCATTTCGTAGTTGAATTGATGTGTAACGATTGTTAAGCAATAGTTGTAATGAGTCAAACAAACAATCACCAATATTGTATGCAAAAGCACTCAATCTACAAAGTCCCTCGGCCTTAAGCACGTAGTCAATGTTTGATATTTGGGGGTGCTTTGTTAATTCATAGGTGTCAACGTCTATCATTTTCTTTGTGTCTCGTGTATCCTAATGTGTTTGAGAATGGAAAATGTTGTGTATGAATAACATCTAATGCTATTATCTAGATTACAAAATCTATAATTGTTTACATCGTTGCCTATGTGCTTTTACTCAATAGCATCTATAAAAATAACTATGTTGCCCAGCATCTTGGAAGCACAATTCTATATTTCGGAAATGGATCTTGAGGTAGCAAAGCTCTGTGAATATACCACAAATAAACAAAATTTAATAAGCAATAAGGGAAAAATAGTATTAACTCTTCAACCTAGCTCATATCCACAAGTCCCCAAAGAGATTGTGCTGTAAATTTATTCCTACATCAATAAAGTGGATAAATGAGTACAATGCATGATGTATACTTTCAGTGCCACAAATAGAAAACAATATTTTCAGGTAGCTTTTTTTACATGCAACAAATGGTCGACAAGAATCTTTTTTGCTCACATTGTCAATCTCAGTCTATGGTATTTAAATGTTTTGTGTAATTAGATTCCTTTGTTTCTATGTACTTCTCAGTGACTGGTTTTTTTCAAAGAACAAATGATTTTAAAAGCTATTCAGATAAACATGAATTAAGTGGCATGTAGAGAATAGTTTCAGAAATCATTTCTATTTAAAGAAAATCAGGGAAATGAAAAAGCATTGTTTGATCAAAGAAGATCTATGGCTTTTCTTATTTGTGGGAATAACTTTTAAAATCATTTGTGTTTTAAAAATTTGAGGAAAATGGAAAGGCATAGGTCCATTAAGCAAAAGTGAAGGCATAGATTGATTAAATAATTAAAAGAAGAGATTGAAACTCAGAGGTGCAGGCGCACAGTGCATACATGCAAAGCAAATGCATTAAATAGCATGTGGGTGGATAAGAAACTGCTGGAATGGCTTGGTGGACATGTATAGGTAGGCTGCTTTGTTCATTTGTTGTAGACTTAAGTCAGCTATTAAGCATGACTATTACTTTGTGCAAATTGTTTTTCTATTCTACAAGTATTTGTTCTCGGAGAATTTTTAGCGATTGAGCAGATTTTGTTATAGTTATAGTATCCAGAACCAGAAACGAGTTACTTGAGACAATAAATAGTCTCTTTCCTCAGTTTTCTCTTACTCTAGAGGTTTAAAGCACACAGTGAAATTGGAAATGTGAGCAAAAAAGAATTATGGATAATGTCATTTTGCATGTAAGGAAGACCATGGAAAAATATTGCGTCATGTCTATGAGTGACGTAGTACATCATTCATTGTACTCATGTGCTATGTCAGCTTTTGAAATTAATTTTGTAGGATTTTATTTGCAATACAGGAAGATTAAACATACATTAACTTGCATACTGCACAACAACTTGCCACAAATATAAGCAGTCCTATGAAAAAAATTGCCTTAAATGCATATAGGTAAAAACTAGTTGACACAAAACAAAGACTTATGACTCTATAGGCTATTAAAACTGCAAACAGGGTTTAAAAATTGCATGCTAGCAGTTCATTCTATTCTATGGATATTGTATAGAGGAAGTATAGCTTATTAACACATAAGAAAAACCTGTTCTATTGTTTGAAGACAAATTACTATTGCAATTGTGGAAAATGCGTTTTCCTATTTGTATATGTGCAAGCAACTTTCTAAATGATTTATGTTCAAAGAAATGAGGAATACAAGATGACAAAATGAATACATGGAAAATAAATTTATGCAGTTATTATATTGAAGAATTCCAATTGCATTTCAAGAAAAGCAAAAAGACAATTTGGAAAACTGACCTTGCAATATGCTATCGAATGATCAAGTATACTTGTAGAAATGTACAAATAGTGATAGGCACGGGCAATTTTCCCTCGTGCAGTTTGTGCATGATTGTTTAAATACAGTTGAGAGCATTGATCCCTGTTACAAGGACAATTTAGACAAATGAGTATAGTGAGTGACATATACTATGCTATTCATAAAAACAAAACATAATTCTTATGTACATTCATTTGAACGAGAAACAACCCAAGTAAGAACTTTTGTTTCTTAAAATGCAAATTGCATTTTATAATTTTTAAATACTTATTGCTATTTGTGTACCCTATAATATAGAACATTTTTTTTTGCATATTCATGCACTAGTGTAATTCTGTTATATTTCATAGTGGTCTATTGTGTGGCCGAGCAAGGTATTTTGTAGTTGCAGAGTTGCACGCTGGACAGTGAGAGACAAATTGCTTGAGGTCAGAAGAGGTAACTTTTCATTTTTTTTGTCTATTTGATACAAGAAATGCAAGTAGGGTTTCATAGTGCTTTAAGGCATTCATATACTTTGATTATAAATTCGTATTTTAAACTACTTTAGTATTGTTTATTCGAATACTATGTTTCATGGGATTATTAAAGAGTTAACTTGGTTTCTATATGCTTCCATATTTTGCATGTGTGCCTATGAGGACAATAACCACAATATTTGACAATATTCCTCTATCCTTTATGATAGCTCATTGGTTCCAAAGCTCTCTTTATAGGACAGTTGTACATTGCCTACAAGACTCAGATGAAGGAGCAAGAAATTTTTAGTAGATAAAGGTCATGAACATTGAACTAATAGTATGATAGTCACCACAACATTTAAGTAAACCTATGCTCAACACTCTCTTTTCCATTATCAATTGTATTCCCAATTTCATCCATGAAGAATATCCTCAAAGATATAGGATTCATGGATGCATAGGTTGAAGAAGTTCTTCATGGATCAAAGATATGGAGTTCATTGATAAAAGAAATGGAAATCATGGATGAAAGTTATGGCTAACAACAGGATCTACAGGTTGACAAAGTTCTTCATGGATGAAATTGGGAATAAAATTGATAATGGAAAAGAGAGTCTACACCATAGGTTTACTTAAATGTTGTGGTCACTGTCCTACTATTTGTTCAATGTTCATGACCTTCATCAACTCAAAAGTTCTTGCTTGTTTACCATGTAATATAGATTTTAGTGACTAGAGATGCATTGTGATTACTTTGAGCATTTCATTTTTTGTTATTCTGCAGATCTGTGTAGTCACAGGAGATGTTGTTGCTGCAGAGTCAAGACCTGGAACTGAGCTACTTGATACATGTATCCATAGATACATGGACGTGGACATCTATCATGGTATCCATAGATGCGTAGATACATGTATCTATGGATAGATGTATTCATAGATACATTGACACATATATGGATAGATGCCTGTATACATTTGCACATAGAAACACAGATAGATATATGCGTGGATGCATCTATACGTAGAAGAATACATAGAAACATAGTTGCATGGATAGATAGATAGATGCATCGCTGGATACATAAATGCTTAAAGATACATGTATGGAAATATCCATGGATTGCATATGAAGTTCCATAGATACATATATCCATGGCTGCATGTGTACATAGATGCATGTATTACAGTACACATGGATACATGTATATGTGTATCTGTGGGCAAGATGCATGGTTGCATATAAGCCTTCTAAAGTTTGTATATTTTTTATTACTGCAAAGTGGTTTGATAGAGAGAGGTTTGGAACGAAAATTATGTGAACATGTGCGATAATGATAGTTTTTAAATTAGTCTTTTCCAAGTGTGAATATCTGTGGGAGTAAGGAGGGTAGGGCTGGTTGAGGAAATATGGTGTACTGGCTGACTATCTCTTTAATATGGTGTTGGAAGGGTAGGTGGTTCCTGGCTAATATTTGATGGGTTATGGCGTGGAGCCTAAAGAGACTATGGGAGCTCCTCGGCTAGGTGTAATAGGGCTGGGTGGCCATAGCCTGTCCAGAGTTATTGGTGCCCCCATAACAGAAGGGAAAATGCATTTGCTTTAAAGTTTGTAAAGCAATTTCAACAAATTGTCTAGCCATTGTCCAAAATATGTTTTTCTACCAGCATAGTCCTTGAAGCTTCTATAGGTCTAACTACTATTTTGTTAATTGACTTTGATTGAAAGGTCAAAATGTGAAATGTGGCCAAGGATAATTATACTTATTTATCTCTTTTAATTGTTATATATTCAAAGACTAATTAGCAATCCAAACAGCCTCGCCTCTAGTCAGATGCCATTAAATGCATTGTTTTTGCATAAATGAATTATGCACCTTTAGCCAGTAGAAACAATTTCTAGCTATTGTTTAATGCCAAACTAGCTATCACTTAATAGTGAAAGCGACGTAAATATTGATTTTCTAACTAAATGGGGTCATTTCATTTCCATATGCATAAGTTTATTTTGTACCATTATGTAGCACTTAATATTACTTGTGCAATGAAGCCACATGCAAGTACAATTCATAACTCATTGCATTTAGATACACCCAGGGAGAAATACAAACCAAGGTTGTTGGCATCCTGATAAGAAAGATAATGACATACATCCAATTAATGTATGCCACAACATCCTATTCAATGAAGATGATTTGGATAGGAACATTACAAATCAGAATCCTTATTGGTGTGTGAGTAATTCTCTTTTTCAAGACTTTTAAAGGAAATTGCATGCCAATACTATCAATGAACAAGTGGAATCAGATTTTTTAATTGACTTTGTTTGATGGGTCAAATGTGCACAAGGATAGTTATAATTATTTCTTTGTTTTAATTATTATGTATATAAATACTATTCAACAGTTACCTAATTAATTAGATATGAAATGACATAAGGAAAAAGAAAATTAATTAATTAAGATAATTTGATTCATTAATTAATAAGGTGAATTATCATGTAAAAATACAAAAATTAGAAGTTGCGAAAAAATCCTCTTTGCTTTATGCTTCAATGACAACGAGAGAGATGAAAGCAATTGTGGATTTTAGGCTTATATCTGTAAATTGCATTTGCCTGATAGTTTTTAAATTCCTCTCAACACATTGTCCTCATATTGTTTGTAAGGCCCCATTATGGGACATGCTAACAGAACAGTGGCTCTAAAGCTTGCACTATGGAACAGTTCTGCAGTAATTGAAGATATGCAATCTTTAGAGGACTCATAAGCACCAAGTTATTGTTAAGCTCTCACATTGTACATTGGACAAAAAACAATTGCTTGTCCAAGCAACTAGTCTCTGAAGAATAGCGTAGGCTGAGCACTGTGAAACCCAATGTGCCTATGGACGTTAAAATAAAAGAAAACTGATGAAAGAAACTATTTATTGCCTGGAGTAGCTTGTCTGCAAGTGTCCTTTTTTGGAACCATGACAACCTTTGCCCTGTCACTGTAAACTCTTTCCTAGAAAAGACATATCGACACACACATATATGTATGCATATGTATATATATGTACAGATACATCCATGTAAAGACAGATGAATGCATGTATGGACATAAACATATATGCATCCATATGATTGCATGCATAAACACATAGATGCATCTATACACATACATATATGCATAAATACATATATGCATAGATATATCTAGAGTCACATGCATACATGCATATATGCATCTACAAATGTCTACATAGATATGCACATAGGTAAATGCATATGCACATAGAGACATGCATACATACATACATGCACTGACACATTAGGCAGAAAGTGATAGTGATAGTGAACTAAAGCACTATGAAACACAGCTCCATTATGCACTTTAATGGAAAGGAACTGTGGAAAATAACAAATTATCATCTCAAGTAACTCATTTCTAGGTCTGGACCCTGCAATTGTAACATCTCCTGCTCAGTGGCTACAAACTCTTCCTCAGAACTAGAGCTTACAAAACACAAAAAACAACACACGCAAAGTAATAGAAATGCATAGCAAGTGACTTAAGTCTATATTAAATGACCAAAGTACCCTGGCCACACGTGCCCTCTAAGCCATTCCAGTGCTTTCACCTCGAGCCAGATGCCATTCAATGCATTTAATTTTTATTCATGCACTACATACATCTACCCACCAGTTTTGTAAACTATGTCTTTGCTTGAATTTATTAAATCAATTTATGCGCTCGCATTTTCCTGATATTTTAATGCATTCAATCTATATTCATGGATTACGTACCTCTAGCTGCCAACTTTTAAACTATGCCTTTGCTTAAATTTATTTAATCAATTTATGCGCTTGCATTTTCCTGAATTTTTTAAATGAAAATGATTTATAAAGCTACTCGGACAAATAGGAAAATAGATAAAAGCTAATTTTCCAATATATAAAATAGCTCTCCAAATTAAAACTATACAAAAAAATAAGTAATATGTTAAATGGAAAAATGTGATTGCCCAATGCTGCCAGTTAAAAGCATTTCAACCGAATGCATGAGTATTATTGCCTTGACACTAGGAGCCAATAAAATTGTCGCTATAGAAAACAGTTTATCCAAGCGAGTGCTATTAGGTTTGTTATCTTCAATTTCAAACTCCTTTGACGTTAATGCATTTTATTTGGTGGTAGAATATGGAGATTCTTTTTTTAGTGAGAGTCCAGAAGAAGATGACATATACAAATAAATTTAAGCAAAGACAGTTTAGAAAACTGACAGCTTTTATCAATAGAAAGGGGACGTTTACAGTGACAGAGCAAAAGCTCCTCTGCTCGTTGAATGAATACCAAGAGACAAGTTACTTAAGGCAACAAACTGCTACTTTTATTTAGTTTGCTTCATTTTATCCCAGAAATGCAAATTGGGTTTCACAATGCATGAAAACACATTTGTACAAACAACTCCCAAAATTATAATTGCAATGGATGACAGTGATAGTGTAATGGATACTAATAGTCAAAACACCGAAATACACCAGCTAGTTTATTTTTAGATTCAATGGAAACAAGTATCAGTTGGAGACATATTAACCTAGCAGTCTATTTATCATAGGTTCTTGAATTCCAAATGCACAAGTGCGAGCATGGTTCTCTACAGGCTTTTGCTATGCATTTTAGCTAGATTGTTGTTTTGCATCGAGCGTAAAGAACTACTGCAAGTATGGTTTCCAAACAGATTTAAATCAATGGATGTAAGTCAACAAAGGTTTCCAATTACAATTTATACTTGAACCATGAAGCATCATTGCTTCAAGCTGCAGCAGAAGTGCTGAGAGGGACACAAAAGCAAATTCAACAATGACATCATCAAACAAGGATTTGCTAGCTATTACTATGATTAACTATTGAACTCAATTGACTCATCAGTCAAATAGCTTGATTGATCACTGACCTAACTTGTTTCAAAGCTATCTTGGTAAGCTGATTAGTTAATTTCATTAATGAGTAAAAGATAGAATTGGCTTAATTTGCATGAGCTAAGTGTAAAATTGACTTGTTTGTTAATTGACTTTGATTAATGGTTTAGAGACAGATGAGACAAATTAAATTGTCATGAGAAAAATGTGAGATGGACTTATTAGCTTCTACGCCACATATACTATGACATTTGAGCTTTCATGAAATAATAGCGAAAGCAATAGAATAAACAGATGGCTTCAACATAGACAAAGGGATACAATTAATATGGATAGCTACAGCCTATTGAATATTTGTAGCATAAGAAACAGAAAGGAAGATGTTGGCGAAGCTTTTGCAATTTCGGTTTACACCTAGCAATTGCATTTGCTTCCTTGTCTATAAAGCCTTTGCAAGGAATTCCTTTTTTTTGCATATGAATGGCCATGATTGGTTTAATTGATTTGGTGTACAAAGATGTTTTTTAATTAACTATAATTAACTATTCAAGAAAACTGATTTATCAATGAACTAGTTTCATTGATTAGTCAAGTTACTTGATTCACAGTTAACTTGATCAGCTATTTAGTTGATTTGCTTGAATGTTTGCAAAAAGCCCTTTTTGACAAATAGTTCTTTGCATAATTTGCAATCACTACACACCAAGAGCGAACATTTATTCGAGGGATTCTGTCAAACAGTTTAAATGTTTTTGCTTGTGCTTCCATATTTGGTATGCATATTCATGACATCATTTCAAACCATTATATCTGTCAGAAATGCACGTCTTATGATGCTTAGATGAATGTACATATGTCGTTCTAAAGCTCCTTTTCTGTTAAAAGCACATAAAATGTTTAGAAAGATTGTGTATCTGTGAATGTGAATAAGCAAGATTGATTTAACTGATTTGGAGGATAAAGATGACTAATAATTAGCTATGACTAACCATGGAGCACAATTAATTCATCAGCCAATTAGCTTGATTGATCGCTGAATTAACTTGTTTGAAAGCTATCATGTTAGGCCAACTAGCTAATATGCCACATACAGTATGACATTTGAGTTTCAAATAAGTCTCATGCACACAAATCTGTTACCATGTTAAAGCCATGTAAACATTGATGTTCCAATTCCATGGGGCCATTCTATTTCCATTTTTCCTAGTTCATTTCATTCCATTATCAAGAACCAATAATTAAATGTTTAAACCAGGCACATGCAAATAGAAATGCAAGTAGGGTTTCAACAATGACATCATCTAACAAGTATTTGTTTGCTATTACTATGATTAACTATTGAACTCAATTGACTTCTCAATCAAATAGCTTGATTGATCACTGACCTAACTTTTTTCAAAGCTATCTTGTTAAGCTGATTAGTTAATTTCATTAATGAGTAAAAGATAGAATTGACCTAATTTGCATGAGTCAAGTGTAAGATTGACTTGTTTGTTAATTGACTTTAATTAATGATTCAGAGACAGATGAGACAAATTAAATTGTCATGAGCAAAATGTGAGATGGACTTATTAGCTGCTATGCCACATATACTATGACACTTTCGCTTTGATGAAATAATAGCGAAAGCAATAGAATAAACAGATGGCTTCAACATAGACGAATGGATACAATTAATATGGACAGCTATAGCCTGTTGAATATTTGTAGCACAAGAAACCAAAAGGAAGATGTTGGCAAGGATTTTCCAATTTCAGTTTACACCTAGCAATTGCATTTGCTTCCTTGTCTATAAAGCCTTTTCAAGAAATTCCTTTTTTTGCATATGAATGGCCATGATTGGTTTAATTGATTTGGTGTACAAACATTTTTTTTAACTAACTATAATTAACTACTCAAGAAAACTGATCTATCAATGAACTAGTTTCATTGATTAGTCAAGTAACTTGATTCACAATTAACTTGATCAGCTATTTAGTTGATTTGCTTGAATGTTTGCAAAAAGCCTTTTTTGACAAATAATTCTTTGCATAATTTGCAATCACTACACACCAAGAGCCAACATTTGTTCGAGGAATTATGTCAAATAGTTTAAATGTTTTTGCTTGTGCTTCTATATTTGCTATGCATATTCATGACAACATTACAAACCATTATATCTGTCAGAAATCTACGTCTTATGATGCTTAGATGAATGTACATATCCTGTTCTAAAGCTCTTTTCCTATTAAAAGCACACAAAATGTTTAGAAAGATTGTGTATCTGTGAATGTGAATAAGCAACATTGATTTATCTGATTTGGAGGATAAAGATGACCAATAATTAGCTATGACTAACCATGGAACACAATTAATTCATCAGCCAATTAGCTTGATCGATCGCTGAATTAACTTGTTTGAAAGCTATCATGCTAAGCCAACTACCTAATATGCCACATACACTATGACATTTGAGATTCAAATAAGTCTCATGCACACAAATCTGTTATCATGTTAAAGCCATGCAAACATTGATGTTTCAATTCCATGGGGTCATTCTATTTCCATTTGTCCAAGTTCATTTCATTTCATTATCGAGAACCAATAATTAAATGTTTAAACCAAGGACATGCAAATAGAAATGCAAGTAGGGTTTCATAGTGCTTTAAGACATTGTTATACTTTGATTATAAATTCATATTTTAAACTACTTTTAGTATTATTTATTCAAGTTTCTTGTTGAAATGCGAAGGTTTCATCTGCGTTTGATAGGAATTATGTAGAAATCCTCTTCTCCATTTTACTTCATGCATGTGAGCCCTGTAAAGTCTCTATATTATTGACTATTGCAAAGTGGTCTCATAAAGAGGGCTTTGGAACCAAAATTATGTCAACACGTGCGATAATGAGAGCTTTTGAACTATGAGTGAACAATGTGTTGCTTTGAGCTTTCCCGTTGTCATCAAAGCATAAAAGATAGAGGGGTTTTGTTAAAAGTTGTGGTTATTGTCCTCATAGGCACAAATTCGTATTTTAGACTACTTTTAGTATTATCTATTTGAATTTCTTGTTGAAATGCAAAGGTTCCATCTGTGTTTGGTAGGCACTATGTAGAAATCCTCTTGTTCATTTTACTCCATGCATGTGAGACCTGTAGAGTTTGTATTTTTTTTTATTGCTGCAAAGTGGTCCCATAAAGAGAGCTTTGGAACCAAAATTATAGTCAATCAATCATAGTCAATCAATTAATCTAATTCTACCTGTTTTCTAATAGTATTGGCATGTAATTTTCTTGACAAGTCTTCAATCAAAGAGAGCATTAGCCACACACCAATAAGGATTCTCATCTGTAACCTGCCTAACCAAATCATCTTTATTCAATAAGATTTTGTGACATACATTAATTGGATGTATCTCATCATCTTTCTTATCAGGATGCCAACAACCTTGATTTGCATTTGTCCTTGAATGCATCTGGTTGCTATGAACTATGAATTATGCTTGCATATCACTTGGCTATACAAGTAATAGTGAGTGCTCCATAATGGTAGAAATCACAACTCATAGCATCCATATACACCCATGCACAAATACATGGTATTCAACACATTAACACGGACATGGTTTTCTAGGGCTAGTTTGTTAATTGCCTTTGATTAATAGTTCAAATGTACACAAGGCTAATTGCAATCATTTCTTTCTTTGAATTGCTATGTACTTAAAGGCTAATTAGTAGTTGCCTAATTATTTAGATATGAGACAATACAAGGATGAATGAGGAAATATGAACTTGCCTAAATGATCATGAATGATAGAGCTATTGGGTAAAATGCTACATATACTGTCACATTTAAGCTTCAAACACTGCCAATGAACAGTAAAAGCTTCAAGACTCTTAGTTAACATGTAAAGGGCTGGGAAAAATTGATCTGCTAACTGAATGGGGTCATTTTACTTCAATTATCTAGCACTTATTCTTAATTGTTTAATGCAATCACATGCAACCAAAATTCAGAACAATTAGCATCTATACACACCCATGCATAGATACATGGTCTCTAACATATTGATATGCATATGGTTTTCTATGAGCACAATCCTTGAACATTCTCTAGGTACGAGTGCTAGTCTATTAATTAACATTGATTACTGGATAAAATGTATTCATAGACACATAGCTGCACACATGCCTCAATGCACAGATGCATAGATACATGCATGGATGTACACATATATACACGTACACATACATACATGATCACATGGTTACACCTATATATGCGTTGATGTATCCATGGATGCACATATCCATGTATCAATAGATCCCTTAATATATGCATATATTGAAATGACTACATGGGCTTGGGGAATGAATATTTATGTGGCCTTTACATGATAGCAATGAATCCTATAAATATGCATATATGCATGAAAGCACATAGCCATCAATGAACCTATAAATTTGCATTTTGACAAGCATTTTAAAACAATCACAATTCAAAAAGCCACTCCCATGGGTTCCAAAAACAGATAAATGCCAATTTACCAATATGAAATATAACTCAAGAAATTGAGTTCATATATCTTTAAAAGCAATATGTACAACAATGAAAATATGACTGGATGGCTAGCTGGCACCATCCACAAAAAAGCATTTAAAGCAAATACAATAGTAATCTGTTATATACACACATACATACATGGTAACATAGATACATGCATTCATATATACATAATTACATGCACACATATATACATGCAAACCTGTATGCATGGATGCATACAAAGACTATGTTTCATGGGATTATTAAAGAGTTAACTTGCTTTCTATATGCTTCCATATTTTGCATGTTTGCCTATGAGGACAATAACCACAATATTTGACAATATTCCTCTATCCTTTATGATAGCTCATTGGTTCCAAAGCTCTCTTTATAGGACAGCTGTTTATTGCCTACAAGACTCAGATGAATCCTTCGTATCTCAAGGAAAGATTTGAATCAATAATACTTAAAATGATCTAAACTATGATTTTACAATCAAAGTATCCAAATGCATTGCAACAATGTGAAACCCAAGTTCCATTTAAGATGTACAATGAGAGTAAACAGAAGGGAAAATGCATTTGCTTTAAAGTTTGTAGAGCAATTTCAACAGGTTGTCTAGCCATTGTCCAAAATATGGTTTTCTATTAGCATAGTCCTTCAACCTTCTTTAGGTCTAACTGCTACTTTATTAATTGACTTTGATTGAAAGGTCAAATGTAAAATGTGGCCAAGGATAATTATAGACAGCTGTACATTGCCTCCAAGATTCAGATGAATCCTTGGTATTTCAAGGAAAGGTTTGAATCGATAACACTTAAAATGATCTAAACTATGATTTTACAATCAAAGTATCCAAATGCATTGCAACAATGCGAAACACAACTTCCATTTAAGATGTACAATGAAAGCAAATAGAAGGAAAAATGCATTTGCTTCAAAGTTTGTAAAGCAATTTCAACAAACTGTCTAGCCACTGTCCAAAATATGTTTTTCTACCAGCATAGTCCTTGAACCTTCTGCAGGTCTAACTGCTACTTTGTTAATTGACTTTGATTGAAAGGTCAAAATGTGAAATGTGGCCAAGGATAATTATACTTATTTATCTCTTTTAATTGTTATATATTCAAAGACTAATTAGCAATCCAAACAGCCCCGCCTCTAGTCAGATGCCATTAAATGCATTGTTTTTGCATAAATGAATTATGCACCTTTAGCCAATAGTTTTAATCAAAGTATGCATATGGATTCAGAATCAAACTCTCAAAATTAAAAAAGGCAGGTTTAAATTATAAAGTGCAATCAGCCACCCAAAAAATTGATTGGATAATTATTGCATTTCTGAGATCATGCCACTGCAACGAAGATCTACTTTTGAACCCCAACTGCTTAATTTTTATGAACCATATAGCATATGCCACTCACAATACCCATTTGCAAAGATTGTCCTTGTAACAAAAAGCAACGATATGATTACAAGTACAATCAATACAATGAGAATCTTGAATTAACCTTTTTCTCTATCTACTGTGTGCAATTGTAAACAAAGGAGAAGGTTCATTCTAGAAACTCACCTTGTACTACTTGCTTGAAGAATTTGCCACAGCTGGGCCGCTACACGACCTCTTTTCTTCCAACCAAAAGCATTGCACCATGTAAAAAGCTTTGATTAGAAAACAAAAACCATGTGTTTTTTTTCTCTAAAAGAATAGCAATATATAGTACTCCTACTGCGATGGATACTAATAGCGAAAACCATTAAAACACTAGCAAGCATTTTTCTAGATTCAAGAGACACAAGTATAAATGTAGATCAGATTAACTACATAAACTAATTGCCACAGGTTCTTGGACCACAAATCTTCTAGCAATGAATTTGATTGCTCTTTTGCATAAAGCCTACAACTATTCTATCAAGCAATATTACTTAACTGCTCTATGGTAACATTGTAATTTGGATTCTATAACATTTTTGACATAGTTTTTTATAACCCCAAGATACAAAAACAGTAACGATAACATCTGACAGAATTTTTATGCTTGCTGGCAGGAAAAAGGTTTCTACTGCATTCTTTATGCTCCCATTATTTTCATTATGCCACAAAGGGATAACTTCTTGATGACATGGGAATCCCTCCTCCTTTATGCTTTCATGACAATGGAAAAGCTCAAAGCAACACACAGTTGACTCATTGTTGAAAAGCTCTCATTATCGCACACGTTGACATAATTTAGGTTCCAAAGCCCTCTTTATGGGACCACTTTGCAGCAATCAAAAAAATACAAACTCTACAGGACTCACATGCATGAAGTAAAATGAACAAGAGGATTTCTACATAATACCTATCAAACGCAGATGAAACCTTCACATTTCAACAAGAAATTCAAATAGATAATACTAAAAGTAGTTTAATATATGGATTTATGCCTACGAGGACAACAACCATGACTTTAATGGACCTCTATCGCTGCTGATGGCGAAAATGCAAAGCAATACCTTTAATAAAACTCATTGAGCCGAAAGCTCTCATTATCGCACATGTTGACATAGGCTGGTTTAGAAAGCTTCTTTGTGGGACGCTGCGGTAATAAAAATATACAAACTTATTGAAGGCTCACATGCATAGTAAAATGGACGAGGATTTCTTACATAATTCCCCTCAAACCTGAGATGAAACCTTAGCATTTCAACAAAATTCGAATAAAACAATACTAAACTAGTTTAAAATCTCTGAATTTATAATCAAGTATATGAATACTTAAAACACTACTTAATTCACTTGCATTTCTTGTATCAAAATAGACAAAAAAATGAAAAGTTACCTCTTGACCTCAAGCAGTTCATCTCTCTATCTAGCGTGCAACTTGCAGCTTCTGAAATATCAATTATCACCTCAAATAACTCGTTTCTAGGTCTGGACTCTGCAACTATAACATATCCTGCTCAGTCGCTAGAACTCTCCCTCAGAACACCACTTACAGAAGACAAAAACAACACACGCAAAGTAATAGAAATGCATACCAAGTAACTTAACTCTATATTAAATGACCAAAGTACCCTGGCCACGCGTGACCTCCAAGCCATTCCACCACCTTCACCTCGAGCTAGATGCCATTCAATGCATTTAATTTATATTCATGCATTACGTACGTCTACCCGCCAGTTTGATAAACTGTGCCTTTGCTTAATTTTAATTAATCAATTTTTGTGCTCACAGTTTCCTAATATTTAAATGCATTTAATCTGCATTCATGGATTACGTACCTCTAGTTGCCAACTTTTAAACTATGCCTTTGCTTAAATTTATTTGATCAATTTATGCGTTCGCATTTTCCTGAATTTTTTAAATGAAAATGATTTATAAAGCTACTCAGACAAATAGAAAAATAGATAAATACTAATTTTCCAATATATAAAATAGGTCTCCAAATTCAAACTATACAAAAAATTAAGTAATGTGTTAAATAGCGAAATGTGATTGGTCGATGCTCCCAGTTAAAAGCATTCCAGGCGAATGCAATAGTATTC
>VDFB02000002.1:52833499-52951191 GCA_007258455.2 Sequoia sempervirens | reverse complement strand
AGTTATCGCTTCAGTCTTTTGGAGTATTGGTAAAATTATAGTTGACTTTTGCATTGGTGGGAAAGGAAAATTGTACCTACAAAGTTGTTTTCTTGATCTCTTGCATTTCTTTGTATGATGGTGTTTGTGTAGCATTGCCAAAGGAAGTTCCAAATTTTCAGTGTCGCAAGTAATATACTTATCAACAAAAGCTATGATGTCCGTGTTGTTATTTTTTGTGTAGATCGGTGCATTTTTAACCCATATGAGGAAATGATCATGTTCGTTTCCTCAATTTTGGAACTCAGTGACTGAGAAGTAATCAATGACATTTCCAAAGAAAGAGTCATTTGTAAGTATCAATTTTTTTATTGCATTGATTCTATGTTTATAGTAACGTGCACAAGTTATAGGATCTTTTTTGATTAGTTCAAAGTTGTCAACGTGTGTTGGCTGATTAGATTCTTGACAACTTTGTGCTGATTGGTGTAGATTGTGCAGCTCTTGTAATGTTTGAATTAGTGGATCCCAATTTTGCTCAGCACTAGTGAAAGTGATGAAAAATGTCGGTGGTCCTAGTTGTCTAATCATAGCAAATACATTTTTCTTAAGTTGTTGTGAATAGTCTGGAGAGATTCTTATTCTTTTGAAATCAACATATCCAATATCTGATTTAAGAATTTTTTCTAGGTTTGGTTTGTGTTTAACGTCTTTCGCAAATAGCTTTCGCCCTTTTAACTGGCACTTGCAGATTCTTATTGTCATTGTAGATAGTACTTGTTGTATTAGTACCTTTATAGCTTTGAAAAAAATGTTTGTTGTATGATATGCAAATTGTCTTTGTGACTGTAAGAGCTCCTAGCGTACTATTTTCTGATACGTAAAGTTTTTTACAATGTCATTATCACGTGGTTTGCCGAAGAATAAAGTTGGGAAATTCATTTCTTCAGCATAGATGTCCTTAAATATTCCAATTGGATACTTGTGCTCTGCAAGTGCAATTTCAATAATATTGTCTTCCATGTTATGGATACTTCTAGACTCAGTGAATCCATGTATCAATGTTTCAGATGGGTTTTCATTTTCTATTTCACTGTCTGATTCTGTTTCACTTGTATTTTGTGGACTATTGTCTTCGTTTTCTTCAATGCATTGGAGAACTTCTTGCCAATCTTGGTTTATGTGGACTTCGTGCATTTTGTATAATGGTGTCCTTGTTAATTGAGTCAAAGCTTGCATGATGACATTTGGGCGCACCATGCCTTTTTGAAATGCATTTTTGTATTTTAAGCGTCTTTTCAATGAAACAACAATTGTTTGTGTGTTGTTAATTGATTGTGGCAATGCTCTTTGTACAATGTTCATGTCAACAGGGACATTTATAATAGAACCCGTTAGGCCTATTTGAGACCTTTTGAACCCTAGTTCCCAAATCTGTGCAAATGCAATTCTAAGTGAGACAAGTCATTCTTCTAGATGAGTTAAATTTTGCACATAGCACAATGGTCTATTAGTTCTTATTTTCTATGGCATAGCATACTTTGGAATAGTGGACTGTTTCAATGCAAAGTAGCATACATGACATATGAAATCTGTGAATGGTAAGGAATCTGATTGTAGTAGCTTACAATATAATTGTTTTTGTTTCTCTTTGAATATTCTGATATCCTTGTTCAAACAGAGCACTTGGCAAATTGCACATGGGTATTTTGGTGTATCTTGTATTGCTGTTTTATAAATTTCTATTGGTGTCAATGTTTTTTTTTCTTTGGACTGCTAGGCACACTTTCTTTTTGTTTTTTTTGTCTAATCAAGTTTTTTAGGTGATTAAGTCTTATTGTTGATTTATGTTTAAAATTGTTTGCTATGACAAATGGTATCGAATTTTCCTTGTTTTTAGGCAAAGCATGTGACTTGGTCAAGTAAGTATTTTTGTATTGTGGACGATTTCTGATCAACTTTTTTAGTTGGACTAAGCTTGTTGAGCATTGGCGAGTTAGATTTTGGGCTTCGATTCTTAGAAGCAACTCAAAATGTCCAGCCAGAGGGGTTGTATCATGGAACAATATAGAGACTGATTTTGTATATCTAGAATCATTGAAATCTAAGTACTTTCTTGATGTTGTCAATGACCAGAGGCTTATTTGTATTTTTAACCATTTGGATATCCAGTGAATGCAAAACAAGTCACCCCACAATCCACATTCGCTATGGGCGATGCATGGGCTTGCAGACAACCGCATCTTGCGGAAGTATGTTTCTTGATCATGTACTTTGTGCAATGTATATAGAGTACTAGGATTTAGTTCATTGTTATATGATTTAATTGCTGCTTTGTCCTTTTTTTGAAAGCAAGCTAGGAAATAATCTATAGCTCCATTGCGTAATTGAGTTGAGGTGTACTGGTTGTTAAGTAGCACTTGAAGCGAATCAAACAAACAATCACCAACATTGTATGCAAATGTGCTTAATCTACAAAGGCCTTCAGCTCTAAGGACATTGTCAATGTTTGACATTCGAGGATACTTTGTGCACAGTTTTTTAATTTCATGTGAACCTTTGGGATGTTTTGAAGTTACGTTTTGTGTTTCAATTTTTAACAATGGTTCAAAGTGTCCACTTAAAGAATTCATGTCATGAAATAGTATAGAGACTGATTCTTTATAATCAGAACTATTGAACTGTAAGTACCTTCTTGTTGTTGTTCTTGACCAAAGGGATATTTGTATATTCAGCCACTTGGATATCTAGTGAATGCAAAATAGGTCACCCCACAATCCACTTTCTGTGCAATCTGCTTGTGGCTTTGCAGATAATCGCATTCTGCGAAAATATGTTTGCGGGTCACATACTTTGTGCAATGTATATAGAGTATCAGGGTCTAGTTCATAGTTGTATGATTTTATTGCTTCTTTGTCCTTGTTTTGAAGGCAATTCAAGAAGTAATCTATAGCTCCATTTCGTAGTTGAATTGATGTGTAACGATTGTTAAGCAATAGTTGTAATGAGTCAAACAAACAATCACCAATATTGTATGCAAAAGCACTCAATCTGCAAAGTCCCTCGCCCTTAAGCACGTAGTCAATGTTTGATATTTGGGGGCGCTTTGTTAATTCATAGGTGTCAACGTCTATCATTTTCTTTGTGTCTCGTGTATCCTAATGTGTTTGAGAATGGAAAATGTTGTGTATGAATAGCATCTAACGCTATTATCTAGATTACAAAATCTATAATTGTTTACATCGTCGCCTATGTGCTTTTACTCAATAGCATTCCATAGTATTAATCATGTTGTCGAGCATCTTGGAAGTTAATAATCTCTATATATGTTGGAAAATGGATCTTGAGTAGTAGCAGAAGCCTACGTAACATACCACACAACAAAAATTTAATAGAAGCACAAGGGGAAAATAGTATTAATTCTTCAACCTAGCCTTGTTATCCATTGTCCCCCAGCAGGATTGTATGTACTTATTCCTGTTACATTGACAAAGTGGATAAATGAGTACAATGCATGATGTATACTTTCAGTGCCACAAACAGAAAACAATATTTTCAGGTAGCTTTTTTTACATGCAACAAATGGTCGACAAGAATCTTTTTTGCTCACATTGTCAATCTCAGTCTATGGTATTTAAATGTTTTGTGTAATTGGATTCCTTTGTTTCTATGTACTTCTCAGCGACTGGTTTTTTTCAAAGAACAAATGATTTTAAAAGCTATTCAGATAAACATGAATTAAGTGGCATGTAGAGAATAGTTTCAGAAATCATTTCTATTTAAAGAAAATCAGGGAAATGCAAAAGCATTGTTTGATCAAAGAAGATCTATGGCTTTTCTTATTTGTGGGAATAACTTTTAAAATCATTTGTGTTTTAAAAATTTGAGGAAAATGGAAAGGCATAGGTCCATTAAGCAAAAGTGAAGGCATAGATTGATTAAATAATTAAAAGAAGAGATTGAAACTCAGAGGTGCAGGCGCACAGTGCATACATGCAAAGCAAATGCATTAAATAGCATGTGGGTGGATAAGAAACTGCTGGAATGGCTTGGTGGACATGTATAGGTAGGCTGCTTTGTTCATTTGTTGTAGACTTAAGTCAGCTATTAAGCATGACTATTACTTTGTGCAAATTGTTTTTCTATTCTACAAGTATTTGTTCTCGGAGAATTTTTAGCGATTGAGCAGATTTTGTTATAGTTATAGTATCCAGAACCAGAAACGAGTTACTTGAGACAATAAATAGTCTCTTTCCTCAGTTTTCTCTTACTCTAGAGGTTTAAAGCACACAGTGAAATTGGAAATGTGAGCAAAAAAGAATTATGGATAATGTCATTTTGCATGTAAGGAAGACCATGGAAAAATATTGCGTCATGTCTATGAGTGACGTAGTACATCATTCATTGTACTCATGTGCTATGTCAGCTTTTGAAATTAATTTTGTAGGATTTTATTTGCAATACAGGAAGATTAAACATACATTAACTTGCATACTGCACAACAACTTGCCACAAATATAAGCAGTCCTATGAAAAAAATTGCCTTAAATGCATATAGGTAAAAACTAGTTGACACAAAACAAAGACTTATGACTCTATAGGCTATTAAAACTGCAAACAGGGTTTAAAAATTGCATGCTAGCAGTTCATTCTATTCTATGGATATTGTATAGAGGAAGTATAGCTTATTAACACATAAGAAAAACCTGTTCTATTGTTTGAAGACAAATTACTATTGCAATTGTGGAAAATGCGTTTTCCTATTTGTATATGTGCAAGCAACTTTCTAAATGATTTATGTTCAAAGAAATGAGGAATACAAGATGACAAAATGAATACATGGAAAATAAATTTATGCAGTTATTATATTGAAGAATTCCAATTGCATTTCAAGAAAAGCAAAAAGACAATTTGGAAAACTGACCTTGCAATATGCTATCGAATGATCAAGTATACTTGTAGAAATGTACAAATAGTGATAGGCACGGGCAATTTTCCCTCGTGCAGTTTGTGCATGATTGTTTAAATACAGTTGAGAGCATTGATCCCTGTTACAAGGACAATTTAGACAAATGAGTATAGTGAGTGACATATACTATGCTATTCATAAAAACAAAACAAAATTCTTATGTACATTCATTTGAACGAGAAACAACCCAAGTAAGAACTTTTGTTTCTTAAAATGCAAATTGCATTTTATAATTTTTAAATACTTATTGCTATTTGTGTACCCTATAATATAGAACATTTTTTTTTGCATATGCATGCACTAGTGTAATTCTGTTATATTTCATAGTGGTCTATTGTGTGGCCGAGCAAGGTATTTTGTAGTTGCAGAGTTGCACGCTGGACAGTGAGAGACAAATTGCTTGAGGTCAGAAGAGGTAACTTTTCATTTTTTTTGTCTATTTGATACAAGAAATGCAAGTAGGGTTTCATAGTGCTTTAAGGCATTCATATACTTTGATTATAAATTCGTATTTTAAACTACTTTTAGTATTGTTTATTCGAATACTATGTTTCATGGGATTATTAAAGAGTTAACTTGGTTTCTATATGCTTCCATATTTTGCATGTGTGCCTATGAGGACAATAACCACAATATTTGACAATATTCCTCTATCCTTTATGATAGCTCATTGGTTCCAAAGCTCTCTTTATAGGACAGTTGTACATTGCCTACAAGACTCAGATGAAGGAGCAAGAAATTTTTAGTAGATAAAGGTCATGAACATTGAACTAATAGTATGATAGTCACCACAACATTTAAGTAAACCTATGCTCAACACTCTCTTTTCCATTATCAATTGTATTCCCAATTTCATCCATGAAGAATATCCTCAAAGATATAGGATTCATGGATGCATAGGTTGAAGAAGTTCTTCATGGATCAAAGATATGGAGTTCATTGATAAAAGAAATGGAAATCATGGATGAAAGTTATGGCTAACAACAGGATCTACAGGTTGACAAAGTTCTTCATGGATGAAATTGGGAATAAAATTGATAATGGAAAAGAGAGTCTACACCATAGGTTTACTTAAATGTTGTGGTCACTGTCCTACTATTTGTTCAATGTTCATGACCTTCATCAACTCAAAAGTTCTTGCTTGTTTACCATGTAATATAGATTTTAGTGACTAGAGATGCATTGTGATTACTTTGAGCATTTCATTTTTTGTTATTCTGCAGATCTGTGTAGTCACAGGAGATGTTGTTGCTGCAGAGTCAAGACCTGGAACTGAGCTACTTGATACATGTATCCATAGATACATGGACGTGGACATCTATCATGGTATCCATAGATGCGTAGATACATGTATCTATGGATAGATGTATTCATAGATACATTGACACATATATGGATAGATGCCTGTATACATTTGCACATAGAAACACAGATAGATATATGCGTGGATGCATCTATACGTAGAAGAATACATAGAAACATAGTTGCATGGATAGATAGATAGATGCATCGCTGGATACATAAATGCTTAAAGATACATGTATGGAAATATCCATGGATTGCATATGAAGTTCCATAGATACATATATCCATGGCTGCATGTGTACATAGATGCATGTATTACAGTACACATGGATACATGTATATGTGTATCTGTGGGCAAGATGCATGGTTGCATATAAGCCTTCTAAAGTTTGTATATTTTTTATTACTGCAAAGTGGTTTGATAGAGAGAGGTTTGGAACGAAAATTATGTGAACATGTGCGATAATGATAGTTTTTAAATTAGTAGAAGTTTCTTTTCCAAGTGTGAATATCTGTGGGAGTAAGGAGGGTAGGGCTGGTTGAGGAAATATGGTGTACTGGCTGACTATCTCTGTAATATGGTGTTGGAAGGGTAGGTGGTTCCTGGCTAATATTTGATGGGTTATGGCGTGGAGCCTAAAGAGACTATGGGAGCTCCTCGGCTAGGTGTAATAGGGCTGGGTGGCCATAGCCTATCCAGAGTTATTGGTGCCCCCATAACAGAAGGGAAAATGCATTTGCTTCAAAGTTTGTAAAGCAATTTCAACAAATTGTCTAGCCATTGTCCAAAATATGTTTTTCTACCAGCATAGTCCTTGAAGCTTATGTAGGTCTAATTGCTATTTTGTTAATTGAATTTGATTGAAAGGTCAAAATGTGAAATGTGGCCAAGGATAATTATACTTATTTATCTCTTTTAATTGTTATATATTCAAAGACTAATTAGCAATCCAAACAACCTCGCCTCTAGTCAGATGCCATTAAATGCATTGTTTTTGCATAAATGAATTATGCACCTTTAGCCAGTAGAAACAATTTCTAGCTATTGTTTAATGCCAAACCAGCTATCACTTAATAGTGAAAGCGACGTAAATATTGATTTTCTAACTAAATGGGGTCATTTCATTTCCATATGCATAAGTTTATTTTGTACGTTATGTAGCACTTACTATTACTTGTGCAATGAAGCCACATGCAAGTACAATTCATAACTCATTGCATTTAGATACACCCAGGGAGAAATACAAACCAAGGTTGTTGGCATCCTGATAAGAAAGATGATGACATACATCCAATTAATGTATGCCACAACATCTTATTCAATGAAGATGATTTGGATAGGAACGCTACAAATCAGAATCCTTATTGGTGTGTGAGTAATTCTCTTTTTCAAGACTTTTCAAGGAAATTGCATGCCAATACTATCAGTGAACAAGTGGAATTAGATTTTTTAATTGACTTTGTTTGATGGGTCAAATGTGCACAAGGATAGTTATAATTATTTATTTGTTTTAATTATTATGTATATAAATACTATTCAACAGTTACCTAATTAATTAGATATGAAATGACAGAAGGAAAAAGAAAATTAATTAATTAAGATAATTTGATTCGTTAATTAATAAGGTGAATTATCATGTAAAAGTACAAAAATTAGAAGTTGCGAAAAAATCCTCTTTGCTTTATGCTTCAATGACAACGAGAGAGATGAAAGCAATTGTGGAGTTTAGGCTTATATCTGTAAATTGCATTTTCCTGATAGTTTGTAAAGTCCTCTCAACACATTGTCCTCATATTGTTTGTAAGGCCCCATTATGGAACATGCTAACAAAACAATGGCTCTAAAGCATGCACTATGGAATAGCTCTGCAGTAATTGAAGATATGCAATCTTTAGAGGACTCATAAGCACCAAGTTATTGTTAAGCTCTCACATTGTACATTGGACAAAAGACTATTGCTTGTCCAAGCAACTAGTGTCTGAAGAATAGCGTAGGCTGAGCACTGTGAAACCCAATGTGCCTATGGACATTAAAATAAAAGAAAACTGATGAAATAAACTATTTATTGCCTGGAGTAGCTTGGCTGCAAGTGCCCTTTTTTGGAACCATGACAACCTTTGCCCTGTCACTGTAAACGCTTTCCTAGAAAAGACATATCGGCACACACATATATGTATGCATATGTATATATATGTACAGATACATCCATGTAAAGACAGATGAATGCATGTATGGACATAAACATATATGCATCCATAAACACATAGATGCATCTATACACACATACATATATGCATAAATACATATATGCATAGATATATCTAGAGTCACATGCATACATGCATATATGCATCTACAAATGTCTACATAGATATGCACATAGGTAAATGCATATGCACATAGAGACATGCATACATACATACATGCACTGACACATTAGGCAGAAAGTGATAGTGATAGTGAACTAAAGCACTATGAAACACAGCTCCATTATGCACTTTAATGGAAAGGAACTGTGGAAAATAACAAATTATCATCTCAAGTAACTCGTTTCTAGGTCTGGACCCTGCAACTGTAACATCTCCTGCTCAGTGGCTACAAACTCTTCCTCAGAACTAGAGCTTACAAAACACAAAAAACAACACACGCAAAGTAATAGAAATGCATAGCAAGTGACTTAACTCTATATTAAATGACCAAAGTACCCTGGCCACACGTGCCCTCTAAGCCATTCCAGTGCCTTCACCTTGAGCCAGATGCCATTCAATGCATTTAATTTGTATTCATGCACTACATACATCTACCCACCAGTTTTGTAAACTATGTCTTTGCTTGAATTTATTAAATCAATTTATGCGCTCACATTTTCCTGATATTTTAATGCATTCAATCTGTATTCATGGATTACGTACCTCTAGCTGCCAACTTTTAAACTATTCCTTTGCTTAAATTTATTTAATCAATTTATGCGCTTGCATTTTCCTGAATTTTTTAAACGAAAATGATTTATAAAGCTACTCGGACAAATAGGAAAATAGATAAATGCTAATTTTCCAATATATAAAATAGCTCTCCAAATTCAAACTATACAAAAAAATAAGTAATATGTTAAATGGAAAAATGTGATTGCCCAATGCTGCCAGTTAAAAGCATTTCAACCGAATGCATGAGTATTATTGCCTTGACACTAGGAGCCAATAAAATTGTCACTATAGAAAACAGTTTATCCAAGCGAGTGCTATTAGGTTTGTTATCTTCAATTTCAAACTCCTTTGACGTTAATGCATTTTCTTTGGTGGTAGAATATGGAGATTCTTTTTTTACTGAGAGTCCTTAAGAAGATGACATATACAAATAAATTTAAGCAAAGACATAGTTTAGAAAATTGACAGCTTTTATCAATAGAAAGGGGACGTTTACAGTGACAGAGCAAAAGCTCCTCTGCTCGTTGAATGAATACCAAGAGACAAGTTACTCAAGGCAAAAAACTGCTACTTTTATTTAGTTTGCTTCATTTTATCCTAGAAATGCAAATTGGGTTTCACAATGCATGAAAACACATTTGTACAAACAACTCCCAAAATTATAATTGCAATGGATGACAGTGATAGTGTAATGGATACTAATAGTCAAAACACCGAAATACACCAGCTAGTTTATTTTTAGATTCAATGGAAACAAGTATTAGTTGGAGATAGATTAACCTAGCAGTCCATTTATCATAGGTTCTTGAATTCCAAATGCACAAGTGCGAGCATGGTTCTCTATAGGCTTTTGCTATGCATTTTAACTATATTGTTGTTTTGCATCGAGCGTAAAGAACTACTGCAAGTATGGTTTCCAAACAGATTTAAATCAATGAATGTAAGTCAACAAAGGTTTCCAATTACACTTTATACTTGAACCATGAAGCATCATTGCTTCAAGCTGCAGCAGAAGTGCAGAGAAGGACACAAAAGCAAATTCAACAATGACATCATCAAACAAGGATTTGCTAGCTATTACTATGATTAACTATTGAACTCAATTGACTCATCAGTCAAATAGCTTGATTGATCACTGACCTAACTTGTTTCAAAGCTATCTTGGTAAGCTGATTAGTTAATTTCATTAATGAGTAAAAGATAGAATTGGCTTAATTTGCATGAGCTAAGTGTAAAATTGACTTGTTTGTTAATTGAATTTGATTAATGGTTTAGAGACAGATGAGACAAATTAAATTGTCATGAGCAAAATGTGAGATGGACTTATTAGCTGCTATGCCACATATACTATGACATTTGAGCTTTCATGAAATAATAGCGAAAGCAATAGAATAAACAGATGGCTTCAACATAGACAAAGGGATACAATTAATATGGACAGCTATAGCCTATTGAATATTTGTAGCATAAGAAACAAAAAGGAAGATGTTGGCGAAGCTTTTGCAATTTCGGTTTACACCTAGCAATTGCATTTGCTTCCTTGTCTATAAATCCTTTGCAAGAAATTCCTTTTTTTTGCATATGAATGGCCATGATTGGTTTAATTGATTTGGTGTACAAAGATGTTTTTTAATTAACTATAATTAACTATTCAAGAAAACTGATTTATCAATGAACTAGTTTCATTGATTAGTCAAGTAACTTGATTCACAGTTAACTTGATCAGCCATTTAGTTGATTTGCTTGAATGTTTGCAAAAAGCCCTTTTCGACAAATAGTTCTTTGCATAATTTGCAATCACTACACACCAAGACCGAACATTTCTTCGAGGGATTCTGTCAAATAGTTTAAATGTTTTTGCTTGTGCTTCCATATTTGGTATGCATATTCATGACAACATTTCAAACCATTATATCTGTCAGAAAATGCACGTCTTATGATGCTTAGATGAATGTACATATGCCGTTCTAAAGCTCCTTTTCTGTTAAAAGCACGTAAAATGTTTAGAAAGATTGTGTATCTATGAATGTGAATAAGCAAGATTGATTTAACTGATTTGGAGGATAAAGATGACTAATAATTAGCTATGACTAACCATGGAGCACAATTAATTCATCAGCCAATTAGCTTGATTGATCACTGAATTAACTTGTTTGAAAGCTATCATGTTAGGCCAACTAGCTAATATGTCGCATAAAGTATCACATTTGAGTTTCAAATAAGTCTCATGCACGCAAATCTGTTACCATGTTAAAGCCATGTAAACATTGATGTTCCAATTCCATGGGGCCATTCTATTTCCATTTGTCCTAGTTCATTTCATTCCATTATCAAGAACCAGTAATTAAATGTTTAAACCAGGCACATGCAAACATAAATGCAAGTAGGGTTTCAACAATGACATCATCTAACAAGCATTTGTTTGCTATCACTATGATTAACTATTGAACTCAATTGACTTATCAGTCAAATGGCTTGATTGATCATTGACCTAACTTTTTTCAAAGCTATCTTGTTAAGCTGATTAGTTAATTTCATTAATGAGTAAAAGATAGAATTGACCTAATTTGCATGAGTCAAGTGTAAGATTGACTTGTTTGTTAATTGACTTTGATTAATGATTCAGAGACAGATGAGACAAATTAAATTGTCATGAGCAAAATGTGAGATGGACTTATTAGCTGCTACGCCACATATACTATGACACTTTCGCTTTCATGAAATAATAGCGAAAGCAATAGAATAAACAGATGGCTTCAACATAGACGAAGGGATACAATTAATATGGACAGCTATAGCCTGTTGAATATTTGTAGCACAAGAAACAAAAAGGAAGATGTTGGCGAGGATTTTCCAATTTCAGTTTACACCTAGCAATTGCATTTGCTTCCTTGTCTATAAAGCCTTCTCAAGAAATTCCTTTTTTTGCATATGAATGGCCATGATTGGTTTAATTGATTTGGTGTACAAACATGTTTTTTCACTAACTATAATTAACTACTCAAGAAAACTGATCTATCAATGAACTAGTTTCATTGATTAGTCAAGTAACTTGATTCACAGTTAACTTGATCAGCTATTTAGTTGATTTGCTTGAATGTTTGCAAAAAGCATTTTTTGACAAATAATTCTTTGCATAATTTGCAATCACTACACACCAAGAGCCAACATTTGTTCGAGGAATTCTGCCAAACAGTTTAAATGTTTTTGCTTGTGCTTCTATATTTGCTATGCATATTCATGCAACATTACAAACCATTATATCTGTCAGAAATCTATGTCTTATGATGCTTAGATGAATGTACATATCCTGTTCTAAAGCTCTTTTCCTATTAAAAGCACACAAAATGTTTAGAAAGATTGTGTATCTGTGAATGTGAATAAGCAACATTGATTCATCTAATTTGGAGGATAAAGATGACCAATAATTAGTTATGACTAACCATGGAACACAATTAATTCATCAGCCAATTAGCTTGATCGATCGCTGAATTAACTTGTTTGAAAGCTATCATGCTAAGCCAACTAGCTAATATGCCACATACACTATGACATTTGAGATTCAAATAAGTCTCATGCACACAAATCTGTTATCATGTTAAAGCCATGGAAACATTGATGTTTCAATTCCATGGGGTCATTCTATTTCCATTTGTCCAAGTTCATTTCATTCCATTATCGAAAACCAATAATTAAATGTTTAAACCAGGGACATGCAAACAAAAATGCAAGTAGGGTTTCATAGTGCTTTAAGACATTGTTATACTTTGATTATAAATTCATATTTTAAATTACTTTTAGTATTATTTATTCAAGTTTCTTGTTGAAATGCGAAGGTTTCATCTGCGTTTGATAGGAATTATGTAGAAATCCTCTTCTCCATTTTACTTCATGCATGTGAGCCCTGTAAAGTCTCTATATTATTGACTACCGCAAAGTGGTCCCATAAAGACGGCTTTGGAACCAAAATTATGTCAACACGTGCGATAATGAGAGCTTTTGAACTATGAGTGAATAGTGTGTTGCTTTGAGCTTTTCCGTTGTCATCAAAGCATAAAGGATAGAGGGGTTCTGTTAAAAGTTGTGGTTGTTGTCCTCATAGGCATAAATTCGTATTTTAGACTACTTTTAGTATTTTCTATTTGAATTTCTTGTTGAAATGCAAAGGTTCCATCTGCGTTTGATAGGCACTATATATAAATCCTCTTGTTCATTTTACTCCATGCATGTGAGACCTGTAGAGTTTGTATTTTTTTTGATTGCTGCAAAGTGGTCCCATAAAGAGAGCCTTGGAACCAAAATTATAGTCAATCAATCATAGTCAATCAATTAATCTAATTCTACCTGTTTTCTAATAGTATTGGCATGTAATTTTCTTGACAAGTCTTCAATCAAAGAGAGCATTAGCCACACACCAATAAGGATTCTCATCTGTAACCTGCCTAACCAAATCATCTTTATTCAATAAGATGTTGCGACATACATTAATTGGATGTATCTCATCATCTTTCTTATCAGGATGCCAACAACCTTGATTTGCATTTGTCCTTGAATGTATCTGGTTGCTATGAACTATGAATTCTGCTTGCATATCGCTTGGCTGTACAAGTAATAGTAAGCGCTACATAATGGTAGAAATCACAACTCATAGCATCCATATACACCCATGCACAAATACATGGTATTCAACACATTAACACAGACATGGTTTTCTAGGGCTAGTTTGTTAATTGCCTTTGATTAATAGTTCAAATGTACACAAGGCTAATTGCAATAATTTCTTTCTTTGAATTGCTATGTACTTAAAGGCTAATTAGCAGTTGCCTAATTATTTAGATATGAGACAATACAAGGATGAATGAGGAAATATGAACTTGCCTAAATCATCATGAATGATAGAGCTATTGGGTAAAATGCTACATATACTGTCACATTTAAGCTTCAAAGACCGCCAATGAACAGTAAAAGCTTCAAGACTCTTAGTTAACATGTAAAGGGCTGGGAAAAATTGATCTGCTAACTGAATGGGGTCATTTTACTTCAATTATCTAGCACTTATTCTTAATTGTTTAATGCAATCACATGCAACCAAAATTCAGAACAATTAGCATCTATACACACCCATGCATAGATACATGGTCTCTAACATATTGATATGCATATGGTTTTCTATGAGCACAATCCTTGAACATTCTCTAGGTACGAGTGCTAGTCTATTAATTAACATTGATTACTGGATAAAATGTATTCATAGACACATAGCTGCACACATGCCTCAATGCACAGATGCATAGATACATGCATGGATGTACACATATATACACGTACACATACATACATGATCACATGGTTACACCTATATATGCGTTCATGTATCCATGGATGCACATATCCATGTATCAATAGATCCCTTAATATATGCATATATTGAAATGACTACATGGGCTTGGGGAATGAATATTTATGTGGCCTTTACATGATAGCAATGAATCCTATAAATATGCATATATGCATGAAAGCACATAGCCATCAATGAACCTATGCATTTGCATTTTGACAAGCATTTTCAAACAATCACGATTCAAAAAGCCACTCCCATGGGTTCCAAAAATAGATAAATGCCAATTTACCAATATGAAATATAACTCACGAAATTGAGTTCATATATCTTTAAAAGTAATATGTACAACAATGACAATATGACTGGATGGCTAGCTGCCACTATCCACAAAAAAGCATTTAAAGCAAATGCAATAGTAATCTGTTATATACACACATACATACATGGTAACATAGATACATGCATTCATATATACATAATTACATGCACACATATATACATGCAAACCTGTATGCATGGATGCATACAAAGACTATGTTTCATGGGATTATTAAAGAGTTAACTTGCTTTCTATATGCTTCCATATTTTGCATGTGTGCCTATGAGGACAATAACCACAATATTTGACAATATTCCTCTATCCTTTATGACAGCTCATTGGTTCCAAAGCTCTCTTTATAGGACATCTATTTATTGCCTACAAGACTCAGATGAATCCTTCGTATCTCAAGGAAAGATTTGAATCAATAATACTTAAAATGATCTAAACTATGATTTTACAATCAAAGTATCCAAATGCATTGCAACAATGCGAAACCCAAGTTCCATTTAAGATGTACAATGAGAGTAAACAGAAGGGAAAATGCATTTGCTTTAAAGTTTGTAGAGCAATTTCAACAGGTTGTCTAGCCATTGTCCAAAATATGGTTTTCTATTAGCATAGTCCTTCAACCTTCTTTAGGTCTAACTGCTACTTTGTTAATTGACTTTGATATAAAGGTCAAATGTAAAATGTGGCCAAGGATAATTATAGACAGCTGTATGTTGCCTCCAAGATTCAGATGAATCCTTGGTATTTCAAGGAAAGGTTTGAATCGATAACACTTAAAATGATCTAAACTATGATTTTACAATCAAAGTATCCAAATGCATTGCAACAATGCGAAACCCAACTTCCATTTAAGATGTACAATGAAAGAAAATCGAAGGAAAAATGCATTTGCTTCAAAGTTTGTAAAGCAATTTCAACAAATTGTCTAGCCACTGTCAAAATATGTTTTTCTACCAGCATAGTCCTTGAACCTTCTGCAGGTCTAACTGCTACTTTGTTAATTGACTTTGATTGAAAGGTCAAAATGTGAAATGTGGCCAAGGATAATTATACTTATTTATCTCTTTTAATTGTTATATATTCAAAGACTAATTAGCAATCCAAACAGCCTCGCCTCTAGTCAGATGCCATTAAATGCATTGTTTTTGCATAAATGAATTATGCACCTTTAGCCAATAGTTTTAATCAAAGTATGCATATGGATTCAGAATCAAACTCTCAAAATTAAAAAAGGCAGGTTTAAATTATAAAGTGCAATCAGCCACCCAAAAAATTGATTGGATAATTATTGCATTTCTGAGATCATGCCACTGCAACGAAGATCTACTTTTGAACCCCAACTGCTTAATTTTTATGAACCATATAGCATATGCCACTCACAATACCCATTTGCAAAGATTGTCCTTGTAACAAAAAGCAACGATATGATTACAAGTACAATCAATACAGTGAGAATCTTGAATTAACCTTTTTCTCTGTCTACTATATGCAATTGTAAACAAAGGAGAAGGTTCATTCTAGAAACTCACCTTGTACTACTTGCTTGAAGAATTTGCCACAGCTGGGCCGCTACACGACCTCTTTTCTTCCAACCAAAAGCATTGCACCATGTAAAAAGCTTTGATTAGAAAACAAAAACCATGTGTTTGTTTTTCTAAAAGAATAGCAATATATAGTACTCCTACTGCGATGGATACTAATAGCGAAAACCATTAAAACACTAGCAAGCATTTTTCTAGATTCAAGAGACACAAGTATAAATGTAGATCAGATTAACTACACAAACTAATTGCCACAGGTTCTTGGACCACAAATCTTCTAGCAATGAATTTGATTGCTCTTTTGCATAAAGCCTACCACTATTCTATCAAGCAATATTACTTAACTGCTCTATGGCAACATTGTAATTTGGATTCTATAACATTTTTGACATAGTTTTTTATAACCCCAAGATACAAAAATAGTAACGATGACATCTGACAAAATTTTTATGCTTGCTAGCAGGAAAAAGGTTTCTACTGCATTCTTTATGCTCCCATTATTTGCATTTATGCCTACGAGGACAACAACGACGACTTTTAACAAAATCCCTCTATCCTTTATGCTTTCATGACAACGGAAAAGCTCAAAGCAACACACAGTGGACTCATTGTTGAAAAGCTCTCATTATTGCACACGTTGACATAATTTAGGTTCCAAAGCCCTCTTTATGGGACCACTTTGCAGCAATCAAAAAAATACAAACTCTACAGGACTCACATGCATGAAGTAAAATGAACTAGAGGATTTCTACATAATACCTATCAAACGCAGATGAAACCTTCGCATTTCAACAAGAAATTCGAATAGATAATACTAAAAGTAGTTTAATATACGAATTTATGCCTACGAGGACAACAACCACGACTTTTAACAGAACCCCTCTATCCTTTATGCTTTGATGACAACAGAAAAGCTCAAAGCAACACACTGTCGACTCATTGGTTGAAAGCTCTCATTATCGCACATGTTGACATAATTTTGGTTCGAAAGCCTTCTTTATGGGACCGCTTTGCAGTAATAAAAAATATACAGACTTGACATGGCTCACATGCATGAAGTAAAATGGACAAGAGGATTTCTACATAATTCCTATCAAACGCAGATGAAACCTTCGCATTTCAACAAGAAATTCGAATAAACAATACTAAAACTAGTTTAAAATACGAATTTATAATCAAAGTATACGAATGCCTTAAAGCACTATGAAACCCTACTTGCATTTCTTGTATTAAATAGACAAAAAAAATGAAAAGTTACCTCTTCTAACCTCAAGCAATTCATCTCTCACTGTCCAGCGTGCAACTCTACAACTACAAAATACCAAATTATCACCTCAAATAACTCATTTCTGGGTCTGGACTCTGCAACTATAACATCTCCTGCTCAGTCGCTAAAACTCTCCCTCAGAACAGGCGCTCACAGAAGACAAAAACAACACACGCAAAGTAATAGAAATGCATACTGGAAGTAACTTAACTCTATATTAAATGACCAAAGTACCCTGGCCACGGGTGGCCTCCAAGCCATTCCACCGCCTTCACCTCGAGCAGATGCCATTTAATGCATTTAATTTATATTCATGCATTACGTACGTCTACCCGCTAGTTTGATAAACTATGCCTTTGCTTAATTTTAATTAATCAATTTATGCAGTCGCAATTTCCTGATATTTTAATGCATTTAATCTGCATTCATGGATTACGTACCTCTAGCCGCCAACTTTTAAACTATGCCTTTGCTTAAATTTATTTAATCAATTTATGCGTTCGCATTTTCCCGAATTTGTAAAACGAAAATGATTTATAAAGCTACTCGGACGAATAGAAAAATAGATAAATGCTAATTTTCCAATATATAAAATAGCTCTCCAAATTCAAACTATACAAAAAAATAAGTAATATGTTAAATGGTGAAACGTGATTGGTCAATGTTGCCGGTTAAATGCATTCCGGGCGAATGCAATAGTATTCCTGCCTATCGGCAGGAACTAATAAATATATTTAATATATCTATATTAAAGTAGGTATAATTTTTCATGGATAAAAAAAAAAGGTAGGTATAATTTTTCCATAGTCCATGAAAAATATTTTTGAAAGCTTTTGGATTGAACTATGTATTTTTATTTAGATCGACGTTTCGAATCACACTTAGTGATTCATCATTAAGAAGATGAGTGATGAATCACTGAGTGTGATTTGAAACGCCGATCTAAATAAAAATACATAGTTCAATCCAAAAGATTTCAAAACTATATCTATACTAATTTCAATATTATAAAAATAATATTTTAAATTTTAATTAAAAAACAATTAATAAAAAATAAACTAAAGATTCTACTTTTAAATTATATAAAATATGTTTTTGATAAAAACGAAAACCGTAAAAACTAACATATTGACCACAACATACCAACGCCCTTGAAATCTACATGAAAGACCATATACCTACATTCCCTTTTTTTTTTTTGGTCAAGTTTAAAAGAATCACATCCAAAAGGTTAAATTCTTACATAATGCAAGAATTTTATGTGCCCTACTTTCAATAAAATTTGTCATCCAATCCTACCTAAATCATGACTATGGCCTGCTTGATTTGGCCCGTACCAAATTCAACGTACGATTTCAAGGAAAATAAAAAATCTTTTTCAAGTGCTAAACACACATTTTTATGTGGGCATTGGATGAAGGAAACGACACGTGACCCCCATATCTAATTATATTTGAGTAGTTAGTAGGCTAGTCTTAGTCTCCTTTACCATTTACGCCATCATAACAATAACTACCACAATCAAGAGCTTTGGATTTAATGACTTAATTTCCATTTTGATTCCATACTATAGTTGTCAATTTTTGGGAGAATTCTAATGTCCATTTTGGCCACATATTCTTTTTTTTTATATTGACTTAGAAGATTAGGTTAATAAAAATAGATTACATCTAATATAAACAAGTCTATATTCTCTTTATATGTGGGTATTGTCAACAAGTTGTGCATTTAATGGTTTAGGTGGTACACTTTGAAATAAATTTAGATTAATTTAGTCAATTGTTTCACAATCACCTTTCTCTTAATTTAAGGTTTAGGTACACAATTGAAGAAAGATAGATTTTTTTTTGATATAGACAAAATGATTATCGAAATATATTTTAGGTTGTGTATTAAATTATGTGATGATGTTTCCGTGATTTGATCATGGTTAATTTTTCTTGTTTAACTGTGAGCAATTTTTATTTTTTATGAATAAGATTTTATTTTTTATCAATATTAAAATAAAGGTAGAAGTAGGACTATTAATTAATGACAACAAACTATTTTTAAAATAGAAAATTAAATGAAGTAATCTATGTGATGATGTTTTGTAATTTGGTTGTTGTTTTGAATCAGTTTTCTTTGTTAATTGTGAACAACCTCATTATTTAATTACTGTATCCTTCTTCTCATATGAAAAAAATAATATAGAGGTAGAGGTGGGAGTATTGATCGACGACAACACACTTTTAAAATAAAAAATTATCATTATAAAATTTATAGCAAAAAAATAGTATATTTTTTGCATTGATGTTTTGGATAACACTCCATGATCGATCCACAATTTCAATGCAAAAAAAGTTACACAATTTTCTACTAGAAGTTTTACAATGATATTTCATGGATTGTGGAAATATCACATCTTTAATAGAAATATTGCTTAAGTGATCTTAATGAATTTGACTAGTTAGGTAAGTCACATGTAAATAGATAATTAGAGATTATGTGTGGGTATCTAATAAATTATCCACATTTATAATATTTATTTGCATAAATGTGAAATAACTAATTAAGGGAAAATAATTAGAACCTAAGTCATAATGTACATACATGTATATACACTAATACCCCCTTTTGGATCCTTCTAAAAACTCACTTTTACCATTTAATTAAAAAATATTCCTCTTTTAGGTTAACTTGGGGAATTGATGGAAAGATGGCCAACTATATATCATCCCTTCTCAACGACAACTTCAACATTTAATCTAAAAATTACTAAATAAATGCCATCTAAAATTTAAAGTAGGTCAATTAAGATAACCTTGTCATATATACTAACATAGGTGGATGTTTACATCAATTTCTTTTGAAAAATTTAGAGCCAAAGATGCATGCTAGAATTCTTCCCACTCTAAGCAAAGCAAAAAAAATCTCATGAACTAGTTCAAATTGCTTCAACTATGTGCTAAAGGGTAGAAAACATATTGGTAAAATCATGCACAAGTAAAAAAATCATCACCTTTGATCAAACAAAGAGAACCAACAAAATGGAGGAGGTGGATAATCCATGAGGGGAGTGTTGATTGAAATAGGAGGGCATATATAATTTAACCTCATTAGATCCATAAAAGGAGAAGGATCTACAAGAAGAGGTGGCTCATTAATAATGAGTTGATTGAGAGGAACTAAGAACATATGTATAGGGACTCTCATCAAAATTGAAGACATAATGCTCCAAAAAACATTACATCTATCTAGAAAAAAACTGTTTGTTTCTTGCAATTATGAATCCTAAAGATGTAACTCTTTAATCAGAACAAGAAGATCTTACAAAAGAGAATCATTGTAATATACATGTAAAATGAAAGATATATTATAGAAATAATAACCTATCAAATAAAGTTGAGCTACCAACTATGAGTGAATTATATAAAGGATTGAGTAGTACCTCATTTTCTACATTGAATCATTAGAATTAAAGTAGGCACAATCTAAAAAATATCACCCATAAAAATAACAAAGGAGGTAGTGATGCAGGAGAACCTGGGTGAACGCTCAATCAACATCACAAAAAAAATAATTCTTTTAGGAAATAGATGAGGTTTCTTGGAAAAAATTCTAACAGATAGATTTTTGACTCTATCTTGGATTTAATGATGAAGGTTTCGTAGTCATGCAGTTAACAGTTATGGAGAATTAATCATTTGACAACTTTGACTGGTAATTTGGAAAAGTTTTGAAATTTCAAAATCTATGAGGTTTGAGGTAGAATGACTTGACAAGAGGTTAGATAATGTTGATACACACATCCTTGCAATTTTTTGGAAGAATTTGAGTTCTTGGTAAGAAGTTACATTAAAAGTCAGTTTTGTTCTATAGGCAATAAGATATTGTTGTTGTTGGCACTGATAGGTGAAAAGAACCATTGCAACATCTATTTTATTTAATATTTGCATCCAAATTTAAAGGAAAAAGAGGGTGACACCTTATGTATTGTAGATATAACATTTGAAAAGAAAAAAATAATAATTTTGTGATGTCAAATCAAAATATGAAAGACAATTTTGGCATGGTAATGAAGAAGTTTTTAAATACATTTCAAAAGATGAAGAGGAAACACCATATTTCCTCATTGGTTTTTGTTTTAGGAAGAAAGCATTTAGGATAATAATAAGCCATCTGAAAGATGAAAGGGTGTGCAAAAGTTAAGGGGAATATAATAGGGAAGTGTGAAGGAGTTGAAGAGGCTGTGAAGAGGTGATAGGGGGTGACATGAAGAAAAAATAGAAGGTTGTGAACTCTATATAGGAAGAGAATGGTACACAATTGTGAGAGGGATGACTGACACAAAAGATGGATTTGAAAAAAATATAAGATGATGCCATGTAGGGGTTAGAGGAAATGGAAAGGCACACCAAAGAGAAGAGAATAAGCACCATACACATAGCAAGAGTTAGCACCATATCCTTGTGACCATTGTCATAGTATAGGTTAATACACTAGATTCATACACATTTGAGGCATATTTAATCCACTAGTCCATGATCCCAATGGGATATTTGAAATCACAAAGAAACTAAATAACTATTAAACTAACATGAAATCAACATGAAAGCATAATAAAAACCTATTCTAAGACCTCAAATCTTATCCCATTGGGGGAGTGGTGTTGCATTGATGTGGAATGGTGACCCTTTCCCAATGGGATAAGATTAGAGGTCTTAGAATAGGTTTTTATTATGCTTTCATGTTGATTTCATGTTAGTTTAATGGTTATTTAGTTTCTTGGTGATTTCGAATATCTCATTGGGATCATGGCTTAGTGGATTAAATATACCTCAAATCCATATGGATCTGGTGTATTTAACCTATACTATGACTATGGTCACATTTTTGCACTAGAAGGAGGGCTATACTAATCAAATCAGATGAATTTCTCTTTAGATTCTTGTGTTATTGAGTTTGTAGGAACATCGATGATTTTGAGGGCTGCATTGACACCATTGTAAAGCATCGCCATATAGCAACACCTTTGCAGGAATTATAGCAACACTTAATTAAATCTAGCGACACTATTACTTTTTGGATTTATCGTAAATTTAAAAATAGCGATGCCTTTGATATATCAATGTCTTTGTCATCACTGTTTTATTACAGAGCGATACTTTCCGACTTTCACCAGAGCGACGCTTGTCAATTATAGTGATGCCTTTGTCAATTATAGCGACACCTTTTTGTTCAACAACACTTTTTACTGGTAAACAAAATAGAGAGTTAATTTTTGTATGTGCTTTAAATTTTTGATTTCATATGCTCTCTTATATCTTATTGACATCTAATTTTTGTTTTTGAGGCTAACTAGTTTTGCAGATTTAAAAACATTTGAGGTGAAGGAGCATACTATCATTCATCCATACATTGTAAAAATTGTTTTTACACTTATGAGACAATTATAACCCATCATATGTTGCTCTGCTTTATGTTTTAGGACCAACTAAACTTCCATTGGGTTTAAAATTTACTTTCAAAGTTGGTTAAAATTGGACCCATACATCCTCATTTTTCAATATCGATTAAAATTGAATAAAGAAAACACATACTTCCATTGGTGCTTAAAATGAAGTCATTTTTCTTTATGGGATTAAAATGAATGAGTGCTTTCTTTGCTTCTATATACTTGTAGTGTGTATCCACTCCCCTTGTACTTAATGCGATCTTGGGTGAAGAGAAACACTCAAGTATACTTTCGTTGCTTGTGTACACTTGTAGTACGTATCCACTCCCCTTGTGCTTTGTGTGATCTTGGGTGAAGAGAAATATCAAGTGTACTTTCATGCTTTGAGTCACCCTTAAGAGAGGACTTACTATGAGATACATCTCGCAACAAAAAACTCATAGGCAAGTTCTTGAAGTACGTTTATTGGTGGGATATATCAAAGGTTGTGAAATTGTGAGAAAGTAACTTCAATCTTGAGGTGTCAACGTACTACACCTAGTCCCACGCCTTAAGTGGAATGTGAATGGTTGAAGAGCCTCAAGTGGCTAGTGAATGGTAGTGAAATGATGGGTGTTCTCAATTTGTTGTCATTAAAAACATTTGTTTGTAGTGGCCAACTTTTTCCTTCCAAAGAGTTCTTTAAAGTGCTGCATTGGAATTTATTTCCAAGAAGTTACTTGCCATGTCTGATTTTGGTTAAAGTGTAGAGATTAAGAGTTCATTCTTAACATACCTCTACACTTTTCCCTAAATTGCATGTAAAATCATCTCATCTACTACGAAGGGCATGAGGCAAGCCCACCAAGACGAATGTACCCACTTACGCTAGGAATGTTATTACTTGTGAGTTAGTTTGACACATTGTTTGGTTCCAAAACATCTTAAACACACATCAACAAGTTTATCAAACTTCAAACCATTTGGATTAAGTATGGATACCTTTTGAAGAGTCCTAAATATTATTTCTTGTCCCTAAGGATTTTATCCTTAGAGGCTTCTAAATATTTGGACTTGTATCTAAATCCACACTTTCCAAAGTTAGCACAGGGAACTATGGCCTTAGCTACATGATTTTCACATAATGGACTTTGTGAAATGAAGGTTGCTTTGACATAGACATTTTAGTTTGAACATTAATTAAGACTTTCTTGATGTGGTAATGAAACAATCTTACTTAATAAAAGATTAAATCAAAATGAACACCCCACATTGATGTATGCTCAAACATTGACTCCCCAAAACAAGCAAATTGAGACAAGGAAAGTATTGCAAAACATTAAGTCCAAATTCTATTGTAAAAAATCATTGAGTTCTATTGTCAAAGTCATTGGGTCTAAGTTCTATTTTATGAAAATCTTTGAGTTCTTAAGGTTTTATCACTTTAGAGGTATAACATGTTTCTCACTACCTTAGTCTTGCAAAACAAAGGTCCATTCTAGGCTAACATTTTGGGTCAAAACATTCCATCCATCTTCACACATCTTAAATGCCACATCACCAAACCAACTTTAGAAACTCTTGGACACATCAAATTTTTTGACTTAGACATTTATCAAACCAATCCCCTAACTTAGCTGTGTTGTGTGTGAAATGGATCCTTTTCCATACACTTAGTTGAGTTAGTCATCACATTTGAGGACTAGTTTATCTTAAAGGTCACAATTCTACCTTAAATATTTACAATTTCGTTAACACCTTTATCCATAACATCAAAACATCAAACCTCTTTGTCTAAAAGTGTTGTCCAAAAGCTTAGAAATTTTATCTCCCATATCATTCACCCTTTTCATTATCCACTCACACCATTGGTCCAAAAAAACTTAGAGGGTCCCTTTCACCAAAATTTGAGTCAACTAGAGAGTTTCAACACTATAAATCTCAACATACCTCTCCCATAGTTGACCCACAATTTATGGTTACAACAAGATCACAACACAAGAGAATCATGGAAAAAACCAAAATCACATCCACCACAAGTGATACTAACCCATAAGAATTTGATCCAAGGAGCCATTCTACCCCTTCACAACAGCCACAAAATCCATTAGGACCGTATGGGGTAGAAGATGTCACAAACAATCCACTTGAACTTACTAAGGAAGAACTCCTTGAGTATAAACAAGATCATCAAACCTTAGAAAATGTGGCTCCAAATTTTCTTGCACAAACCTTGACACAAGGATTAACCCAATCTATGAATCAACCAACCCCATCCTTTGTACCAAGTCAAAAATTAACTCCTAGACTTGCAACTAGGATTACCACCGATCTTGGTCACACTCTCCCTTTAGGAGGCAACACACTTTTGGGTGCCCAACCCACCAATCTTCCCCAAGACACATCTTGGACACCAACATTTGGGGCTCCATCTCATTTTTCCACCACCATTCTAGAGAATCCCCTCCATCCATACAAACCACTTATATTCCATAACACCACAACGACCTCGACATTTCAAGTGCAACCATATTCATCCATCATCACAAGTAACCAAAGTGTGCCCAATGTTACACAAGGTAATGTGAACCAAGTGCCTCAAATAGGACACCAAGCAAGTTAACACCCTCATGCAAAGTCGACCCCCAACAAGTGGTACCAACAACCACATTGACACATCGAAACAAGTGGCTACCCAAACTAATCAATTCAATCTACCACCCACGTCAATCCCATCTACTATCAATCCAAATCAAAGCAACACATTGATCACAAACCCCATCAACCAAGGTAATGCCTTGGTCCCACATCAAACACAACAAGGGAACCCTCAACACATTGGTCAAGGGAACCCTATAATCAATTGATCCAAGGTCAGAATGTTCCATTGACATTGCAATACCAAATGAAATGATCATCTTTACCATTGGTCCCACAAATCATGCAAAATCAAATGGGGTACCAAACCTACATTTCTCCCTCCCAATCGACAATCTTACAAGGAATGTTAGCACAAAACAACCCACAACTCACTCACACCATGATCAACCAAAATCCATCTCACACATCACAACAACAAAACACCTCCACATTGTAAGCACAACAAGCTCACGCTCTAGATTTGCAACAAGCACAATAGGCTTATCAACATGCATTGCAACAACAACAAGCTCAAGCTCAAGCTTTGCAACAATAGAAAGCACAACAAAAATCCTTAATTGCACAAGAACAACAACAAGCACAACAACAAGCCCTAATCACACAACAACAAGCTCAACAAAAAGCCTTGGTTGCACAACAACAACAACAACAAGCACAACAAGAAGCATTGCTAGCCCAATAATACACCCAACAACAAGTGCTTGCACAACAACAATAACAACAAGGTTTATACTATAATCCCCAACAAAACATCGTCAATCCAAATATGTTAGGAGCATATACACCTCTACCACCATCACCTTCCTAGTATCAAACTCCACCCTACACATCATACAACACCTTATCGTATCAAAATCCCACTTAGGATTCATCCACCATCCCATAATACACAACATATGATCCTCCATGAAATCTGCAAGATGATATGTCATTACAGCTCAAGGCACTCACACAACAGATCCTAACATTCAAATGGGAAAAACAAAGAAGCTACATACACAACAAAACTTGTGTCCATACACATTCAATAGAAAATTCGCCATGGTACGTTTCCCACTCGGTTTTGAGGTCTCTAAGTTTGATAAATACAAAGGGAGGGGAAGTCCTATGAATCACATCAAAGAATTCCACGTCATGTGTATGGAGGTTGCCTACAATGATTCCTAATTAATGTACCTCTTCCCATGTAGTTTGGTGGGCCCAATAATTGATTGGTTCTCACAATTGCCTCCAGGCATCAAAACATTCCAAGAAATAATTGATAGGTTCATGGACCATTTCTCCTTTAATCTTGACATGGATGTCAGCTTGGAAGAGTTGTACACTCAAGAAGAACAAAGGAGAATCCTTCACTAATTTCTTACAAAGATGGAGGCAAAGAGCTAGTAAGATCAAGTGGCCATTCCTAAAGAATAAGTAGGAATTATCATTACTAATGTTGAAGGGGATCTATCCTTCTAATTAAAGATGCAATGTGTTACCCCTTATGATGAGCTTATCCCTAGGGCCCTCAACATCGAGAGAGCCCTAATCTCACATGGAAACACATAAGCGTATAGAGACAACCACCTATCTACCTGCTTAAATGAAAAGCTTTGTGTGTGGGCTAAGAACAAGAATGTGAAAAATGATGGCATTGTTGATGCTAAAGTCATCATAAGTGCTCCTAGATAAAACACCAACCCACCAACCAACACACAACAAACTGTTCAACAAACCACACCCCCACCACAGGATAACCAAATCAATAACACCAACACCCAATAACGAGGACCTCCTAATAGGAATAACTACCCTAAATGCAAATACACACCGTTGGGGGAATGTATTGATTTGTCATGTAGAAATTTGTATAGTCCAACTTGATTACACTCCCCAATTTTTAGAACTATCAAGAACATAAAGATAAACCACCTTGATATAATGAAAATGATCTTTGTGACTCACAAAATCAAAGGACATAAAAGATCAAACTATATGAAACTGAAAAATGTTATCCAAGACCTCATCGAAAATGGAGACATAACTATCAAACTATCAATAGGTAATCAGGATCTCAAGATATACAAGAATCAAATGCCAAACCACAACAAAGGGAACAACAATTGAAAAGGGAAAAATTATACTAATGTAGCACATGTATATTCCAATGTGGTAGCCTCGTGTGACAATGTTGTAACAGTTGTCATCGTCAAAGGACCTAATGTGGCGTGTGGAGTCATCACACAATGTGGAAAGGTTACAATCCAAGGAGCTTCATCTCAACCTAGGGCACAACCTACATTGCCAACATCAAACCCTAGTAACTACAGTCTCCTAGATCAACTAAAGAAGACCCCCACACAAATCTCTATTCTAGAACTATTGAATCTATCTCCCACACATAGGGATATAATAGAAAAAGGCCTTATTAGCTTCCTTCGTCCCTGAGAATATTGATACAAAGTAGTTTCAAGATATGGTAGGGCATATCACTTTCCCTCATCTTCTCACCTTCTCAAAACAAGATCTCCCAATGCAACCATCCCATAGTCACACTTTACAACTTAAGGTCATTGTTCATAAGAATAAGGTTAAAAGAGTCTTAGTAGAAGGAGGTGTCAGTATAAACATTTGCGCCCTTTAGTTGGTTAAGAACTTGGGTTATTTAGAGGATGCTATTGAAAAGACAAAGTGTAAAACCATAAGGGCATATGATGATCAAGAATAGGTGTCTCAAGGCATCATCAAGCTACCTATCCAAGTGGGACCCATCATTGTTGAGACCACATGCCAAGTGCTAAATCTTGACCTCCCCTACAACATCCTATTTTTTCGACCATGGATTCCTGCCATGCAAGTTGTAGCTTCCACCTATCACCAATTTTTCAAGTTTCCTTTTGAGGATAAAGAAGTTACTATCCATGGAGATCCTAAGCCTTTCTACTATTGCAATAACCTTGAGGCTAATTTATACAAGATCCAACGAATACCTAAGAATGATGAAGGCCCTACATCCTCATCCTCATTTGTTGACCCATCTTCCCTTGCATCCACCTCAGAATCCAAAACACCCATTGTTAAGAATATACCTGATATCAAGGTAGTTATCAAAGAAAATGGTTGTGGAGATTATAATCTAAAGAATAATACTTTTGTGTTGGGGGTGAATTACCTCTTTCCCCCAAATATCATGGGAAACCCACACTTATCAACAAAGTGACTAAAAAATTAAAGCTTGCATCTACCACCTTCACCAAGTGGGGGGACTTGAACAAAGAGGATGTCAACGAGGAAGATGCATCTAAATTACTCTATCAAGATAACCTACCCATGTCCGTTCTTCCAATAGAAGATGATAATAAAGGTTTATAGCTAATGATGGGATGGGGGTACAATAAGAATGAAAAGCTGAGACAAAATGACAATGGTTTTCTAGAACCCATGATTCCTGAGAGACGTCCAAAGAATCTTGGCTTAGGATGTACGACTAGTAAGGTTACCCTTCTTGGCAAGGGTACTTCTAATAAATGGGTTGAGACTTCCTCTTGGTTACCAACATCATGTGACACTACCCTAGATGAATTCCCCTTGATGTTTTTGAATTGTTTGAGAATAACTCTCTCTTTATTATATCCACATATTTCACCTCAAATGGCCAAACCACTAAATTAAGCATAGTATTCCCCCAACTCATCGACTGGGACCAACAATGACCACCAATTCTAGATATATTCAAAAATGATGAAGCGATCTTAGAATTCATGGGACTCTATGACAAATTACCATATGGGGATCACAAAGCAGGATTTGATATAGAGCTAGACACATAGGCATACTATGGGGAGATGATTGAATCCTTTAGTCACAAAATTGATGACATGAGAATAACATGCAAATATTTAAGTGAAAACCACACCATGACACTTTCTGATCACAAAATAGTAAAAAGAAAGGACACATCTGAAGGTGAAAACCTCTCTGAGGTGCCCAAGGATGAGGGATTCAATCTCCCCCTTAGTGCAATGCATCTAGTAAAATAAATAGTACTAGCAGAGAAGGCTACACTAGTGAATATAGGCATATAAGAGGCACCTAAGACAACCTTTTATGCCGAATCATTGTTAGATGAAGAGCATAAAAACATAGCAGTGTTCCTAAAAGAGAGAAGAGAAAAATTTGCATGGTCATACACAGATATGCTAGGGCTCGATCCTGAAGTAGTTGTGCATCACTTAGTAGTATATCTTGAAGCCAAACTAGTCAAACAAAAATTGAGAAAGATGCACCCTCAAATTGTATTACTCGCTAAACTAGAGTTATAGAAGCTCCTCGATGTTGGATTCATCTAACCAATTAACTATCCTAAGTGGGTTTCCAACTTGGTACTAGTCTCCAAAAAAACTGGGGGCTTTAGAATATGCACAAATTTTAGGGACTTGAACAAAGTATGTCCAAAGGATGATTTCCCTCTTCCCAACATCGACATTATTGTCGATCTAATCATAGGACATGAAATTCCATTTCTTATGGATGTATTTTCAGGCTATAACCAAATCATGATCACTAAGGAGGATCAACATAAAACTGCATTCACTTGTCCATGGGGAACATATTGTTGGAACATGATGCCATTTGGGCTAAAAAATGCTAGAGCAACCTATCAAAGGGAAATGACCCTAATATTTCATGATATGATCCATAAAATAGTTGAATATTATGTGGATGATATTTTGGCCAAATCAAAAACAAGGAAGGAGCACATAGAGGTATTGGGACCTATCTTTGACAAGATCAAAGAATATAAAGCACAACTGAATCTAAAAAAGTGTATCTTTGGGGTAACATTAGGTAACCTTCTTGGATACATCCTATCATAAAGAGGGATAGAGATAGATCGAGCAAAGGTGAAAGCAATCTTAGACATGGAGCCACCACAAACATTGAAATAGATGAGAGGGCTACAAGGAAGGTTACAATCCATTAGGAGATTCATAATGTAGCTGTTAGACAAGATCCACCCTTTCTCGCATCTTCTCCATAAAGGAATAACATACAAGTGGGATGAGAAGTGTGATAAAGCCTTTCCATATATCAAGGACTACTTATTATCACCTCCAATTCTCATGCCTTCGATACCAAACAAGCCATTGATCTTATACATTTTAGCTACATCAGCAACACTAGGTGCTCTTCTAGCTCAACACGATGAAATGGGAAAAGAAAGAGCCATCTATTACATTAGGCTTGGTAGGGTATGAAATGAATTAATCTTCCATTGAGAAGGCATGTCTAGTAGTGATATTTGCTTCACAAAAAATTAGACATTACATGCTTTCACACCAAATCAAGCTTATTGCTAAGATCGACTCATTAAAGTATCTGTTATCAAAAGTGACTCACTGGGTGAATGGCCAAATGGGTAATGATCTTGACTAAATTTGACATATAGTATGTGGATCGCAAGGCTATCAAAGAACAAGTAATTACAAACCAAATAGTAGGAGAACCCATTTATGTGGAGAATCCTTTGATATTTGAATTTCTTGATGAATCAGTGTTCCTCCTCAATGTAGCAGATCAATGGAAAATGTACTTCGACGGATCATATACCCAACATGGATTAGGGGTGGGAATTCTCTTTATCACCCCTTAAGGTGATTTTATTCCAAAGTCATACTGACTATCATTTCAATGTACCAACAATATTGCTGAGTATGAGGCTCTAATAACAGTGTTAAGAATAATAGTCTAGTGGAAAATACATGAGTTAAAAGTCTATGGGGACTCACAGCTAATTATAAACCAAGTCAATGAAAACTACTAAACCAAGGATGATAAACTCACTCCTTATAATAAGATGGTAGAAAGTCTTAAAGACTTCTTCATTGATATAACCTTTGAGCAGATACCTCGCATAGACAATCAAGTAGCAGATGCCATGGCGACAATTGGGTTTTTTTAGACATGCCACACAACATCATTCAATGTGAATTCTTGGTAGAATAGCTTCTCGTACCGGATTTCAAAATTCCTCAATATGAATTTGTGTGTGTAATCGTTGGTCATGGATCCCCATGGTATCACGACATATTCACCTATCTTAGTAGAGGTACCCTCCCATCTGATATCACCTCCAACCTTAAGAAGACCTTCGTTAAAAAGGCATCCCGATTTATCATCTTAGGTGATACCTTATACTATAGAAGCATCAAGGGGACATTAAAATGATGTCTCAACCAAGAGGAACCATTGAACGCCTTAATAGAAGTACATGAAGGAATTTGTGGTTCCCATTCTAGTGGAATAACCTTATCCAAGAAACTATTGAGGACAGGGTATTACTAGCCAACTATGGAAAGAGAATCTTATTAGTATGTGTAGAAAAGTGTTCAGTGCTGTGAACAAAAATCTGCACTAACTAACAATAGATAAAGCACACAAGATTAGCCATTGTTAGAAATCTCAAACAAACCACTCCCTATGAAATTGTTGATCATGCATAGAGAATAAAACATGAAATAAAGCATGTAACATAAACAAATAAACATGTAGATCTAATCTAAATCAACCAAACCATCATCCCATAGGGGGATTGGTGCTACTTTGATGTGGAAAGTATCCCTTTCCCAACCCCTTCAATAAGCTTCCAAGATGTGATGAAAATGAGTGTTGAATGTGCCTATAGTAAAATTGCATAAGATTGTGGATCCAAATGTTCAAGTAGAAGAGGCTTCTACTTATAGGAGTGAAGGGTTGAAGAATGAGTGAAATTGGTGAATTTGGGATTAAAAGGAGATCCAATAGGAATGTGACACTTGTCACAAGGCTAATGGATGAAGGTGGAACACATTTTGGGGAGTGTGTAGAGTAAAGAGGATGCAAAAGGATTGAATGCATATGGTTGAGGGTGTAAGAGAATGTGGGTGAGGATGTAAGAGATTAATGCCCTTGTAAGAGATAAGATGGCATGTAAGAGGGAGTAAATGCCCTTGTAAGAGGTATTTATGGGTGTGTAAGAGGCTTTTGGAGGGAAATTAAATGAGGGGGTGGTTGGGAGGAATATTCCTAGGAATACGCCATTGTGAGGATAAATAGGATAATTAGGTAATTAAAAGAAATGAATTTCATGTGTAACTTGATTAGTTAACCATGAGTTGATTTAAATTTAGGGGAGTTAAAAGCTAAAGAAATGGATAATGATGATTAGAAAGTGATTTAGGGTTAAATAATTTAGAATTAATCAACTTGAGTGGATTAGGGGATTTATGACATTTGATTTTAAATAATTGGGTTTATTTATCAAATGAGAGGAGTTAGAGGGATTTAATTAAATGATTTGATTTAAATAAATAGGATGAAAATTAGTTAGAATAAGGTGAATTAATCCCATAAAGTTAATTATTTGATTAATAGTAGAAGTTGATGAATTTAATGAAATAATAAAGATTATTTAATTACTAGGTTAGTTTGAAGTGATTTATGAAGAAATGATGTTAGTTAATCAAAATAAGATGCATAGTATCAATCAAGAATTTTTAAGTGTCTACAAGTGCCAACAACATGGAGACCTTATCCATGCTCCAACTCATGAGTTACAACCAATGGTCACACCTTGGCCTTTCTCGTAGTAGGGGCTTTACCTCATAGGAAAGATTACCCCCACCTCATCAAATGGCCATAAATTCATCATCATGGCCACTGAATACTTTACCGAGTGGGTCGAAGCCATTTCTATGACTTATATAATGGGGAAGAAAATTTCCAAGTTTATCCTGACTTACCTTATTTTCCACTATGGTGTTCCGTAGGCCCTTATCTCAGATAACAGAACACCCTTCAAGAATCAAGATATAAGAGAGCTATGCCAATGATTTAAAATCCAACATCAATTCTCTACCCCCTACTACCCTAGGGAAATTATCAAGTTGAGGCTACAAATAAGACCATTCTAAAGATCCTAAAGAAAACGGTCAATTAAGCTGGAAACGACTGGAATTTGTAGTTAAATCCCACCCTATGGGCTTATAGAACTAGTATTCACATGCCTATAGGTCCCTTCCTCAGTCTATGGATCAGAATCCATCCTACCTATTGAGGTTGAGCTTCCCTCGCTATGAGTGTCACTGCAAAATATGATCACTGATGAAGAATATAGGGTATCTTGGCTGAATGAATTAGAATTCTTGGATGAGTGTCATCTTAATGCCTTAAATCATTTGCAAGCATACCAAAACTGACTAAAACAAAGCTACAACAAGAAGATTAAGAGTCGGTCTTTCCAGGCAAGGGATCTTGTCCTCAAGCAAAATTAGAAGAATGTTCTAGATCAGGATAGTAAAGGAAAGTTTGAGCCTAATTGGTTGGGCCCATTCATTTTCACAACGAGCTATGAATCAGGAGCTTACCAATTGTCAACACCTGAAGGAGAACCCTTATAGGAGCCAATAAATAGTCTACATCTCAAAAAGTTTTATGCCTAAGCTTGAAGGGTGTAAATATGAAAATACAAAAAAATAAAAAAATAACAAAAATCCAAACAAATAAGAAAAATGATTGAAAACAATAAAGAAAAAAATCGTCTCTAGTGAAAACCACTTTGGTGGTACTTTGGGAAAGTTCCTTGGTGAATATTTGGAAAACAAGTGCCTTGCATAAATAAGCACCTCCATCTATCTTTGGTTCTTCAAAGCTCATCATGCTTCGCATCACATTCATCCATCACATCGCTCATCCTATTTATTCCATCACCCATCTACGTCCATGTCATAGCTTGATATTGTAAAGTATCGTATTCTCCTTTAGTACTACTTGGCACATTCCTAAGGTCAGTTTGTCCTACCTATATCGAGGTAGTCTATCACATCATGCTATGGGAAATTTTTTATGCATTGGATTGGGTTCTTGTATATCTTAAGTTTATTGGAAATTTTATCAAAAATCCGAAAAACATCTAAAAATTTCATCAAAATCAAAAAACACTTGCAAAATCTCATCAAAATCCAAAAACATTCAAAATATTGTACAGCTAAAATCCAAAAACATTCAAAAATTTGTAAAGTAAAAAATTCAAAACATCCAAAACACATCAAAATCCCTAAATAGGTAAAAACATCAAAAATCGAAATAAAAAATAGTGCCATGTTGAACTACATTGTCTCTGAGGTTGAATGTAAGCAAGGCCATCATTGATGTGCCCCCGAGACACCCTATGTCATTCCTTTAGGATTCCATCATAATAAATTTATAATAAATTTCCAATCCATCAAGTGTTCATATCTTATCAATAAATTGGTCAAAGTCAGTCGAACTACGTGGTCTCTATGTATATAACATAGGCAAGGCTCATCTTTGATAAGCCCCCAAGGCCCCTAGGATAGTCTTTTAGGTTAGGTTCTTGGTCAAATCTTAGAAAAACCCAAAACATTAGAAAGCCTTGGAAAGCCCTAAACAACCTTAAAATAACCGAAAACCAAAACATTCACATAAACTTTCAAAAAGATCAAAAACAGCCCCAAAACATTGCAAAAACACCAAAAACATTGAAATATTTCAGAAAAATCCAAAACCATCCATCCCATTTCGTTTTCACCCGAAATAAACTTTCATCCATAATAAATTAATCATCATCTTTAAAATTTGGTAAAACAAGTGTCGCAAGTCATGAAGTGAGAACCTCAATGTCAAAATTTGAAGTATAGATCATAGGTAAATGAGTCGGTAGCATTTGTATCAATGCCCTATCACACACTTAGTCTTCATCAAAATTTTTGATAAACATGTCCTAGGATGCATCCTTCCTACAATGGGCATCAACATTAGAAATCACCTTAGCTATGTTACATTGGTAAGAGATATAGATAACATTGATTGTTTGTTTGTGATCTTTTCTTATGATTTATCTTGTTGACCCATTCTAAGGACCTCTTGATGATGTCTCAATGATTTAGAGATAAAGGAATGGGGCACCAATCATTATCTTTCGTTTGTTGTGCTTGTGGGGTATTCTTGTAATATAATCTTGGCACATACTTGCTTAGTTGTGTGTAGGGAGGTCATTTGGAGTATATTGTTGACTATTGCATATGCTTTGGTTCAAAATATTCTAAACTTCTAAACTACATTCCAATGAGGTTTCCGTATGTCAAGCATGAGAAATAATTCTCTTATCTATTTTTAGAGTCAAAGTCAATCACAATAGATACAATGCCATCCTGGTTTTCAATACCATGATGCATCGTGTCTATGTGTTATATCAAACATAAGGGATGATAGAGAGTCCCAATCCCAAGATATTCAAGAAAATCATCCATCTCATCACCATAATCTAATAAAGTCTCATTGGATCATGGACTTGTTGGACTTTTGAATCAATTTTGAAATCAATGGTCAATCCATTCATCTTATTCTTCTATCTTCTTTCCATACTAACATGGTATCATGAAAATCAACCAAAATCATAATGTCTCTGCCTTGCATCCACAAACCATTAGCACACATACATTTTGCATAAGCATATCATATCATCTGCATATCATAAAGAATGACATCATCATATGGGAAACATAAAACGAAAAGCATATCCATCTCATCAAATGTCATAGAAAGATACTAAAAAAGAGAATACAACATTCATCGCATTGCATCCATATCATACATCACATATCATGAACACCACACCATAGATCATCTCATAACACATAGCATAAATAAAGAAATGCATTCATCACATAAACATTTGCATCCATTGCATCCATACACAATCATAATGCATGAAATAAATACATCACATCACATAGCATAAATGTATCACATCATAAATCAAATTGGGCCATCTCATATATATCTCAAAAATGAATGTCATGATACAAATATTAGATTCAATGTGTGTAACTATCTTCAAAAGTGTATATACAAGAGGCTATAAAAAATGAGTCAATGATGTGTATACATGTATAAATCAGGCTACATATCCAAAAAAGTATCTGTCTCACAGGGCTATCCCTTGCTACCTCAGTCACCATGCTGTGATTGATCCCTATGTTGCCTGACTGACGGCTCCCCACTTGAAACACTCAACTACACTTGGATCCTGTGCTCAAAATCTGACTGCTTGCATGCTGGGGGACATCTCGATAATACATAGTTTGGTAATAGGAGGCCTCTGTCATTGCATCCCAATACATCTATGCAGAAATTGTCTGTCCCAGTGTGGCCACTGTGATAGCCTCCAGTTGTCGCCTTCTGCTAATCTCCTCGGCCAGCTGGATTTCTGCATCCTGTCGAAGCTGATGCTCATGGTCTTGCTCCCTAGTCAATGCCTGTACCTTTTTCCTCAATTGGTCTCTCTCAGCTGTGAGGGTCTGAATCTACGCATCCTGAGGGTCTAGCCTTGGTGGTGGCTACTGTGGGACCTATCGCACTACTTGATCATGTCCATCCTAGACTCCCTGACCCCACCCTTGTCCAACAAGCTAATCATGCTGAACCTGATCCTACTGACCTTGTCGTCTTCTTGCACCTCAAACTTTGGGTCTCCCTTGTGGGGGTACCCCTGCTAGATCTGCCAAATGAAGTGGAGGCACAAATCATGCATCATATGCCAGAGTGGTCCAGGCATCTTCTTGACCCTAGTCGTATACCCATGGCCTGGCCACCAGCTGCCTAAATCCCTCTATGGCCTCTTGTGGTTGTACATGTGGCCCCCATGTGGTCTCCTTGGTAGTGCTTGCAAAAATGGTAGTGTAGTCATCTACCGGTGCATCCTGCAGCTCTGCAAATTATCAATCCACTCTATTTGGTAGATATCTCTCTATCATAGTGTGCTCTTAGCCCTACATGTACCAGGTTTGTTGAGAAAAGAAGAGTTACTGGTGGTCGTCGTACCATTTGGTCATCTGCAACCACGATCACCATTTGAATACTATCATATCATCGATGATACGACACAAGTATGGGATCCCTAACTGACCTGTGTGCTATAGTGTAATTTGGCCCCTATATCAAAACATAATGGGCTCGTCTGGATCTACATTGGCCATATGAACCACTAGCCTGAGCATGACAATGTGCTCCCATTCCCATAGGTTCAATAATGTAACACTTGCTCCGATACCTCGCCCCTGGTAGTATACGAAGTGATGCATGTTGTGATAGAGTGAGGCCAACATCACTAGGACTCCTGTATATCATGTGGTGCCATGCTAGTCCCCAACCAGGATTGAATCCTCTGCCCCATCGGTCTGGGGCTACAATGCCAAAAATCAAGGCTCCAACTATCAATTTGAATATCGGTGAATGTCCTTTGTATATCTAAAGGTCAATTTGTGAGTTCACCAGGAGGACATTATCCTGGCAAAGAATCTCATGGAATGCATCGTATCTTGAGTCAGTATCATAAATAACTCGGTCTTCAGCTGCAGGATCCTCCACACATCCTCCAAAGTAACTGTTGCCTCATTGGTAGGGAGGTGGAAGGAAGAGGTCTCACTATGCCATCGCTCACACAATTCCATCATCATCGCTAGATGTGTCCTCACCACGGGAATATATGCAATGAACCAGAGCCCGATCTCCCCAATGTGTTCCTATCGAATATCATCCAAATCATCTATCTCCTCAAGTAAACTAGGCCGATGCTCGTGAGACATCAATGGTTGAACAATCTCTTGCATCCACGAAGCACACAACACCAAAATTTGGCTAAAATTGATAAAATTTGGAAGCTTCTACCCCCAAAATAACATTCACATCGTTGTTTACAATGGCGTCACTATAATTATTTTGTCAAACAACGTCGCCAAGTTTCAAATCTAAGGTAGCATTGCTATATGCAAAGGTGGGTCTAAAATTAAATTCCAAATCCAAAGAAGCATTTCCAAGTGCATTTGCGTTGCTGTAATCAACTAGAAACCCTAATTCTAAATCCTAGGAAGTGTCACCATTTACAATGGCATCTCTAAAATTAACAGAAGCGTCGCCAAAATTCCTAAAAGTGTTGCAATATAGTGACGCTAAACTTGACCTAATTTCAATGCGTAATAAATGCATGAAAAAAGCAAAGTAAAAGGAAAGTTTTGATTTGCATACTAGTGGTCCTATGCTTGGAGGCCATTGGTACTCTCGAACTTGGTCAATGATGTGTCGTGGAATCACATGACGTGCCATTTCGTCAAAAGGTTAGAGCAAATATCATAGGAAATATCAGAGTGTGAATGCACAAATGAATTGAAAATGACCCTTTAGCACATATTTATGCCTAAAAATTAGGGTTTTTTCCCCTAATTTGAGAGGAAAGATTGGGGTTTTCACCTATTTATCCATTTTTCGCATCATGGGGCATATTTTGAGATGTTTTTTTATGTTTTTGTGCTTTTTTCGCATCTCGAGGCATGTTTTTTGCACCCGAATTAGTGTTAAACCTTTGTCACGAGATCAACCCAAAATTCTAAATTTCTGCCCGATCTCTCGGGGGGTAGGGTACCGACTTATTTCCTTCCACTAGGGCAATAGTGGGGCATCTAAAAATCAAGAATTTTTAAATTTTTTGATCCGAGCAACAATTTTAATTCAAAAAGCGTCAGTCTTTGAACCAACATAGCAGGTACCTCATTTCAAAGAGGGGAAAAATGTAGACACTTAAAAATGTCCTAAATGATACTACACACTAGAATTTTATCACTAACATCGTTTCATCCTAAAATTCATCCTCTTTTCACCTGTTTAATTAAATAAACCTAGTTATTTAATTAAATGCATCATTTTCATCTATTGATCTAGTTAATCTAATTAGGTTAATTCCTACTCTCTCACACTAACATTTCATCTAGTTTAATTAAATAATGTAAATTATTTAATTTAAACCCCTTCCTTTATCTCCTCTCATTTAATTAAATAATCTAAATCATTTAATTAAATGTCACTCACCACTTTTCATTAAATAAGTTAATTATTTAATGGATATCCTCTTATTCCTCATCTTGCACAATTAAATTTAGTTTTAATTAATAAATTACTAATTTCCTCACCCATCCACTTGCATAGGGAATATTCCAAAGGAATATTCTCCTAGTTGGCTCCAAAAAAGCCGAATATTCCCATTTTTAGAGCCAAATAGTGGAATATTCCCTATGCAAGTGGATTGGTGAGGAAATTAGCAATTTAGTAATTAAAACTAAATTTAATTGTGCAAGATGAGGAATAAGAGGACATCCATTAAATAATTAACTTAGTTAATGAAAAGGGGTGAGTGACATTTAATTAAATGAGAGGAGATAAAGGAAGGGGTTTAAATTAAATAATTTGCATTATTTAATTAAACTAGATGAAATGTTAGTGTGAGAAGGTAGGAATTAACCTAATTAGATTAATTAGATCAATAGATGAAAATGATGCATTTATTTAAATAACTAGGTTTATTTAATTAAATAGGCAAAAAGAGGATGAATTTTAGGATGAAATGATGTTAGTGATCAAATTCAAGTGTGTAGTATCATTCAAGACATTTTAAGTGTCTACAATCCTGTTGCATATGCAAGTGCCAAGAAAGGGGAACAATAGTGCGAAATGAGTTTTAGACAATTTAGTTCTGTATTGACAGCTGAAAGGAGGCCACCAATGGAAGAATAGTGGGTTTTCGTAGTTGAAATGATTCTGCTAGTTTAAAATAATAATAAAAAAGTTCTATTATGTCAGGGAGCTACACCAAGGTAGTAATAGTTTCCATAATTAAATAAAAGATAAAATGTATGCCAAGGGAAAAGAGATAATTGCATGGAATTTTGAATAGAGGAGATAAGAAAAAAAGGTAGTGTAATGTTTTGATTCTTGTAATGTGAATTTAGATATTCTAGTTGCCTTCAATTGTTCATTGTACATTAATATGAATTTTAAGTTGATCTTGATTGAAAAATGTAATTGTCAATACAAGTGATTGGTTTGCTATGAAATTAGGAACCTTGTAATCTAGGAAATTAAATTGCATGTTGTGATTGAAATTGTGACTTTTTGTTTAAGTTTGTTTAGGTCAATGAGACTGAAGTTGAGTTTTCTTTTGTGTTAAATGGTATCCAAGCTAGAGGTTCTAAGTGCATAGGTAGAGCACCAAACGTGAAGCAACCTATGCCAAGACCTACAGGTAGAGTAGAGAATAGAAGGTGGTAGAGAAGATCTCATGTACATATTGTTGCAGGTAGAGAGAAGCCCCGAGAAATCAAGAGTTGGAAGCCACGAAGGAATTTTTCTTTGCAGATTGTAGAGAATGTGAGTCGTGGAAGATTATGTAACAGATTAAGATGGGATGGGTCATGAGGAGACCCATGAGAATTCTATTTTGGGAGTGATATTGGGAAGAAGTGGAAAATAAAAAGTTTGAAGAGATGGGAAAGATAGTTTGTGAAGAAGTAGGAAAGATCTAGGCTAGGTTAAATGCATTGGAAAAGAGACGTGAGAAGAAGAACGAGGATAGTGGAAAGAAGAGTGGAAGAAATTAGTGTTGTAGCCTAAGATGAAAGGAGAAAGATGTGAGAGCAACCCCTATAGAGGCACATGAAGAAGAAGAGAAGATGAAGGAAAATGAAGAAGTGAGTAGTGAAGAGAAGATAGCAACAAAGGATGGAGATGTAGATGTGATCGCAGTGAAGGGTGAAGAAAGAAAAGTTCCAGCAGTAGAGAAAAAGTATAATGAGGACATGTTTGTGGACATGAAGCATCAAATTGATGTAGAGGTAAATTTTGTTTTTTCTACATTCTATGATGAAGAATTTGATTTAGATTTTGTGGAGAGAATTTAGAATTTAGTAGATATGAAGAAGGAATTTGTATTAATAGATTGGCATTCAAGTGTTGCAAATTTGTATGTGGATGCTATAGAAGATAGTGCAAGAGAAATTTGGAGGAGGTGGTCGGTCAATGGTGAGTCAAATCCCATAAGAGCAGAGAGAAGGACATGTAGTATTTGGTGGAGAAGGTTAGTTCATGGTGGACATGAGTCCACGATGGGAAGGGAGAAGAGGGTGCAGTGCTGTTGGAGGAAGATGGTGAGTGTTCCAAAAAGATGCTGGAAAAAGAGGAAGAAGAACTAACTTGTACATAAGATTTAGTGATGGAGTTCACTGTAGGTTGGTTACAACCTAGAAGAGTAGTTTAACTACTCAACTCCACTTTTGTGATCCTATGCTCATAAATTTCCTACCCAACGTGTTTGATGTAGGAGAACTCAAGCAAACACATAATAAACATATCACAAAAATAATTGTTTCATGAAATCGATTAGGTTTCTTGACAAACCTTCTTATAAACAAATATTTGAACTCATATTTGATTTAATGACAATGGTTTTGTAGTCAAGTAGTTAATGATTATGGAGAATTAATCATTTCATGACTTCGACTGGTAATTTAGAAAAGTTTTAAAATTTTAAAATATGTGAGGTTTGAGGTAGAATGACTTGGAAAGAGTTTAGATAATGTTGATACACACATCTCTACAAGTTTTTGGAAGAATTCGAGCTCCTGGTAAGAAGTTACATCAAAATTCAATTTTTTTCTATAGGTGACAAGATGTTGTTGGCACTGGTAGGTGAAAAGAACCATTGTAGCATTTGTTTTATTTAATATTTGCATTAGAATTTAAAGGTAAAAGAGGGTGATGCCTTATGTATTATAGATATAACATTTGAAAATTAAAAATTAACAATTTTCCATGTCAACTCAAAATACGAAAGACAATTTTGGCATGGTAATGAAGAGGTTTTCAAATGTTCAAAAGATGAAGAGGAAACACCATATTTCCTCATTGGTTTTTGTTTTAGGAAGAAATAATTCAAGATAATAATAAGCCATATGGAATATGAAAGGGTGCACAAAAGTTAAGGGGAATAGAATAGGGTGGCATGGAGGAGTTGAAGAGGTGATAGGGGGTAACATGAAGAAAAAAGAGGAGGCTGTGAACTCTATTCAAGAAGAGAAGGTTGTGAGAGGGATGGTTGGCACAAAATATGGAGTTGGAAAAAATGTAAGAGGATTCCACATAGGGGTTAGAGGAAATGAAAAGCTGCACCAAAGAGAAGAGAATATGTTTCGTACACAGAACAAGAGTTAGTGCTATATCTTGTTGTATATGTAAGTGCCAAGAAAGAGGCGCAATATGTTATGTACTTGAAAAAAAATTACTTCATAACTAAAATCCATAGATCAAGATTCATTCTATAAGAAAAAAATAGAATACATATGAGTACCACAGGGGTAATGCTTCTTAGTTAATTCTTTTTCAAATGGGTTGAGAGTGGGGAATGAGATTGTTCCTCTTTTATATAACAAGACAATGACTTTCTCTAAGAACAATCTCCTCAATAGATCCATGATGAACTCATGTATAGCTCTAAGTGAAGGCCCTTAGTCTTTTTCATAAATCCTCCAAAGAGTAATTTTGTCCAAAAATTCCTTTAAACTCAAGATAAATCTAGCCTCACATTAGTTTCCAAGTATCCATGAACACATACAGTTGATCAACCCATGCTAAAATTGTTAGGAACATTACCGGGTTGATCAAACAATTTCCTATATAGCCCCATGAGAGAAAATAATTCATCCATGCTTACAAAATAACCAATACAATATTCTAAGATCAAATATAAACCACTAAATTTCATAATATATACTATGAAAAAAATCTCTAGAGGGAAAACACATCCTCCAACTACATCCACAATCAATGTATTATTTAACAATGAAAAAATTACAATACACTTATAGAGTTTTCATGAGTAATTCTAAAAAATTAAGATCCTCCAATACATCCTCATGTGTCCAAGTATGTAACCACACCTCCCATTCCATTCTTAACATATGCACTCAACACAAGATATTAATACAGTTGATAGCCAAGACAAACCACAAACTAGCCAACCTCAACTATTACACATGTGCTTGCTTTTATAGATTCAAGAAAACATGAATACAACCAAGTGGTAAGGTAAAAAATGTTCCTTAAAACCATGATTACACCAAACCATTGATCCTAACATTTAATTTTTGGTACTACGTTTCCCAATATTAAAATTTTTCCCATGTGCAATGCACACATAAAATATCTAACCAATGTTACATACAACTTTACAAGTGAACCCAAACAAATATTTAATGTGGCTAAAAACATATCCTAAAGATGCACCATAAATAAACATTTATTTATATAATTAAAATAATTATTTTCTTGTGCAAGGTGTACAACACCCTTTTCTTAACAAAAAAAACCAAATACAACATCAAACTGTCATGAAGCTCCCAAGAAAATATCAATGTAATCAATAATAAGAGAATTAACTAGATCATTGTCAAATATCCCATTGCACATTTATAGAACTTAAGAATAAATTATGAAAATGATCCAACATCTCATCTAAGAAGGTAATATGCTCCAATGAACATATCCTTATCTCAAGAACATGCATATCATGCCAAGGTTACATATAGGAAATAACTAGAGTTCTCCATGGTATAATATTACATCATCGCCAAAGCTCCAAGTATATGTCATATAGATCCATCCATGAAAACATGAATAACATATAATTAATGAAGATTATCTGTGTCCCTCACATAGTTAAAGTACTCAATATCAATATTACGAGTTGCCAAGGGGAAACTAAAACCACAATCTCCAAAAGGAGATAATTAGTATAGGTTCTAATATGATGCAACACAAAATCACTCAAAGTACTCTTACAAGGATTTTATGATAATTCTAAAGCATTCCAATAAAAGTTACATTTACCCTATCCATCCATGTCTCACTATCTCATTGCTACACTTAACCAACAAATCATGGTGGTTGAAGGACCACCAAAATAGAATTTATAAAACCATGGAATATGAATAGTCTACATCCATACCCTACTAAAAAAACCATTTGTATTACAAATATCTATGGTTATAGGCAACCCATATCTCAGTTATCTATGCATAACCATATCTTAGTTATCTATGCAACCTATGGGTATAGACAACCCACAAAAATAGGTGACTCTTAGACCTCAAAGCAACACAACATGGACCCACCAAGCAATGTAGACCCACCGAAAAGCACAATGTACACCAAATTAGTAACAATAAAAATAGCTAAAAAAGTCTAATAATGTAAGTATTAATGAATCAAAAATTTAGTTTGCCACATATCCATAAACTGAATATTATATTAACATAGGAACCCAACAAGAAAAAATGTATAAATTTTAACTGAACAAGCATGTATCAAAAAATATACACCATCTACACCATGAAGGATAAAAATAACCTCATCAAACCATGAATGTAAATATACTATTTTTCATCTAGAAACACCCTCATAGGATTCATAATCTAAAAATACTCTATTAACATATCTACATAACCACAATTTTTAGCTAAACATGCAAAACCTACAAAATTATCCATGTTAAAGATATGCAAGAAATATGAATATAATTATAATATGAGAGATCCACATGTCTAAAAACACCAAAATAGCTAAACTAGAATAATGAAATATCACATATAAGCATAGCCATATATTTTTAATAGAAAATATATAAAACCCAAAGATCTAGTCAACATGAATCTGAACCATGCAAGTGCTACTATCTCAAAGGAAGAAAGGGTTGTCTAAGAAATTGAGTCCTTTAAAAAATCCAGCTCCACAAACACCATAATATACATGACTATGGAGGAGTTAGGATATTCTATAAGCTTCTAGGTCATCCAATGACCAACTCCACAACCTACATTTATTTGGGGCTAATAAACTAGTGACGTCTGATGAAAGGGCCTAAAAATAAGTACCCACTTTATAAGCACTCCAAAATTTAACCCAAAAAATAAAATTTCTCCCATGTATCTAAAGAGCCAAAACTAGACACCCAATACAAGCACTCTACTTTAGATGACTATAAGATAAAATAACATAGCCACCATACTATCAAATGGGAGCTCTAGGTTAATATCATGTTACATACAAACAAATGACCAGATCTATAACAATCCATTTTTTCCATCCTTAAAATTCCTACTATATCTTGAAAAATAATATTAACTACAATATTTCTACTCAAATAAGGATTAATAATCAACCAATTCCTTCCTAGAAATTCCCTCAAGCCTACCAAGCTAAGAACTCACAAAAGAAAAAATACCTAGAACCTCAAATGCCATGGAACCATCACATGCAATCACATACAAAAAAATGGAACCATTGAATCTCTAATACCAATTGTAAGGAAAAAATGAACCCAATATGCGTCTACAATATCATATGATTTCCTTAACAACATGCTTTATAAAAGTTCCCACAACTATGCCCATAAAGTGAAATCTAAACATAAATAATTTCCCACATAAACCATTTAGGAAAGGACTATTTTTTTTGATCTAACTAAACATTTTTAGATAAATGGAATAAAAAATGACACATATAAGAACATGAAAGAAGAAAAATAGAAGAATAGAAAAAAGATAAGAAACACAATTATATATGGGGAAAACCATTTTAGGTAAAAAATCCCACACTTCAAAGCATCAAAGAAATGCTAATATATAAAATAAATACGTTACAATACACTTGTAGGTTCAAACTATTAAAATGGATATCCACATGTTGCTCTTCTAGAGGAAAGATGATAGCATAAGCCTGTTGCATATATGTTACCTATGTTTGGTATTGTTTGTCATTGATATCAACACTTAGTTTGGGCGGCCATTGATGTATGGTGGTGTGCTAACAATGATGTTGCTAATGTTCATGGTTGGATGTCATGCCTTGTTTGATGACAAGTAAAGTTGTATTGAGTATGGTTGCTATTAGCAGAGATGATATATTAAGATGAGGATTAGAAGCAATGCTAAAGTTGGAGAGTTGTTGCTGATTGTCTCTAGTATGTTTTATACCCTCTCTTGTTGTTCCTAAGGAAGCATGTGTTGCTACAAGGAAGTTTTGGTCTTCGGTTTTTGGTGAAAGGTTATATTACATGAATTTTATTTGAAGACTGCTTGGGAGAATGCTCCGATCCTCCACCTTTGAAGATATGGTCTCGTGGTTTGGGATTCAATGCTTTTGTTCTGTGGATGTTACACTCTTATCTTTTTAGGTCATCAGTGTTTCTGAAGAGGTTTCTGGTAATTGCAGTGGGTTGGAATTTTTGTTGCTTGTCAAGACTAGTTTGGAAAATGCTCTACATTTCTCCACATTATTTTTTATTCTCCTACAACTTGGTGAACGTGTTATTAGTGTTTGTATAGTGTCAGTTCATCTTTCATGTGATGGTGTTTACCACAAGTTGGTTTGTTAATGTTCTATCTCATGGTTGTGTCTTCTAGGCTTCTAGGATAATGTGTTTAGTTTCTATTTGTGGCATGACAGTGTGAAAGAAGTATATGGAAGTGTTATTTGATGTTCATGGAATGTATCTTTGTGGTATGCATATTAATGATTGATCTCTTTGGTGTCACAAATTGTTTTGAGTTGGTTTTCTAGGTAATTTGTGGATGTCTGGTCGATAGGGCTTGTTCTCTTACTTGCACTATGTGCTTGGGGGTTTGCGCCAGTAATTAAGGTTATGTTTGGGTCTTGGTCTATCTTGTTGAGAACTACATTGAGTTAATTTAGTAGGAAGATGTGTTTTTGGGTTGACTAGTAATGTGCTACACATTTCTTCTACACGTTTCCCTATTTGTGACTTGGGATGTTGTGTGCTAGCATGTTTAGTGTTTTGGGATCACATTGGAAAATGTAATAAGTTGTTTTTGGTCCTCTCTATCTCCTCAATAGGACCAATTTCACCATAATTATGTTTTTGGGCTGACTTATTGAGGTTATTATTTGTATTATGTTTTGGCTGACCTAATTGGTGTTTTGTGATCTTGTGAAGGATATAAATGGATGAAAAAATTAGTTGCAAGAGTGGTGTAGTGGCATGCGAGTGTGGAATTATGTAGTAAGTAAAATGAGTTGTGGAAAAGACAAGTTAGATGTGCTTCAATTCCTCAGTCACCAGAGTGTATTGTTGATATATGTAATTTCAAATTTTCATGTATCTTGCTATCAGACACTAAGTCCCTTTAGTAGGTCCTTAGATCTTGACCTAGGGTTGTTTTCCTTAGCTTGCAAGTCCTTTATATCTTTCCCTAAGGTTGTGCACCTTAGCTTGCAAGTCCTTCAGGGAGTAGTGTGGTTCCTTAGGTAGTGAGCCTTAAAATAAAGTTGTAATTCTATAAGCGGTAAGCTTCATATATTGTGAGATTTCTCACCATGGTTTTTCTTCTTTGGTTTTCCATGTATATCTGGTGGTATCTTTTTCATGTGTGTTCATTTATTCATCTTTCATTGCTGTTGAATTAAATTTTTTTGATTTGGTTAAAGGTTGCTAATCTTATTAAAAGTCTAAATTTGCATTATACTAAAAGGTTTAAGTTTTGAAGATATTGGTTCATCCCCCCTCTCAGTATCCGAGTGTGTTCAACAATTGGTATCAGATCCAAGTTCCTCTAAAGAAGCTTAATCGATTGAGGAAAGGTCTAGGATGGCACATGATTGATCTTACAAGGCACCTAGGTTTGATGGAACAAATTACACCTTCTATAAAGTAAGAATGGAAGGCCATCTAAACTCTCTAGGGTTTGGTGTTTGGAAATCTGTCAAGGATGGTTACACTGCTCCTACTACTACTCCAGCAGATCTAGTTGAGATTATATTGTATGGGAACAATTCCAAGGGTAAGAATGCTATCATGAATAGATTAGTTGATTCAAAACTTCTCAAGGTGATGAATTGTAGTTTTGCTAAGGATGTATGGGAAAAGCTTAGTGGCATTTATGAAGGAGATAATAAAGTGAAGCAAGTCAAGATGCAAAACTTCAAGAGAAATTTTGAGACCCTGAGGATGATTGAGGATGAAGATATTGCTAGTTACTTGCTTTGGGTGGATGAAATGGTTACTGGTATTAGAGGTCTTGGTGGAGAAGTAAAATAAGATGAGATTGTGAAGAAGGTTACAAGATCTCTCCCTAAATATTATAGTCACGAGGTATCTACTATTGAGGAACTAAGGACATGGATAAGTTTCCAATAGATACATTGTTTGGCGCTCTCACAACCTTTGAAATGAGAGAGTTTGACAAAGATGATCCAAAGAAGGAAGTAACATTCAAAGTCAGTAAAAAGGTAGAAGATGAAATGATAGATCAAAATGTAGAATTTGATGAGGTAGAAGCAAACTTTGTGGGAATATTGAAGAAGGGTAGTGGAAAATACAAAGGTAAGTTACCTTTTAAGTGTTTCAATTGTGGAAGAATTGGTCATTTTGCCTCTAAATGTCCTTTTATAGAATTAAAGGATAGCAACAAAAGAGAAGTTCAAAAAAGTATCTATTCCAAGGAGAGTAGCAGTTCCTTAGAAGATGAGGATAATGATTCAAATGATGAAAAACTATTCATGGCCTTGAAAGTTGGTGATAAAAAGAGTGATATTGGAGAATGTAAGATGTTCGGTACCTTACAGGTTGACAAAGACAATGAAAGATCAATTTTTATGTATGGACTTCCTTTCATGCAAAGGAAGAAGTAAATGCTTGGGTGATTGAAAATGGTTGATCTAACCACATGAATGGTGACAAGGAGAGGTTCATCAGCCTTAAGAAGTGGAATGTTGGAGCTGTTAAGTTTGGTGGAGATGAGTTGACACAAATTTGTGGAAAGGGTGCTATAACAATTGATGGAAAAAATAGGACTAAGGATGTCCTCTACGCCAAAGGGATAAAACACACTCTCCTTAGTGTCAATAAAATGTGCAATAAAGGGTACAACCTTACATTTCATGCCAAAGGTTGTGAGATGAGGAAGAAAGGGTCTAAATGATTAGTTTCAAAAGGTACTAGGGAAAATGGAAATGTTTATCATCTAAAGGAGTAAAATGGAAGAATCTATTTATTAGCTCTTGATTCGGTGAATGTTTGTTGTGGCATAAGCAAATGGGACACATCAATTTTGAAAATATGGTGCAGATCAGTTCTACTCATGTAGTGAGAGATATGCCTAAGATAACTAAGCCTGCAAACACATTATGCAAGGAGTGTTAAATGGGAAATCAGACAAAGACAAGGTTCAAGAGGAATGAATGTTCTTCTACAATGCCATTGGAGAAGATTCACACTGATCTATAAGGACCTAAAAGAACTAAGAGTCAACAAGGTGAAAGTTATTTTATGTTGCTTGTTGATGATTACTCTAGAATGAATTAGGTTACATTTTTAAGAGAAAAAATAGAAGCAATTGATAAGTTTAAAATTTTCAAAGAAAAAGTTGAGAATGAAATGAATGCTAAGATCAAATATTTAAGATCAGATATAGGAGGTGAATATACTTCAAATGAATTTGAAAAGTTTTATGAAGATCATGGTATTAGGAGACTTTTTTTACTATTGGGACCCCTCAATAGAATGAGGTAGTGGAGAGGAAGAATATGATTGTACAAGAGATGGCTAAGGAAATGATGAAAAATGTAGATATTCCTGATATGTATTGGAAGGAAGTAGTTCACACCACTTTCTACTTTCTTAACAAAGTACAGTTGAGGGCCAATAGCACTAAGACCCCTTATGAGCTATGGTATGGAAGGCCTTCCACCACTAGATACTTTAGGATCTTTGGTAGCAAGTGTTACATTAGGAGAGATGAAGAAGACCTTAGAAAGTTTGATTCAAGGTGCGATGAAGGGATCTTCCTTGGTTACTCAACCAAAAGCAAGGCCTATAGATGCTACAACAAGAGATTGGGAAAGATGATTGAAAGCACAAATGTTAAAGTAGATAAAGATTTATTTCAGATCTCACAAGAGCTAGAGGTTTTCAAATTTGATATATCTCCTTGGATTGAAGAAGAAGAAGAAGAAAAGAAAGAAGAGAAGGAACAAGAATAAAAAATTCCCCTAAGACTCTAGCAAAGTATGTTTAGAAGAAGCATTCAACATATAAGATCATTGAAGATAAGATTGAGGGTGTACTGTCAAAGGTAGAGCCCAATAACTTTTCTGATGCTTGTAAAAATGATGGATGTATAAAGGTAGTGGAAGAAGAATTGGATCAAATAGAAAAGAATCAGACATGGGAATTGGTTCCTAGACTAGCTGATAAGAATATTATAGGAACAAAGTGGGTGTTCCTAAACAAGAAAATGAATATGGTGAAGTTGTGAGGAACAAAGAAAATTGGTATTTAATGATTATTCACAAGTTGAAGGTATTGATTTTGAGGAAAATTTTGCTCTGGTAGCCACAATGGAGGAAATCAATATGCTTCTTTCCTTTGTTGCTCACAATAATTTCAAGGTCTGTCAGATGGATGTTAAGTTAGCCTTCTTGAATGGTTCAATTTATAGGAATAGGTATACATTGAGAAACTAGATGGTTCAAGCTATTAGAAGATCCAAACATGGAGTGAAAACTCAATAAATATTTGTATGGACTCAAGAAAGCTACTAGAGCTTGGTATGCTCATTTGGATAAGTACTTACTTTAGCAAGGTTTCAAGAAAGGTATTGCAGATAATAATCTTTACATTAAGGTAGAGGAAGACAGTATTTTGATAGTTGTTGTGTATGTTGATGACATCATCTTTGGTGGAGATGATAATATGTGTAAGAGGTTTGCAGAAGAGATGAAAAAAGAGTTTGAGATGTCTATGATTGGTGAGTTGTCTTTCTTCATTGGGCTTCAAATTGTTCAACTAGATGATGGCATCTTTATTTCTCAGGATAAATATGTTAGAGAGATGCTGAAGAAGTTTGGCATGGAGGATTCCAAACTAGTGAGTAATCCTATGGTCATTAGTTGTCACTTGAGAAATACTGATGAGCCACCTGAGGTTGATCAGACTCTTTATAGGTCTCTGATTGGATGTTTATTGTACTTGAATGCTTCTAGACTTGATATTATGCATGAAGTATGTTTGGTTGCTATATATCAAGCTAATCCTAAGCAAACTCATGAGAAAGAAGTAAAAAGAATATTCAAATACTTGAAGGGAACCCCAAATGATGGTTTGTGGTATAAGAAGGATGACAAATTTTATTTGAGTGCTTGTACTAATGCTAATTAGGCAGGATGTGTGGATGATTGAAGAAACACTAGTGAAAGTGCATTTTTCTTAGGAGACAAATTGGTCTCTTGGTTCAGTAAGAAGCAAGGATTAGTGTCCCTATCCATAATAGAAGCTGAGTATATTGATGTAACATCTTGTTGCACCCAAATGCTTTGGATGAAGTAGACTTTGAAGGATATAAAGGTGGTGTATGGTGAACCCATTCCAATATTATGTGATAATAGTAGTGCAATAAACATTTCCAAGAATTCAGTGATGCATTCAAGGATCAAACAAATTTCTATCCAATATCACTTTCTAAGGGAGAAGGCTATAGTATGTTCCTACTAAGGATCATATTGTAGATATCTTCACTAAGGAAACTTTAAAGGATAATTTTGAGTATATTTGGAAAAATTTAGGGGTTATTTCCCCTCCTTTTTCTAACTAGATGCATAAATGGTGCATCTATATCCAGGGGAGAAATTAATGTTATATCCTTTTCTCTTGGATTGATGTGTGCTACCTCTCAGGGGGAGTAGGTAGTTGGTTGGTTGTTGCTGATAGGGGGAGCATGCATAATTGTTTGAAGGAGAAGTGCAGTTGTTAAGAATATGTTGATGATTTATGTCCCTTTGTCCTTGATCAATGTGCAGGTGTGTGTTGCCATATGCTATTATATGCTATTATGTTTGGCATTGTTTGTTATTGATGTCATGTTTGGGAAGTCCCTAATAGTGATGTTACTGATGTTCATGGTTGGATGCCATGCCTTGTTTGATGACAACTAAAGTTGTATTAAGTATGGTTGCTGTTAATAGAGATGATATATTAAGATGAGGATTAGAAGAATTAAGATGAGGATTAGAAGTAATGCTAAATTTGGAGAGTTGTTACTGATGGTATCTAGTATGTTGTATACTCTCTCCTATTGTCCCTAAAGAAGTATGTGCTACTACAAGGAAGTTTTGGTCTCTAGATGTTGGTGAAAGGTTATTTTATAGGAAGTTACTTTGAATACTTCTTGGGAGAATGCTCTACATTCATCCACCTTTGAAGATATGGTCTTGTGGTTTTGGATTCAACGATTTTGTTATGTGGATTTTGTACTCTTATCTTTTCAGGTCACCAGTGTTGTTGAAGAGGTTTCTAGTAATTATAGTGGGTTGGCAGTTTTGTTGCTCGTTAGGATTGGTCTAGAAAATGCTTCACATTTCTCCACATTGTTGTTTTTGATCTTACAACTTGGTGGACATGTTTTTAGTGTTTGTGCAGTGTCTCAGTTCATCTTTCATGTGATGATGTTTACTGCAAGTTGGTTTGTTAATGTTTTATCTTATGGCCGTGTCTTTTGTGCTATTGGATGATGTGTTCTATTTCTATTTGGCTTGTGGTGATTGTTTGTGGCATGATAGTGTGAAAGAAGTATATGGAAGTGTTGTTGGATATTTATGGAATGTATTTTTGTGGTCCACACATCAATGATTGATCTCTTTGTTGCCACATATTGTTTTGAGTTGGTTTTATAGGCAATTTGTGGATTTTTGGCTGACAAGGCTTGTTCTCTTGCTTGCACTATGTTCTTGGGGGTCTGCACTAGTAATTGAGGTTGTGTTTGGGTCCTGACCTATCTTGTTGAGAACCAAATTTAGTTAATTCATTAGGAAGATGCATTTTTGGGCTGATTGGTAATGTGCTACACATTTCCTTGTTGTCAACTTGGGATGTTATGGACCAGCATGCTCTCTTTCCATGCATGTATGTTTGAGTTAAATCATTTACAACTGCTGCTTAAGAATGTACTTTTCCTTCTAGCACCCTATCAAACCCTAACCTCCATGATTGCCTTTGGAAATTGACCAAATGTAGATCTATGTGAGTCCCCTGGTCCTTCTTCAATGTGTTGATGTGTAATATCAGCTAGGAAGAAACAACTTTCCATCTTGGTGTACCACCTCTGATTCCCTTTCATGCTTTCTTTCTCCCCTTTTCCCTTGTGAGCTATTAGAGTAGGATAGTGATAGGTTTTCATGTGTTGGGTTGTACTAACACATTGCACTTGGATCAAAAGAGGAAGATGACCTTCTCCAAAGATTCAACCTCATACATGCAAAGGTCCCACACCTTGAGGTTGTTTCCATTGTGTCATTGGAATCCTGAACCTTTTGTTCAACAAGGTACAATTTCATGTGACAACATGATAGACGCTCAAGATCAAAAGGACTGAAGAGATCGATGGTGGAGAATCAATGAGAGGAATTGATTGATTAGTTAAATGCCTACAACTGGTTGGATGATTTTAGTTATCTATTTGCATAGTTCAAGTAAGGGAATTGATTGAATTGTTAACTTAGATTGAGTGGGAGTGAACTAAATTGATTTAGGAGAGAAGTGAAATTAATTGGTCAATGGATTGAGAGTAAGTCTTCGTTAGGAATAAGGTGGAAATGTATGAGATTTAATAATAATTAGACAAATTAATTATTAAAGGAATGTGCAAGTGGAAATTAATAAATAAATAAGCCATTTTATTTATTTATGGAGAGTGGATAATGTTGAGAGATTAAAGGATAATTAAGTAATTAAATTAATTATTTAATTTAAAAAGGGATAATGGATGATTGATTCAATAATAATAATTTATTTAATTAATCAAGGAGGATTAATACTAAGATGAATTAATTAAATAATATAAAATTATTTAATTAATAATAAAATATGAAATTAGATAATAATTATATAATTGAACATTATTTAATCATTATGGGAAAGATGAGAATTAGTGTAAAAATGTTGCTTGTAGGCTAGGACAATTTCAAACTATCTATAATAGAATTGTGATTTATATTCTTTTATATCATGTTCATTGTATTTAATTGGAAATTTTCATAGAAATGATTAATTGGATCTATTTGAACAATTATATTATTTTCTATTTATTTCTTGATTAGATTATTATTACATTTTATTAAACAAATTTATAAAATTTAATTTGATTAAACCATAATTCTATTTGATTTACCTTTACATCACATCAAATAAATAGGCACAAAATATATATAAACATCCACACATGTGCATGAAAAACATCAAAATCTATCATATATATACAATGTCTCATATATAAATATCATCACCACTATAAAAAATATGGTTTCTATACATCAAAATAATTTCATATACACAAATTTACATTAGATTGTGTGGGTGTTTGACCCCTCCAATGTTGGTGGCTTGTTTAATTGAGGTGGTGTTTGTCTTATCGAATCTATTGACCAAGAGTGTGTCCTAGATACATTTTGTTTTATATCCTACATACCTCTAAGCTCACCCCTTACCCTAGCTATCTCCTCCCTTAAGCTCACCCCCATTCTCCTAGTTTTGTCACCTACTCGATCAACTCCCATACTCTAGGATAATTGAAATTAGTAGGGGCAATGAAATATGCTCTTTGAAGATCACCTTAGAGATGCTCAACCTAGCTCTATAGACTATCATGCTCCATCTTGACACTCTCTCCTCTCATTACTACCTAGTCTCACTCTTAGCTAGGTGTAGTGACTTGGGATCTGAGTTGATATCTCTATAATGATGATGCAAATCCAAGGTGGATATCACTCACAACAATGGAAATGTCAATTCAAATCAAAGAACTCTTCTTTACAACGCATTCAACCTAATAGGCATCAACTCACCCTCAAGGGTCTCAACCCATCAATATTGCAAATAAAAAAAAAAACTTCACCAAGACCCCTAAAAAGGCCTTCAAGATTCATACAATGGAAATTAGATCAATTGAAAACAATCTCCAAGTCAGGTTCATTGAAATCCACAAAACTCATCATTTGACACAAGCTTTCCTTGTAGTAGTGGAAACCCTATTTTTTAGACTTTGGACCAGACTTTTCCAAAACACCTTAGAAATTTTTCATTGATTCAAATACCCATTTCAGAGATACTCAACATAATAGAAAACCAGATACACCTTCTTCAAACCAAACACCTCAAATTTGGGTTTTTCACAGTTTTAGGCCTCAAATTAGGCATTTTTCCAAAGGGTCTACCTCTAGATCTCCACCAAAGACTCCATAACACCAAAAAAGTCTTGAATTAGGTTCCCAAACCTCAAATTTTCCAGGTCTCATGACCCTAAATTCTCAAACAAGCCTCTAATGCTAAAACCCTCCTTGTAGCCTAAATAACTAGGGTTTTAAGGCACCATTATTGAATCTTCACCTTCCCAACCGCTCCTATCCAATATAATTTCTCATAAACCTTTAAATAGGTCCACCCAAGCTTAAGGAACACTCATTAGGCCATTAAAAATGTGTCTTTATCATTTCATAGGTTTGACCCACCATTTTCCAAAGGAAAACTCACATTTCCAGCCCTTCCTTTCATCTTCCAAGCCAAGAGATCACTCTACCACACCTCCTACTTCCAAAGTATCATTCCATACATTATAATACATAATACCACCAAGTTAAATTTGATGATAGTAGGTGGGATGATGGTTATGCCATTAAAACACCCTCAAACCCTTAAGGCTATTCAGGGACCCGGTAAGAGAAACTTGATGAATAAAGGCCTTAAAAGTTTGAATCAATCCTTGCAAAAGAACCAAATACAAGTTAAGACATATAGCTACTGATACATATAAGGAATCAATGCATATGGAACTTGTACGACCTGCACACAGTAAGGAAACTTAGAAAAACAATGAAAACTATATGAAAACAGAGTAACTTCAATGTTTATTTCATTCCCTTGGCTTCAACAAAAACAACTTGAGCCTCTCAAGGATTTACATAACATTTATCGATCTCCTATAACTATCCAATGCCCCCTAACCACTAAGAAACCAAATTTAAAAACATATAACCATTGTGATTACAAATTTGTTGCATAATGCAACTCAAATTTGGAACTTTATGACTCTACCCTAATGACTCCATTACATTCAATCTCATATAATTGCCTTTTAGGCTTACAAATACAATTTGGTGACTCATTTTAATGCAAGAGTGCATTGAACCACTAAACATAGGAATTTGTAACTAGGTGATTAGGTGCTCGTGCACCATACACCCCCCTAAGAAGAATTCATGCCACATGAATTGTGGATGATACCAATATGCCCAAGATGGATTGAAACACCATTGATTCATAGGCCATTGCCACTGACCCATGCTGCTCTGTGCTCCATATTTCCCTATCTTTGTATTCTTCCCTACACTCTTGACTGTAGTTACATTTGAAAGTGACCATGTTTGTACATTCAGACCTAAGGTCTACTCTTTCTCCATTCTTAGTTCAGAATCCACTTGTCTGCTATCACTTGTACTTGCACACAAACTATTGTCAGTAGTCTTTTGAATTGACTACCCTTTCTTCTCATGTACATGCCTACAACTGTCCTTTTTTCCTTGTTCTTCCTATCCTTTAATCCCTATCACCAATCCTATCCTTACTACCCCTTTAGCATCTTGTACCACTGTCCTAACAGGCTTTTCATTCACTGTACCTGTAATTTGCATTTGTTTCACACCCTTACCTGCAAAAATAGGACATTCAATGGTACCAATTGATATACTCTCTTGTTTATTCTCTAGTACACCATAGTTTACCCCTATTTTTGGCTTCATATCTGTTGTCTTTGCATTATCAGACCTATACTTATTCACAACATCAAATTTTTTGATTTCTTTCACAACACTTATAGGTTCCTTGCTCCCACACATGATTAATTTAGCCTTTCCTTTCTCATCCTCTACAAGTGGAGTCAAAACAAACTTATGACCATCCTTCATGATTGTATACTTATTTTCTCTTCCATCATACATGGCACACCTATCATACTACCAAGGTCTTCCTAGGAGTATGTGGCAATAGTCCATTGGAATAATGTCACAAATAACACTGTCCTTTTAGTCACCAATTTGGAAATCTACAATAGCTTTCTCATTTACTAACAAAGATTGACCATTACTTAACCAAGATACCTTGTAAGGAAACTCATGAGGAATTCTTTTCAAATTTAGCTTATTCACCATTTCACAAGAAACCATATTTTCAGTTGAACCAGAATCAACCACCACTTCACATACCTTTCCTTTACTCTTGCAAGTGGTTTTGAATAGCCTCTTCCTATGCAATGGCTCCACTTCTTTGGAAATCTTCAAAATTTGCTTGTGTAGCATCAAAGCTTCTCCAATCTCAGGGTTTTCAGGATGAGTTGATGAACTAGTGCCCTCCTCTTCATCCTCTTGCACCAGTTGAACCCTTTTATCTCCTTTACTTCCACTTGATGAAACACCAATCTTCTCAGGACACTTGTAGGATGGATGGGAAAATTCATTACAAGTGTAACATATACCTGAAAACATATTGTTGGAACTCCTACCTCCTCCAAATCTTCCCCTTGTGCCTTTCCATCCACCTCTAGAATCAGATTGCTCTTGACCTTTCATGGCATCTTCTTGATTGTCATTTTTTAGCTTTGAATTAGGCATAGATCCTCTTCCTCTTGATGCATTACATCTTCCCCTAGCTTCTTTATCTTGTCTTCTCTTCATTTTCTCCTCCACCCTAGTTGCCATTTGGTAACACTCCTCTACATTCCTAGGGTTAGCCAAAACCAATTCATCTTGTATGTTTAACCTCAAACAACCCATATATCTTGCAAATTTTTCATCTTCATTCTCATGATGACCAGACCTTAAACTTAGTTTATAAAATTCCTCAGTATAAGACTTAATATCCATTTCCTTTTGCCTTAAACTTTGCAATTTTTTAAACATTTGAACTTGATGATCCTTGGGTAAGAATATACCTTTGAGTTTTGATATCATCTTGTCCCATGAGGTGATTTTAGACTTTCCTTGCTTCCTCCTCTCAGATTGAAAGTAATCCCACCATACCAAAGAATGGCCTTGCAACTTTGTATTTGAAATCCTTACCCTTTGCTCCTCAGGAACCTCATCACATTCAAAATGATTATCTAATGCAGAAATCTAGTCAAGTATTTATTCATCATTAAAACTTACACCATATTTAGGAACATCATTTTTTACCTTAGGCTTGTCATTCCTAACTTCCTTCACCAAATTTGCAATTCTTTGGTCCTCTGGATCAAGTTCTTCTTCCATGTCTTCAAACTCATCATCTTCCTCTTCATCTGACTCACTCTCTTCCACATCCCTTCTCTTGTTTGTCTCCAAGTCTATGATTCCTTCCTCTAACTCTCTAATTTCTCTAGCATGTTTGTCTTTCATCTCCTTCATCTCTTTAGCCATATCTTTGTTCTTTGGAGGCATCTTTGAACACCAAACTCTCCACTTCTTCCTTGCTCTTCACAACCTGCAAAATGAAAACCAATATAATCCTTGATGCTCTGATACCAGTATGATGTAGAGCCAAGGTGGATATCACTCACAACAATGGAAATGTCAATTCAAATGAAAGAACTATTCTTTACAGTGCATTCAGCCTAATAGGCATCAACTCACCCTCAAGGGTCTCAACCCATCAATCTTGCAAATAAACAACAAAAATTCACCAAGGCCCCTACAAAGGTCTTCAACATTCATACAATGGAAATTAGATCAATTGAAAACAATCTCCAAGTTAGGTTCATTGAAATCCACAAAACTCATCATTTGACACAAGCTTTCCTTGTAGTAGTGGAAACCCTATTTTTTAGACTTTTCACCAAAATTTTCCAAAAAAATTTAGAAAATTTGCATTGATTCAAATATCCATTTTAGAGATACTCAACATACTAGAAAACCAGATACACCTTCTTTAGACCAAACACCTCAAATTTGGGTTTTTCACAGTTTTAGGCCTCAAATTAGGCATTTTTCCAAAGGGTCTACCTCTAGATCTCCACCCCAGACATCCTAACCCCAAAACTATCTTGAATCAAGTTCCCAAACCTCATATTTTCCAGGTCTCATGACCCTAAATTCTCAAACAAGCCTCTAATGCTAAAACCCTCCTTGTAGCCTAAATAACTAGGGTTTTAAGGCACCATTATTGAATCTTCACCTTCCCAGCTGCTCCTATCCAATTTAATTGCTCAGAAACCTTTCAATAGGTCCACCCAAGCTTAAGGAACACTCATTAGGCAATTAACAATGTGGCTTTATCATTTCATAGGTCTGACCCACCATTTTCCAAAGGAAAACTCACATTTCCAGCCCTTCCTTTCATCTTCCAAGCCAAGAGATCACTCTACCACACCTCCTACTTCCAAAGTATCATTACCTACATTCTAATACATCATCCCACTGAGTTACATTTGATGATAGTAGGCGGGATGATGGTTATGCCATTAAAACACCCTCAAACCCTTAAGGCTGTTTAGGGACCTGGTAAGAGAAACTTGATGAATAAAGTCCTTAAAAGTTTGAATCAAACCCTGCCAAAGCACCAAATACAAGTTAAGACATATAACTACTGATACATATAAGAAATCAATGCATATGGAACTTGTATGGCCTACACACAGTAAGGAAACTTAGAAAAACAGTGAAAACTATATTAAAACAGAGTAACTTAAATGTTTATTTCATTCCCTTGGCTTCAACAACACCAACTCAAGCCTCTCAAGGCTTTACATAACATTTCTCAATTTCCTCTAACTAACCAATACCCCCTAACCACTAAGCAACCAAATTTCAAAATATATAACCGTTGGGATTACAAATTTGTTGCATAATGCAACTCACAAATTTGGAACTTTATGACTCTACCCTAATGACTCCATTACATTCAATCTCATATAATTTCCTTTTAGGCTTACAAATGCAATTTGGTGACTCATTTTAATGCAGGAATGCATTGAACCACTAAACATAGGAATTTGTAACTAGGTGATTAGGTGCTCCTACACCAAATGAGTGCTTGTAACCCTGTTGCTTGTTGGTCCTTATTAGAAATTAGTGTCGTAAGGTCAAAAAAATCTAATTCTCCCACACCTAAGACTCCTCATACACCACTCATAGTTATGCAATGGGATAAACAATATCTAAGTGCTAGCCATCAGTCTGACGTGTTCTTTAGATATCTTGAACACTACTCCCTCTAACTATATAGTCGATACCATATCATCCATGAATCCACCAATAAATTCAAGCCACTCTCATGTCCACACTAAGAAATATATATATATATATATATATATATATATATATATATCTATCAATAACGCATCACTGTAAGAGTTAATTATGAACTCCTCAACACCCCAAGATCACTTATAAAACAACAATAACTTCCAAAAGAGAGAAATGGTAGAAATATCATGCTATGATTATGGATACAAGATTGCTAGATTAAATATATGATGTACATATGATGCCTTGCTTATAAACACAAGTTATAAGATATGATTAGTCAAGATCTTGACATGTATCTTAATCTTGTACAATGAGACAACTACCTCAACAAATATTAAATGAATTAGGACACAAGCATTAAATTCAAAAAGATAAGATAAGATCTAGTGATAAATAACACTATTTAGAAAGATTCCCTCATAGGACCTAAGTGGACTTAACATGCAAATATGACCTACTAATGACTAGATAGGTAAAAAACCTATTTAAACCAACACCCCCCCTTAAGTACAACTTAGAGAGTATTATTATGCAAAGATGCAAATATGGGTCTCAACTACAAGGCCATGTTAGGTACCCACGTGCAAATACAATGCATTCTCTCACAAATGAAGAAAAGGAGAAAATATAGTGGGAAAAACTCCTCCCCAAAAAAGAGATAAAATGCAAAATTCTCTTAATGATACATGAGAGGGACAAAAACCCATACAAGGAAAAAGACCCCCAAAAGAGAGACAAAGAGAGACCATTCAACCCCCACTTAATGAGATAACCTGGTGCAAAGAAAAATTGGAAGCACACTGGTGGAGTAACACGAGAACCTTAATCCAAGTAACAAAGGAAAGATGATTATGATGCTAGAAATCTTGGAATCTCTTTAGAACAATCCTCAAATGATGAGAAAGCAAAAATAATCCTAATGCCAAGAAACACTAGAACACTCTCAGTATGGAGCAACCTTGGAATTTGAATGAAGCAACATGATATAGATCATTGTTTTAGAACTGAAAGGAAATGCAAAGATCAAGATTGCACCTTCCCAAGTGACAGTATGTCCAAGTGATCGACCATAATGTGAATACACATAAATCTAAATTAAAGATACTTTGGACTAAACCTGAAAAAATTACATGGATGGCATGATAGAGCTCCTCAATACCTTTCCAACACCACAAGAATCCTGAAAATCAGAGATTGTGTCAAAAATTTATGAGCTCAGGAGCCAAAAATGGAGATTTAATTTCAAACAACAATAAATTCCACCAAACAACAAAATTTTGGAAAATAAACTGCACCACTATAAAATTCACGAATCCAACTTTCTAAGGATATCTCGTTTTTGAAAAATGCCTCTTGGATTGCAAGTTATGGAATTTTGAAAAAATGCTTGATTCAAGCATTAGGGGACAAAAGTTGGGCCCCTGGGCTCTTAGCCCCTAGGTGCCCATGTGATTGGCAGTTGAGCATTGAGTTTTTTTTTTTAAAAATAGCACTAGCCAATAGTGGCTCTTGCATGCCGTTGGTGGTGGGGTGGTGGGACAAAGGCCTCACCACTTGGGACATAAGCCCCCCACTCTACGGTGGGAACTATAGGTTGGGAATGGCCGTGACCAAGTAGCCAAATCTCTCAACCAAACATTTTTTTAAAATCAAGTTTATTTTAATAATAAAAAAATTGTGATGTCAAATCAATTCATATGCCTCGTGATAGACTAGGTACTAACTGACAAGACACTTGGTGTAGAAGTGATGCCAATAGAGAATATGCCTTGAATATTCTGTGACTATACAATGATGTTATAAAATTTTCATGCCATAGTACAATTAGTACAGTATGACCAGGTACAAATTCGTATGTCTATAAGAAAATGCTGCTTTAGATGAAATTTTTTCCTGATGCCCTTGATAAAAAATGTCAAAATTTTATGATTTGAAAATCAATCCTTAGGTTTTTGGGCCTTTTGAACATAATGGGAGGGTCAATTTGGGCCCAAAATACCCTAAAAATTTAGCTACCTCCATGATTTGGCAATTGTAACCCTCAACTTGAAACCCTTGTAGATCAGTCAAAACATAACAAAATTTGATGAAACAAAAGGAAAACCTAACTTTATTTGACACCTTGGATTCAATCATGAGGTCCTTCACACACAATAAAATTTTCAAGCCAAGATAGGTCCCTCAAATTTGGGAAGAAATCTGCAACACTGAAGCTTTGATAACATGTAGGAGCTAATGGTGATCTCCTCAACACCCCAAGATCACTTGGAAGACAACAATAACTTACACAAGAGAGAAATTATATAAATACCACACTATGATTATAAATTCAAGATTACCAAATTGAATATTTTATGTACATTTGATGCCTTTCTTACAAAGGCAAGTTGTGAGATAGGACTAGCCAAGATCTTGACATGTGTCTTAATCCCATACAATGAGACAACTACCTCAACAAATATTAAATGACTTAGGACACAAGCATTAAATTCCAAAAGATAAGATAATATCTAGTGACAAATAACACTATCTAGAAACATTCCCTCCTAGGAACTAAGTGGAATTAACATATAAATAGGACCTACTAATGACTAGATATGTAAAACACCCATTTACACCAACAATCACATATCCAAAAAACTTATCATATCAATAAAATTATAAACAATGGTATATTTATAAAAATAAAAATGATTAATAAAATTTCATTTGGGTCCTTAATCCACCAATCATGATCATAAATATTAGGTGACATTGCAAGAGATTTTATTAAATTTATATATGGCATCAAGGAGGGTATTGCAGTAGCAACACTGCTCTACTCTCCTCTCTCCATATGACTCAACAAGTTAGCTACTATGAGTAGCCTTAATAATATATGGTGTACCATTAATCTCTCCTCTATCAGAATCTACATTCTACTGGTGTTCTACTCCTCAAATGACCCCTATACACCAAGATCTTGTTGTCCACTAGATATGCACCCTTGCTGAGTTGTTAACTCAACAATCTAGTGAAACATGGGATGATATTATAGAGTGTGGGATTTGATAGCTTGAGATAAACCTCCAGCAAGGGTTGGCTCCCTTGTTACTTCACTTGACTCAACCTATACTACTACTACTACTATTATGCTAAGAAAAGGGGTAGGAAAAAACTTGAAATGAAACCTAAACTCTAATAAGGTGATGTACCAAATTTCTATTATGATCTATACTACTATTTTCTGACATATAATTATTCAATGAATCAACTAGTTTTAATGCATGAATTCAAGTGTTTCACATACTCATGCATTATTATTTTGCAATATGGTTTGAATATTTAATATTTTTTAAGGAAAAATAAAGAGTTTTTCACAACTGATAACTATTTAAATTCACTACACAACTCACAACCTATATAAAATATACGTTTTCTACCTATAGTTGATGGAATGATACATATATTAGAGGATTTACATGAAAATCACATAAATATGCATCAATAATCACATTGCACATAATGAAATATAGATTGAGAAAGAAAAACTATTGTTTTGTTGTTGATAAAAGTGCCTTTAACAATAGTACACATCTGGAAATACTTGAAATAGTTTGACTAATGATGAAATTACATTGCTATTTAGTCATAAAATGATTAGTTTTGAGTTACAAAAATAATATTTTCTATTGAAAGAGCACTAAAAAGCTACAATACTTCTCCAAAATTTATAAGAACTAACTCTAAACTATGCCTAGGGTTCTCCTTATGCTTTACAACAACTTCCCTTCTTTTTGTTGCTTCTACAACAATCCCTACTTTTTTGTTTCTTCTACAACACACTTTCTTTCTTTTATACTACTTATGCAATGTATTTCCCCCTTTTTCTATTACTTTTGTAATGTGTTGCCCTACTTTTCTATTGCTTCTGTAAGGTGCCCTACTTTTCTATTACTTTTGCAATAAGTTGTCCTACGTTTCTACTACTTCTGCAACATTCTAGGCTAGAGAAGCAAATGTTGTTTCTATGCCACAAATGAAGGCTTCATCATTGCAATAACCAAAAAAACCTAGACTCCCTCATGCAACATGGATAGGGTTTGAAACTTAAAAAAAATGAAACAAAGCTCATAATTTTCCCTCTTTGGTGTTAGTACCTAGTAAGAAATAAAAAATAATCTTATTTCATTTTTCTTTTTCTTCTATTAGTGCATAAGACTCCATTTTTCTTTTGAATTGAAAATTTAGCCTTGTAAAACTATCTAAGACTTCCCTAATAGTTATTTGGGCTAATACAAGGTAAAAATATCAACAATTTTGGCGACCTTTGCTAGATGCTTGCTTGCTAAGCATCTAAGATGAGTATCCTTGCATATCATTTGGGCATAGGAGTAAAAATAATTGAAACATAACTCAAAAAAACTTAACTACCAGCTACTAACACCTCAAAACAACAAACTAAATACCTAATCTAGACAACAAACTACTCAAAAGAAGACTAAAAAACAACACCCAACTAAATGTGCATTCAACACTTGGAAAAAACATAAAAATTGTGCAAAACAACTTATTAACTTGAAAGACCTATCCTAACCTAGACTAATCAATAGAAAAAATTGTTAAAACAAAACCATTAACTAGTTCCTTGAAATAACTTCCTTGTATTTGATACTTGCAATGTTTCACATGTTTATGAGCAACTAAGAGGAGGTGAAAAATGATATATGTTTAACTAGATGTTGCAATATATCTTTAAGAATGAAAAAACCCCAATCATCTCTTCATGTTGACCATACATACTATTATTTTGGAGTCGACATGTAAGTTGGATCTACTCTTTTTTAGATGCAACTTCATATTTAGCTTCCTCTTCAACTACAACTTCATGCTTGGGTGCAAGCATGAACTATGGTATATTATTGGCCTCCATCTTGGTGAGATTTATGATAGGACATCCTTGTGAAAGGATAAATTTCAAATCATCATTGCTGGTTTCTTTCTTATGAACTACTTCTTTATCACCTTGTTGATTAGAATGCTTTACTTCATGTGACTCATTTGAGGGAAACATAGAAATTTATACAATATATTCTTCCTGCTCGTAATTTTTCTCTTCAAAAGATTCTAGTTTGATATCTAAAGTTGAGAAAAACACCTCTAAGTCATCCTAAAATAGGTCTTCTTCAACCTCTTCTTTACTTTTCTACATGAGAGGATTGATTTTTACTTGATAACAAGTTTCTTGAGGAATCATAGAAGCATCAAGGTCATCTTCTTGAAGTGGCAGTTTTAATTTTTAATACCATGTTCATCTTGACCAAAAACCTTGTTTGTGTCAAATTTTCCATTTTACAAAACAAGGCTATCCTCATTTTCCTCCTCATAGACCATCACCTTATCATAGTGATTTGTATCTTCCAGCTACTCAAAAACTTGGCTTGACATTGACATTACTATGCTCTCTTTATCCTTGTCAAAAAAATAAGGAATCTCATCAAACCAAATTGTATACTCCTCATTTTCTTCACTTTCTTTTTTCTTAATGTCTTGTTGTTCCAATTCTACATGCTCATTTTTTTCTTGCTTGTTATCTTTCTATCCCAACTAATATGCTGAAATAGATATTGATACAATTTCCTCATCTTAAAAAATAGGATTTCATCAAACAAATCAGTAAAAAAATCATGTTGAACACCTCTTACTTTCTTTTCAACTTGTTGTCCTATTTGATTATTCTCATCATCTTATTACAACAAGTTTGATTTTTTCTTTTCTATACCACATGAAGGTTCATCAGCTACAAGTTTCTCTTCTTTTACCTCAAAAAATATTACTTTTTCTCACTAAACCAATTATCTTGATAAACAATAGGTCCATCTTTACAAAGGTAAATAGTGGTAGAGAAAGAAGCCTGATATGGTATAGGATTTTGCAAAATTGGTTGAATTTCTTGAGATAGGAAAAGTTCTTGAATGGGTTGTTCTTGAGGAATATTAGGCTGATCTTGCTTAGGTTCAAGGTTTTGCAAATGGTGAAAACTCCTAAAACTCAAAATTTCAAACTCAAGAGACTTATCTGAAAACTTAGGAGGCTTAACTTGGTTGAAGCTAGGAATTTTAGATTAAGGAACATCCTCTTTTTGTAGGATGATCCAAAGTGTAAGAATCTAATTGGGCTTCCAATATTTGTACTTGGGAAAGAAATATCTTCATTTGTTCATGTTTGGCAGCAATCTCTTTTGTAAGAGAATCCTCACATTGCTTCCTCTATGTATCTCTCTTGATGGTGTTGGTAGGCTTGGTAAGACGACTCTTCATACTTCAAATTAAATTCTTGTTATCTCTTGATATTGTCTATCTACTTATTGTATTCTAGCAATATGCTTTTGATGTCACTAATCTCCATACTATTAGAATTTTGGGGATGACTAGGAAAGTAACAATGCTAGTTTGACATAAAAATGGTTTCTTGAGGCTGATTAAAAGAATGCGAAGGCTTCCAAGAGGTTTGAGCTGGGGTGGGAGGGTGGAAAACATATTGATAATTCCTGTAATTTGTTGTGGTAGGGTTATTTAGGATAAAATCAATAGTTTTTTCAATTTGATATGGATGGTAGGAAGGTATATGGGTAGCACTTTCATGAAATGGAGATGGAAAAACATATTTTCCATGAAACTTTGACATGTTAAAATATTCAAAAATCTAGAAATATAATTATAAATTCTTTGAAATGAAAGAAAATTGGATTTTTTTTCTTTATAAACTAAACATACCAACACTTAGTCAGCTTGAGCCAGTAAATTTGAACTTGGAGTCACTAGGTGTGTGAATATATTGCCTCCAAATATAGAAATTATTGACATATACACCAAATATCAGCAATAAAAGGATAAATTGTGAACTATAATAGTTCAAACAGTCCCACTAGTCATGACAAAACTATTGTCAACTAGATATGCACCCTTACTGAGTTGTCAACTCAACAATCTAGTGAAACATGGGATGATATCATAGAGTGTGGGCTCCGGTAACTCAAGATATACTTGCAGAAAGGGTTGGTTCCCTAGATACTTCACCTAACTCAACCTATACTACTAATGTTATGCTGAGAAAAGGGGTAGGAAATAACTTTAAATGAAACCTAAAATTTCATAAGGTGATGCACCAAATTTCTATTATGACCTATACTAATATTTTTTGACATACAATTGTTAAATGACCTTGGTAGTTTTAGTTGACAATTTCAACTATTTCACATACTCATGAATTAGTATTTTATAATAAGGTTTAAATATTTGATAGTTTTGAATGAAAAAGAAAGATTTTTCACAATTGATTTTTTTACATTCACTACACAACTCACAACCTACATAAAATATATGTTTTCTACCTCTAGGTGCTGGAATGAGACATATATTAGAGGATTTTCATGACAATCATAGAAATATACATTAGTAATCACATTGCACACAATGAAACATAGATTGAGAAGACAAAAATACTGATTTTTTATATAAAAGTATCTTTTACAATAGTAAAAATATAGAAATACTTTAAATATTTTGAATAATGATGAAATTACATTATTGTTCAGTCATAAAATGATTGGTTTTGAGTTACAAAAATAATATTTTGTTTTGAAAGAGCTCTAAAAAAGCTACAATAATTCTCCAAAAATTATAAAAAATAACTCTAAGTTGTGACTTGGGGCATCCTTATGCTTTACAGTTTCCCTTCTTTTCTTCTACTTCTACAATGTGTGCTACTTTTTGGTTGCTTCTACAACATGCTTTCGTACTTTTCTACTTCTTTTGCAACGTGTTGCTATGCTTTTCCACTACTTTTGCAATGTGCTACCCTACTTTTGTGCTACTTTTACAACATTCCCTACTTTTCTCGTGCTTCTGCAACATGCTTCATTGCTTTTGTACTACTACAATGTTCTATCCTAGAGCAACAAATATTGTTTCTATGCAAAAATAGAGGATTCTTCAATGCAATAAAAAAAAACCCTAAAATACCTCATGCAATGTGGATAGTGTTTGAAACTTTTGAAAATAAAACAAAGCTCATACTTTTCCCTCTTTGGTGTTAGGAATTAGTAAGAAATGAAAATTAATCTTATTTCATTTTTCCTTTTATCTTTATTAGTTCCTAAGAATCCAATTTATTTTGACTTAAAACATTAGCCTTGTAAAACTCTCTAAGAATTCCCTAATGGTTATTTGGTCCAAGACAAGGTAAGAATATCAATAAATCTATCATAAAAGTCTCTCATTTTTGCAAGTAAATATAGCAGTTTTGTTTCATTTGAGGTAGGATAGGATTTTGGTTTTTAAATTAGTTATTTTATTTAAACCAAATTTTTTCTTTCGCTACAATGGGTTCCTTGTATAGCACCCTCTCTCAATTTTGGTTAACTCTAGACCATTTGACTATGCCAAGAATGAATACATTCTTGCAAAAAATATCATTTATAGTAGTGTAAATGTGTTGACAAGCATATTTTTTCATTTATGTATCATGGGGCCAAATTAATTGTGCCAACATGTCATGATTGGTGCGTGAATTCTAGGGGAGGTCTCAATTTCTTCCTTGACTCTCCTAAACCTTCTAGTCTATATTATTTTGTTGCAATCTCTTAAGAGGCACGAGAGAGAAAAATACTAGTCCATGAAAGAGTAGTTCTTGGAGTTCATGACACCTAAAATTGTTCCCTCTAGACCTACAAGTGGATAAGGGGTTCCTCCACAATAACCTCTATCAAGTTTTGTCATGTCAACATTGTTTAACCATGCCAAGAACAAATCCATTCTTAAAAAAAGTGTCAATTGAGAGCAGCGTAAATATCGCAACAAGAATATTTTGCATTTTGTTTGTAGGTAGGTAGGTGAATTCTAGGGGAGGGATCAATTCATTCATTGGATCTCTTGATCCTTCTAGACTAAATTATTCCTAGGCAATTCCGAGAGAAAAATAAATCAATCTATGATGGAGTAGTTCTTAGAGTTCATGAAACCTAAAAATGTTTATCTAGATCTATAGGTGCATATGGGGTCCCTCCATAATAAAGTCACTTTTTTATTATCATATTAATACTATTGATTGTGACAAGAATGAATACATTCTTGTAAAAAGTACCATTTAGGAGTAGTATACATTTTCCAACAAGCATATTTTTATAAGTTGTGCATTGTAGAATATATCAAAATGTTAGGGTGGGTGACTGAATGCTAGAATAGGCCTTAGTTTGTTCCCCAAGTCCCCCAATCTTTCCAAGCTACATTAATCTAGGGCAATCTTTCAAGAGCACTAAGAGCAAAAACCTGCAAATCTACGACAATAGTTCTTGGAATTTTTGACACCTAAACATGTTTAATCTAGAATTAAAGGTGGATATGGGGTCCCATTAAAATAACATATCTCATTTTTTCAACTCCAGAGCATTTGACTGTGCCAGGAATGAATGTATTCTTATAAAAAAGTGACATTTGGGAGCAGTGTAAATGTGCCAATGAATTTTTTTTGCATTTTGTGATTTTTTTGGTTGAACTCAATACACTGGAACATGTTGAGGTGGGTGGGTGAATGATAAGGGAGCCCTTAATTCATTTCTCAAGTATCCCTATCCTTCTAGGTTACATTATTTTGGGGAAGTTTCTTAAGAGTTGTGAGAGGAAAAAAATCCCAATCTATGACAAAGTAGTCCTTGGAGTTCATGAAACCTATCAATATTACATCTAGACCTACATGTAAATACATGACGCCTCCATAATCAAAATTTTCAATTTTTTATGTTGAAACCTTTTGATCATGTCAAGAACAAATGCATTCTTGCAAAAAGAGTTTTTTGATAGCAATGTAAATAAGCTAAGAATCATATTTTGTGTTCAGTTTATCATGGATCCAAAATGAATATGATAACACATTGGAGTGGGTGGATAAATTCTAGGAGAGGCCTTGGTTCATTCCAAAAGTATTTTGATTATTTCAGGCTACATTATTTTGGGGCAGTCTCTTAAGAGCCTTAAGAGCAAAAACTTGCCAATCTATGACATAGTAGTTCTTAGAGTTTGTGACACCTATGAATGTTTAGTTTGGATATATAGGTGGATATGGAGTCCATTCAAAATAAAATATCTTATTTTTTCATCTTGACACTATTTAACCATGCCAAGAACGAATGTGTTCTTGCAAAAAGTATTATTTGAGTAGTGTAAATGTGCCAACAAGCATGTTTTGCATTTCATACATAATGGGGTTGGCCCAACTATGCCGAAAAATTGGGGTGGGTAGGTGAATTTTAGGGGATTCCTTGGTTTAACCCACAAGTCTCTTGATCCTTCCAAGCTACATTATTCTAGGTCAGTCTCTTAAGAACCCTGAGAGAAAAACATTGCCAATCTATAACAAAGTAGTTATTGGAGTTCATGGAACCTATGGATGTTTTGTCTAGACCTATAGGTGGATATGGGGTCCCTCTATATACACTTTGTTTTTCAACTTCATACCATTTTACCATTCTAAGAAAAAATAGATTCTTGTAAAAAATGTCATTTGAGAGCATTGTAAATGTGCCAACAAGCATATTTTATGTTTTGTGTATTTTGGGGCTAAAACGACCATGCCAACACATTGGGGTGGGTGGGTTAGTGCTAGGGGACGCCTTGTAATTTTCTCTTGGTCTCTCATTTATTCTAGGGTACATTATTTTTGGGAAGTCTCTTAAGATCCCTAAGATTAAAAAACTTTCAATCTATGATGAAGTGGTTCTCAAAGTTCATGGAATCATAAGTGGTTATTTTTAGACCCATAGGTGGATATGTGGTTCCTCTATAGTATGATATATTAGTTTTAGTAATCTCCAAACCATTTGATAATGCTAAGAATGGATGCATTCTTGTAAAAAATGTCTCTTGAGAGTAAAGTTGATGAGGGCTACACTGCCCAAAACCCTCACAAATCACACTAATAGATGCCAACGCAAAAGATGTGAGATAGAAAAAAAATAACTCACTTTCAATTATTTTTATAAAATGAAATTATAGATTCAAAACTTACATGCTACAACCTCATGGGCTTGATTCATTACAACAAAATCAACTCTGAAAAACAAAATATATTATTCAGAGCTACAATCTACACTAATGGAGCCACCTTCTATAACCCCCACTTATCCCTTTTTATTTACCCCAATACTCGCACTAGAATGTTCTAGAAAGTGTAACTTTCCCTTTTTCTTTGGTGCCAAAATTCGCCACCATTTGATTTCTTGCGTAGGAAGATATTTTAATGAAATTCAATTTTTAGTGGGTCAAATTCATGGGGCCATAACTTTTGATCCGGGTGTCTGATTACTATTATAGCATATCGTTGGAAATCTCTTGAAAAGATCTACAATGTGAACCATTGAAGATTGGTTCATTGAATTTTTGAGCTGTTTTAGGGCCTCTAAGGTTTTCATATTTGAATTTGAAGTTGCATTGGAGAAATTTCCCAAGATGAAAACTTTAATATCTCCCAAACCATGTAGGGTATTGAGATGATTCTTTTGCAACTAGAAATGTTTTTTAGTTATGCTCCTTGGGATAATTTTTTAGGTCCATACAAGCTATTTAGGCTAACTTACTAAAATAGTAAGTGACCATTTTTCACCTTTTTGACTTCTGACTATCTTACACCCCTTAAGTGCCATCATGTGACTCAAAAAAACTTAAGAAAATAAGGAAAAACATTTTTTTTTGGGTGATGCAACATTTCCCTACACCACTGGATGCTCCTATATCAGACACCCAAGGTAATTTGAAAAGTGACCTTGTCACTTATCACGAGTTAGAGGGAAACCAAGATGGTTAACCTCAGCCTCAAGCAACCATGATGAATCGTCAATAGGCCTCCCTCGCCACTTCACCAAGTACTCTGCATATTGCCTGTTTCTTGTGCTTCTACCCATGACTATCCAAAATTTCTTCTATCTCTTTCTTTTCTGAAGTAGGTGCTGGAATATTCCACCGTGTTTCCATTATTTCTTCATCAATTCCTCCTTCATGATATTCTGTTAAATTTGAGATGTTAAACATAGGTTAAATATGAATTCCATCAGGAAACTCTACCTCATATGCATTTTCTGAATCATGCTTCTTTAGGATCTTGCATGGTCCAAACTTCTTCATCTTTAACTTGATGTATGTACCAACTGGAAACCTTTCTTTTTGAAAATGAACCATGACTTCATCTCCTACTTGGAACTCCTTATACCTACTTTTTTGATCTTCCTTAGCCTTATATTGTGAGTTTAAATTATTGATATGTTTCTTCACCTCTTCATGCAAATTCTTTAGGTTCTTAGCAAAATTTTTATCCTCAACACTAATCTTCTCCCCTTTATCCATCTTTCTCAGTTTAGAAGTAGTTCTTGGACTAATCCCATACAAAATCTAGAATGGTGATTTACCGGTGCTCCTGTTGATAAAATTGTTGAAAGAAAATTCTGCCTATGGTATAATCAAATCCCATCCCTTGCTTGCTTATCTCCTACTAAGAATCTTAGTAGGTTACCCAAAATATTGTTCACCACCTCCATTTGTCCATCAGTCTTTGGATGGTGTGCAGAACTGAACTTCAAATTTTTCTTCAACTTCTTCCATAATGTCCTCCAAAAATAACCAAGAAATTTGGTATCTCTTTCTAAAAGTATATTCTTTGGTAGACCATGTAGTCTCACCACCTCTTAGAAAAACAACTCTGCAATATGAACATCACTGGTCTTATGACATAGAATGAAATGTGTCATCTTTGAAAATATATCCACCACCACAAATATGGAATCATGTCCTATCTATTTCTTTAGAAATCCAAGAACAAAATCAATGCTAATGTCCTCCCATGGCCTCTTAAGTACATGTAATGGCTGATACAATCCAATATTCTAACTTGTTCCTTTTTCCATCTAACATACTCTACAACTCTGCACAAAATTCTTCACATCTTGCTGTAACTGTGGCCAGTAATAATTCTCACTTACAAGAGCAATGGTGTTATCTCAATCAAAATTTCCATCCAATCCTCCATTATGATTCTCCTTGATTATATTCTCTCTCATAGAACTCCTTGTAATGCACAACTGGCTTCCTCTAAACAACACCCCATCTTGGATTAAGAAAACCAACTATCCCATCCTATCCAATGTAACAGGTTCCAAACAAGCCTTCCAAGCTTATGCAAAGTCTGGATCTTCAGGATACAAACTCTTGATTTCATTGAACCCAACAACCTCTGTATTCATCTCTATCAACAATTTTTTCCTTCTACTCAAGGCATTTGCAACTCTGTTTGACCTTCCACTCTTGTGCTTCAAAACAAAAGTATAACTTTGCAAAAACTCAACCCACTTTAAGTGCCTTTGGTTTAACTTTCCTTTACTATTGAGATATTGTAAATATTGGTGATTAGTATATAAAAAAATTTCTTTTGGCAATAAATAGTGTCTCAATTTCTTCAAATCTTGAACTATAGCATGAAACTCCTAATCATCGAAAGAATATTTCTTCTTAGCATCATTCAACTTCTCACTAAAATAGGCAATAGGCTTACCTTCTTGACTCAAAAAAACTCCTATGGAAGTGCCACTAGCATCACAATCTACCTAAAAGACCTTATTGAAATCTGGAAGTGCCAAAGTAGGTTGCTCTGTGACTTTCTTCTTCAACATATCAAAACTCTTTGCTGCTCCTACAGTCCACTTAAAATCCTTTCTATCCCCTCTCATTGCTTCAGTTAGAGGTGCACAAATACTACTAAAACCTTTGATAAAATTTCTATAAAAACTTTCCAAACTATGAAAAGATCTCACCTCTATAGGACTCCTTGGTGTAGGCCATTCGACAATAGCTTTCACCTTCTCTGGATCGATCTTAAGACCCTCTGCCGAGACAATAAATACCAGATACACCAACTCTCTCTTCACAAAACTACATTTCTTCAAACTAATCAAAAAATTCTCCTCCCTTAGCTTCTCAAAAAATCTTTGGATATGCATTAGGTGCTCCTCCAATGTCTTATTGAAAATCAAAATATCATCCAAATAAACAATAACAAATTTTCCTAAAAACTCTTTCAATACCTCATTCATAAGCCAGATAAATGTGCTCGGTGCATTGGTTAGCCCAAAAGGCATGAATAACCACTCGTACAAGCCCTCCTTGGTTTTAAAGGATGTCTTCCATTGATCTCCTTCTCTAATCCAGATCTAGTGATTTCCACTCTTCAAATCTATCTTTGTGAAGTACTTAACTCCACTCAAACAATCCATAATGTCATCCATTCTCGGCAAGGGAAATCTACACTTGATGGTGATCTTGTTGATGGCTCTAGAATTTTTTACACATTTTCCATTCCCCATCCTTATTTGGTGCTAGTACTGTAGGTACTACACATGGACTCAAACTCTCTCTAATCAATCCCTTCTACAACAACTTTTCACTCTCTACTAGAGTCATACAATGAGCTACCTTATTCGATAAACTGGCTCCAAGAATCAAGTCCATTTGATGACTAATATTTCTTACTGGAGGCAAACCTTTAGGTACGTTATCAGAAACAATATCTTGAAACTCATTCAACATATCAAAAAACTCTACAGGTACCTCATCAATATCCTCTTTATCAACTCTAGGGATCAATGCAAAACACATATGCTCATGCCTCATACCTTCTAGGAAATTTCTTCCATCAACCAAACAATTTCTTGCATTACTGCATACCTTTTCCTCTACTTCTTTTAAGGGCTTCAACTTATGAAAAACTCCATCCTTTGTCAAGGAATAGGTGTTGGCATGTCCATCATGTATTTCTCGATGATCAAACTGTCATGGTCTGCCTAACAACATATGACAAACATCCATAGGCATAATATCACACAATACCTCATCATGGTAATTTCCAATCTTAAACTTTACCAAACATTGTTCATTTACCAAAGCCTTATGGTCCTTTTGCAACCAAGCAATCCTGTATGGATTTAGATGCCTTCTCTCTCCAACCACAACTTACTAACCATCTCTTTTGAAACAAGGTTATCAATACTACCTCCATCAATAATAACATTGAAAAATTTACCTTCATACTTACATCTGGTGTGAAAAAAATTCTTCCTTTGAGTCGATTCCTTCTCCTCATTTAGCAAGGCTCTTCTAGTAACAATAACCTTTCCTCTTTATTCATCCTTAGAATGTGAAGACTCAACATATTCATCTACATGTGCAACTCGTGCATTACCATCGGGTCTTCTATTTTTCCTTCCTTGAAGTTGAGGGCACTCATAGGATCTATGTCCTTCTCCACACTGGAAATAGGTGATGAGCCTAGTTTTTGGTCTAGTTATGGTAGAATCTATAGCCTATTTGCTCATAGATGTCATGTATTTTAATGCTTAAATGTTGGTATTTGCATAATGTTTCCCTCAAACCATTGACATTTGACATTACCCTATCTCTGTAGGCTTTAATGATGTTTGGCATAATATGTGGGTCATCTATGTTGATTTTGCATGTGATTAATGAGTGTTTCTTAGAGTGGTTATTGATGTGTAGTTATTATGCATACTAATCGTGGACTGCAAACTTAATACATCAAGTTATGGAAGACACCACTAGCTGGGCATGCACCATAACATCCAGCTGAGAAGCCACTCCAGGTCAAAGGCAGCTAGCAGCATAAATTCTTCATGCAACTAGATGTAACTGCTTTGCAGTGGACCTTAATGATTGAGCATGCATGGGCATTACTGTTGTGCTAGATTTGCGCTTGACTTGCATGTTTGACCAGATTCCATGCATGCGTAACTGCTGCCACTCCACTTTCCCCTATTTTCCCTAAATGGCATCCTCCCACTCGTGGAGTTGATTGCCTTGTTAGCTGTAGTATAAGTAATAAGTTGATGCTCCTTCTTTGGAGGTTTCTTGATTCTACATTGTACTCTCATTTTAGTAATACAGATACATTACTCTTTGTATGCATGATTTACAGTGAATGAAAATCAAGTTCTGAGTTCGAACATCTAAGTTTTTGTTAGTTTAGAGGATACTTATCCAAGAGGGCCCACTTGGTGAGTAATCCATTCTCTTAGTTCAAAATTAGCTTAATATTACTTGCCATTTGATACTTAGTTTGAAATATGGCATTGACTATTCTTGTGATGCAGAGGGTTAGGGACTTTGAAAGAAACACAAAGATTTCAAGGATTAAAGGTTGCAATCTCAAGCTATCTCCCAGGCACCCTAATGGAGACAAAGCTTAATAATGCACTAATCGCTTGTATGCTCTCTTTATGGACCCAAACCCTTGGAACACCCTTAAGAGACTTAAGAAACTTGTTTTGAATGATTTCAAAGCCCAACCCTCTGACTTAGACACAAAACCAAATTTTCACCTTAACTAGGCTACTAGCCAACTAGGCCTCTAGCGAAGGATTTTTGACTTTGCACTCAAAATTTCCAAAGGAGCCTCCAGTATAATGACTTTTTCAGATGTGGTTTGTGATGAAAAAAACATATCCAAACCTTGATATCACTTGCTTAAGAAAAACCCTTCCAAAATCTGCTGTCTCCTAAAAAACTAGGCCTAATTAGCCCACTTTTCCAAATCAACCCCTCTTTAAACTCAACCCCTGACCATGAAACTTTCAACAGTCCCTTAAAATGACTTAAAACCAAGGATTCCAAGTTTTTAGACCTCTATGACACCTCTAACATGCTCAAACACAAAACCCTCCTTAACTTGCCTCAAAACTAGGGATTCTTGAAAACTAACCTTCCAATCACTTCCAAAACTTTCTCATTGACTCTACACCATTAGGAAAACATATTTAGTCTATCCCAACTCAAAAACATGCCCCTCATTAAGGCAGATCTTCTGCTGATATACTCTAGCCTCCAACTTCAAGCACTTTGCATTGTGAAATCTTGGTGTACACCTCAATATTCTTCTTCCCTGCACATTAGTTTGTTAAATATGTATGTTACATGTTAGGAATGATCCATTTCACAGGTCACAGCAGCATTCTACCTTGAAATGGATCAATCATCCATGAAAACCACCAAAACTAGTGAAAATTTTGTGTTATTCTTGAGGATAGTTAGCAATATGTTACAAAAACTGATTCCTAACGTCTATCAGATCATTCAAGAGGTTAATTGAAAGTAAATATAGGTTCTTAAACCATCCAATTGATTAGAAATTCAAAAGGAATCAATAGATCATCAAAAAGACTTAAGAAAATGCAAGAAAACTGTGTTTTTTCACTATTTCCTGTAGCAGTCCGTACAGTCACTTCTCCAAAAGCCCAACCTCTGTACAAATGAATATTTTGGGGTTATAAACCCATTCCCCAACTTCCCAAACTGTTTTACATTGATTTTATTCCATTAAAGTGCTTAAACCTCCTAAAACCTATTTACCCACCTAAATTGAAATTCAAAAATTTGAATTTACAATCTTGAAATTTATTAAATTCTATTATCTAAAAACCATTGGATCTTCAATATCCAACCTTATTTGACTTAATTAAAGCATTATATTACTAATCAAACCCCTAGAACATGATTGTTCCATTTACATTGAAATTTGGTCCTAGGATCCTTATTTAGGACCCTTAGGACTTTTGACCTCTTTAATGTGTTCACCCATTCCAAAGGCCATTATAGGCTCCAAGATATCATAATTGATGCTTTGAGGTGATTGATAGGTCTTCAAGACCCCTGCATTCTCCTGTCTCCTGAAGAGTTCCTTGAAGAGCTTGGGTGCCCCTGCACTATCCTGCAACCACTAGAAGTCTATTTTGTGTCTGTTCCTGCAGCCAAAGTAGACAAAGTAGTTCCTATTTGTTGCTTAGATCTTTCATTCTTACTTTGCATTTCAGTTTAAGCATAGTTATTGGTGGATGTTCAACATTTTCTTTATTTCCTTTCAGCTATTTACTTTCAACATTGTGTTTCTTAGCTGTAGAATGCAATGACTACTTGAGCCCCTAGTGCACATACAATGCTGACCCATTTCAAGTTCACATCCCTGGATTGACAGGTTAAATGCACCTTCATGACGGTTGAATGACTATTCAGGTTAGATGTCAAATCTCTGAGTCATGGCTATAAGAGCCTAGTTATGAGATCATTGTAGGAGGCCGACATTTTTGGCACTGTTTCTAGGGATGGTGTCAAGCTAGGAATATTTTGGAGTCATTGGTAGCTTGGTTGTAGTATCTTTGAAATTTTTTCTTAGCATACCCTCGTATAGGATGTAATGACCCTCCTGATTCTTTACCAATTTTTTTAGTGAGCTGACTAATAGTGAGTGATACCGCATGCATAGAGGAAGGAGAAGGGATGCTTATGGGATATTTCTTCCTAACAATCCTCGTCTATTCCAGTTAGTTGAGTACCAGAACTTATCAGAAGAAGAAGATCCACACCCCTTTGTAGACACATATCCTGATTTGACTAGTTCTGAAGTCTCCTCGGAAGATCAAAATCAGCTTGAGAACCCCTTTGTCTTTGAACCACATCAAGCATGCATGGGTGATGCAAATGAGAATAGACAAAACCAACCAACCTTTCCTTTCCCCATTGCCCATTAGAATGAAGTTGAGAATATTAAGAAAATTCTTGCCTAAGTACTCCCCAAGTTCTATGAACTTGTGACTGAAGATCCTGATACTTTCTTATTTGAATTTGACATACTCTGTAGGAGTTATGATTATACTATTGATGCCCATAGGCTTAAGTTATTTCCCACCACTTTGAAAGAGGCTTCATTAAGATGGTTCATAATCCTAGGCAGAGATACTGTGCAAAATTGGGAAGATATGAAGACAAAATTCCTTGAAAAGTACAAGGAATACTGCAGGGGTAGTGACATGAGAGGAGGAGACATTTTTAGGATGCAACAGAAGGAAGATGAGAACCTGGAAGACTACATTGCAAGATTTCTATTTTTCCTACAAAAAACTCCACACCATGCACTTAAGTTTCTTTTCCTAAGATGAATCAATGATGGTTGCACTGATGCTTTGAACCTTATGGTAGGAGGAGATATCTCCCAAGTTCCTTGGGAAGATATCAAGAAGATATGCCATAATTACTCTAGGACAACTTCAAAGAAAGGGAGAGCTTATAAATCATCCATGGATAAGTCAACTACCGGTGGAGTTTCAAGAATGGAGATCACTCATTTGCTGGTAGACTTCAAGCAAGATATTATTAGCAATCTAGCTACTCAGCTAGATACACTTCAGGTCAAAAAAAAGCAAGAGCCAAAAATGATGTTGACAGAGTATTGTCCTCACTATAGACAGAAGAAGGACTACAAATGTAATATGGTCGCTAACCTGGAAAGTAAGCAGATTCCACCTGAGTTCAAGCCAATTCAAATTGAAGAAGACCAAGTCTACTATGTTGCATAGAGGAAGCCTTGGGCTCCAAGACAAGGTATGCCACCAGACCCACTATCCTATGCTAGACCATATTTTAACTCTTACCCATCTGGAAAACAATGGAAAACCCTATATCCACCCAGTTATGGAGGATATCCACCATAGTCTTGGTGTAACCCTCCAAATGCTTGGCCTAACCACCGGATTCCACCTCAGTGGCAGCAACCTCAGGGGAATTAGCAATAATTTCAAGGGCACTGGCAACCACCTCCAAGAAATTGGCAGCAAACAAATCAATGGAGAGGAGGGTAGCAATGGCCTACCCAGAATACCACTTACATGTAACCACCTTCTCAGCCCTGACAACTTGCTATAATGCCTCCACCCGCTAATCCAAGTCCTAATGCACCTAAACCAACTTAGCTACCAGCTCAGCCCACACCCAATCCTAATAATAAGCCATATCAACATCCTATATATTCTTCTGATTCAAAACAATTTCTTGCATATGCTGTGAGTGTAAGTGATATTCATTTGCATTTAGGAACCAAGCTACCAACCCCTTCCAAGCCTATCATTATTGAGCTTCCTGTGGAAGAGGAGGAGGAGCCTCTAAATGATCCTATTAAGCCAAATGCACCTAAAAGTCTTGAACCAGTCCAAGCCAAACAAACCAAGCAAGAACCACCATTTCCTTAGAGATTGGAAGTTGCCAAGAATAAGGAAGAAAAGGAGGATACTACTTTTGACATCCTAGATCAGCTAAAGCATATATGCATTCAAATACCCCTATTTTAGGCCATAAAAGATGTTCCAATCTATGGCAAAGCCATTAAGGAAGCTTGTTTGAAGAAGCCAAGAAGGAAGAAGAAAGACCCAACTATAGTTCATGTGGTGGGAAAACTAGCTGATATCATGTTGGGAAAAGTGACTATTCCTAAGTATAGTGACCTAGTCAGTCCTGTGGTAGCAGTTGTCATAAATGGGATTCAAGTGAAGAATGCTCTGATTAATTTAGGGGCAGCAATCAATGTAATGACCAAAGACATCTTGCAACAACTAAATATTGCAAGCATGAGATCTACTCCTACTGTCCTGCAGCTTGCAGATAGCTCTACTATTAAGCCTGATGGTGTAGTGGAGGATCTTATGGTAGTGCTAGACTCTTGGGAATATTTAGCATATTTTATGATTCTTTCTCCTAAGGCCACACTAGGTGGGTATCCCATTATCCTTGGAAGACCTTGGTTGGCAACTGCCAATGCCTATATTGGATTTCAATCAGGTGACATGACCATTTTGGATGGAAGGAGTACTAAAAAGTTTGTTCTTTATCCACCTGCTCAGCCATCTCATGATGAAGAAGATTTTGTATGGCCACAAGTTGGTGAAGAGGCCGAACTTATGATGCTAGGAAAAATATCTTTCATGCAGCTCTGAGATGAGGATGAGGTGTTGATTAACATCATTTAGAACCATTATGGAGTGGAGGACACATAATCTTCTACTTTAGTTAGCACATTCCTGCCTGTTCTTCCTGCAACCACTGTTTCTGCAGACATTTTTCCTACAAATGTTCTTCCTGCAGCCACTGTTCCTGTAGAAACTGTTCCTACAACAATAGGTACGTTCCATACATTGATTCCATATGAACTAAAGGTACCATGTGTTAATGAATCAACCATGGTAGAATTAACTACACAAGTATAGGTGTCAGAAGGAAAATATTTGAATATTAATAATAAATTGAGTGAAGTGCAACAACTGTTGTTGGAAAATCTATTAAGAGCCCATCAACATGCATTTGCATGGGATTATCATGACATGAAGGGACTGGATCCTAAACTTTGTACCCATATAATTTATATTAGAAATGATTGCACTCTAGTAAGATAGCTACAAAGGAGGATTAACCTTGCACTAAGAGAAATTGTGAAAGGAGAATTGCAGAAATTGCTAAATGCAGGATTTATCTATCCCATTTCAGATAGTCAGTGGGTGTCTCCATTGGTGATTGTGCCAAATAAAGGAGGGAAGTGGTGAGTTTGTGTCAATTACAAAAAACTTACTGCTGCGACCAAGAAATATCACTTTCCTTTACCATTCATTGATAAATTTTTAGACACACCTGTAGGAAAGCAATACTTCTCTTTTCTAGATGGATTCATCGGCTACAACCAGATCCAGATTGCACCAGAGAACCAGGAGAAGACCACATTTACCTATCCATGGGGGACCTATGCCTATTCGGTACTCCCATTCAACTTGTGCAATGTACCTGCAACCTTCCAGAGGGTAGTCATTGGTCTATTTTCAGACATTTCTCATTATTGCATGGAGATTTATATGGATGACTTTACTACCTATGGTGTTGATTTTGATCAAGCATTGGAGAATCTGAAAAGGGTCCTACAAAGATGTGAGGATCAAAACTTGTCCTTAAATAGTGAAAAATGCTTTATGGTGATGCAAGAGGGTGTAGTTCTTGGCCACTACATCTCCCATAAGGGAATTCAAATAGATCCTGCAGAAATAGAGGTGATCACTAATTTTCCTATGTCTGCAAAAAAAAAGGATGTTAGAAGTTTCTTGGGTCATGCATGATATTATAGGAAATTTATCAAATACTTCAGTAAGGTAGCAACACCGTTGTATACCCTTCTCACTAAGGATGCTGAATTTCAATGGATTGAAGCTTGTGACAAAGCATTTTTTGCTTTGAAGGCAACATTGACAAATGCTCTTGTAATTAAGGGACCCAATTGGGAGCTTCCTTTCCACATTCACACTGATGCATCAGATTATGCCATAGGAGTAGTCTTAGGACAAAGAGAGGGAGCTGTTGAGAATACTATCTACTTTGTCAGCAAAAAATTGCAAGGAGCTGAATTCAATTATACTGTGACATAGAAAGAAATGTTGGCTGTAGTTTATGCATTGAACAAATTCAAACATTACATAATGGGCTACCAAATCATTGTGCACACTGATCATGCATCCATTAGATATCTCATGAATAAAACTTTGATCATAGGGAGATTGGAAAGATGGTTATTATTAATGCAGGAGTTTGATATAACTATTGTAGATAAGCCAGGAAGAGCTAATGTTGTTGTATATTTTCTTTCAAGGTTGACTACATCAGAAGACAACCAACCCATAGATGTCTCTTTTCCTGATGAGCATCTATTCTCCCTCAGTGTACAAATACCTTGGTATGTTGACATAGCCAACTACTTTGTCACAGGTAGAGTGCCTTCTCATTTCTCCCCACAAGAGAAAAGGGCACTCATTTAAAGATCTTTTCCTTTCTCTTGAATTGCTGGATGCTTGTTTTATACTAGACCTGACCATGTCATGAGAAGATGTGTAAGAGAAGATGAGACTTATGACAATTTGCATGTATTTCATAATGAACCATGTGGAGGACACTTTGCAGCCAAAAGATCAACAATGAAGATCTTGAACACAGGGTACTACTAGCCAACATTCCACAGAGATGCAAGAAGGTATACTGGAAAATGTGATAGATGTCAAAGAATGGCCAAACAAACTAGATCTGATGAGATGCCGTTGTGCCCTTAGATAGTGATCACTCCATTTGAAAAATGGGGATTATATTTTGTGGGATCAATTGACCCTCCATCAAATGGTAAGTCTTATATATTAGTATACATTGATTATGTAACAAAATGGGTAGAAGTAAAGGCCACGAAGCATGCAAAGGATAACAAAGTTGTAGAGTTTCTTTATGAGGATATTTTCACAAGATATGGAGTTTGCAATTGAAATAGTGACTGATCAAGGGCCAAAATTCACATCAACTCTTGTTGCAGCACTGGTGAATGAGTACAATATCAGGCACAAAAAGTCTACTCCTTATCACCCCCAAAACAATGGCCAAGTTGAGGTGACAAACCAAGAAATTGAAGCCATTATGATTAAAATGGTAGCTATCCATAGGAAAGATTGGGAAAATAGATTACTTGAAGCTATTTGGGCCTATAGGACAACATTAAAAACAACTACAGGCTTCACCCCATTTGAGTTGCTGTATGGAATGACAACTATGATGCCAATTGAATTTGAACACAAAACTCTATGAAATATAGTGGATTTAGGAATGGAGATTTCTGAAGCACAGAGAGAAAGAATCATGCAACTAAATGCTTTGGATGAAATAAGAAGAGCAACCTTGCAACATACAAAAGTAGTGCAAAATTAGAGAATCAAGTGGCATGATAGATTTATCAAAGACAAGAAGTTCAAACTAGGAGATTGGGCCTTGCTCTATGATTCAAGATATCAGGACAATGCAAGAAAATTTCAGACGAGATGGCTAGGACCATATGAGATTGTTGAGGTCTTTCCCAATGGAGTCATCCAGCTTACCACCATTGACCCTATCAGGTTCAAGTTACTTGTCAAGGATCATTGCCTTAGGTTATATCATAAGCCAACTTCTAAAGAAGAATTCCTGCAGCAATTCATCCAGCACTTAGAGCTTCCTACAGTTGAAGGCGGTGGACCTAGTGTCCCTCCTTCAGCCTAATTGAGGTACGTGATTTTCATAATAAATACTTTCACTTATGTGGAAGTCCATTTCTTCGTTATCTTGCCTATCCACCCATCCGTACCACCTTTCTCTCTCTTCCACCACCTCATCTTCATTCATTTCTCAATCCATTTTTCAACAAGGTGAGCATTACTTTATCCATGCTCTTTGCAGTAAGTCTTCCACACATTCAGGTATGTGTGCATTAATTGCTATCTTTAATCATTTTTTAAGTACACTCATTTAATCACTGTATGTTAGCATAGGTATTCACATAAATGCCATCATTGTTTGACAATCACCACTCCCATCTCACATGTGTGGACACATGTCCAAATTTAGGTTGGGGGGAGGGAAACGAAAAAGATGCAAATATTTTATTGTCCATGTGTCAAACCATATTCAGCTGCATCCAAATTTTAAAATGAGCTGACTACATGAGTGAAGTGACAGTAACTGCAGCCGCGAATTCTTCCTATCATAGTTTCCCTTTATCACTCCTTTTCTTGCTATTATTTCCCTATCCTAATCTTGAGTTGCAAGCAAGAAGACAAAAAAAAAGAAAGGAAATCCAGTCGACGCAGATACTGCAGGGAAGTGCACTTGATTTTTCAGAAGGGGAATTTCATAAAAAGTTGAAAGAAGTTGTAGAGCATTTGTTTGAGTGCAGACAATGGGAGGTGGGTTAGTTCGAAACAACCCACGGTGCATGATATTTTATTGTAGGATGCACAATGCCTAGCTGAATTTCAAAACTGTGGATGGATAGATTACTTTTTGAAGCTGGATGGTTTTGATGAAGGCATTGCCCTTGAATTTGACCATACATTTTTAGAAGGAAAAGCCACAATAAAAGGGTTAGAAGTCGTAGCAACAAAGGAAAGAATTGCAAAAGTTACAAGGTTATCTACTGATGGTGAAAATTACCCTATTTCTAGAGATGCCAGGTCAGCCAGGGCTAAATTCGTAGAGCGAAATGATCCCCCATTGACCATAGACAAGCAGGGCACAAAAAGAATGTCTCTGCTCGAGCCATGGAAGTAGATAGATGTGTATGTTATCAAATACATTACTTGTGAGGGCCACCAATCAAACTTGCATTCTATCCACTTCAAGCTTTTGAACCACATGAGGCACGGGAGGAGGATGAATGTACCCAATGTGCTGTACAATCTTCTCTCAATCATGGCAGTCGAGACCTAGAAAGGTAGGGATAATTCTATTTCCCACCATTGCTTGATTAAATTGCTAGTTGAAAAATATCAGCGTGATGTTTTTGGAATGAATTGGGAAGAGTTTATTAAGGTTGATCAAGATTATCGCCAGGAGGAGTTTGTTGATGTTGAACATTTGCCACCTAGGGATACACCTTGATCTCGTAGGTCTAGCAAGAGGGTAAGCATGGTGGAAGCCATTCCTAGTGCTTCAACCTCTAGTGTTGGCCCTAGCATGAATCCTCCTACAACAAAGGAAACCATTGAAATTAGTTCTTTTGGAACAAAGCACTTAGAAAAAGAAAGTTCTTCCTCAAATTTTGACAATGAAGTTCCACTCGAAACCCTCATGAAAACTAGGGCACAACAGAGGGAGGTAGAAATAAGAAAAGGAAAGGTTAAAACACAGCTTGTAGAAAAAAATTACCAAGTCCAAAAAAGAGAAAGGATGATACTATTCCTCTTGTAGCCAAAGGAAGATGTGGAGGACCTCCCAGAAAATCAAGACTAGTCGGGATTTTGTAGGAAATCCCTAAACCTGATGAGACCCTGCATGAGGACCCTGGAGCTCTGATGGAGTAGGAGCATGTTGAAAAAGAAGAATAAGAAGACATATTTAAGGGAGAAACAAACATAACACTGGCTGATCTTGCTAGCATTGCAGAGGAATTGGAAGGAAATCATAACATCCTATAGCATGAGAACGAAGTCCTACAACAACAATCAGGACCAGAGTAGGAGTTCCTACAGCCGCAACAAGAACAAGAGACCCTACAACAAAAGGAAGAAGAAATAACACCCTTCCAGCTGGAGATAACTGGACAAATAATGCCATATGAGGAGCCGTCATCAACAAAAAGATTGGTAGGCATTCATAATCCTCCTGATTTTTTAGTTCATGCAGAAATTTTGAATCTTTGGAAAAAAATACAAAGGAGGGAGGAATAATTGAAGAAGGAAAAATTAAAGTTAAAGGAAGAAATTCAAAAGAAGGATGAAGAAGTTGAGGAGAAAAATGTAGAAATCGCTACCCTGAAGAGGAGGGTAGATGATATGGCAGCTTTGGCACCAAAGATTCTAGAATGTAGAGAACCCCCAAGGGTCCATGCTCTGCTCCTAAAAGAGAAGTATCTCTCTTTTAAGATGTCGAGACTTGCCTCACGTTTAAATCCTTCTATTGATACCCCTATGGAATTTTTCAATGCTTATAGGATTGCCTCCCCTAAAATTAAGAATTTTTTATGTGAATTTTATTTACATAATTATGCTGTCACAAAGGACCATGAGTGGAACCCACTACTGTATGTTGGAGATGTTCAATTGAGAGCATTCATGTCTTGGGTGCAAAATGAAATTAGTTGGGGTCAACAACATGGTGCTTATAAACAATTGGAGTATGATATCCCTCTACATGTTAGAGCTAAATCAAGTAAGCCAAGGGATATTTATAGAGAATGGCATAAAATGTTGCTTAGACCGAGCTATGGAAATAGGATTATGCCTTGGATTGAGGCGGTTTACATTGAGTATGAGGTAAAAATAGTAGAAAAAGAGGAAATTGTGAGGAGATGTTTATCCCAGAGATGGAATAGTTTGACTGATCAGTTGAAACAGGCTGAGCCTCATTCCATCCACAATTATGTTGCAACATTAAAAAGAATTGAGAGACACATTCAGATTGGAAGAACTCAGGGACGACATTGGCTTCCCCTAACGTTTCAACCACCCATGCTCATGTGGCCCGTTCCAAATTTTAGATTCTACCAGAGTGATATTTCCACAAAAAGGAAAAGATGGGATAGATTTGATAGATTGGGAGGATTCTATTGAGATCCTAACTCACGCACTACAGCCACTGATGTTGGAAAAATCTCAATTGAAAATTATAGAGCTTTGACCAAGCAGAAGAACAACTCTTCCCCTACTGGAGGACCGACAAAAAGTTAGGTTGGGGGGAGTGATGAGCCTAGTTTTTGGTCTAGTTATGGTAGAATCTATAGCCTATTTGCTCATAGATGTCATGTATTTTAATGCTTAAATGTTGGTATTGGCATAATGTTTCCCTCAAACCATTGACATTTGACATTACCCTATCTCTGTAGGCTTTAATGATGTTTTGTAGAATATGTGGGTCATCTATGTTGATTTTGCATACGATTAATGAGTGTTTCTTAGAGTGGTTATTGATATGTAGTTATTATGCATACTAACTATGGACTGCAGAATTAATACGTCAAGTTATGGAAGACACCGCCAGCTAGGCATGCACCATAACATCCAACTGAGAAGACGCTCCAGGTTAAAGGCAGCCGACAACAAAGATTCTTCATGGAACCAAATATAACCACCTTGCAGTGGACCTTAATGATTAAGCATGCATGGGTGTTACTGCTGTGCTGGATCTGCACTTGACTTGCATGTCTGACCGAATTCCATGCATGCATAACCACTGCCACTCCAATTTCCCCTATTTTCCCTAAATGGCATCCTCCCAGTCATGGAGTTGACTGACTTGTTAGCTGTAGTATAAGTAATAAGTTGATGCTCCTTCTTTGGAGGTTGCTCAATTCTACATTGTATTATCATTTCAGTAATACATGTGAGGAAAGCTAGATGTAGAAACAACTCTCCTAATGTCAAAACCTCAGGGAAGAATGCAAATATACTTTTAAATTTTACAATTACAATCCAATTAAGATGCACTTGAAATAGATAACATAAACTGAGTATTTGACAAACACATATGAACACCAGATTTATGTGGGAAAACCCTTATGGGAGAAAAACCCACCACACCAAGAGAAATAACTTTGTATTAAAGTAATGGAGATTACATACAAATATTAGACTTATCTTTTTGATGTCATATTACAGCAGCTTTCACAATGATCAATCTTGTTACAGAACATTCACATTACAGCCTTCACAGAATAGAATTCATCCACTAATACAATTCAAACTGATACTACAACTGTTGATCGAACCAACCATCAAACCCATGAGCATCTGCAACTTCAAACTATATTCATGTCGTTCCCTGTCTGTCAAACTTCCTCACAGAACTGCCACAATGGACTGTCTTCCAATGGTTCCCATTCGGCTCTTCTGATTGGTTGAATACTAGCCACGTAGATGGTCATCTCTCGGTCAAAAGAGTTCACATTGTATCGACATGTCGGTGAGACACAAGAAGTGTCTCCCCGATGCCCAAAGGCTTCATATTGATATTGCCAAGAGTTCATCACTATCGCTAGGATGTTACCCCGAAGTCTTAAGTGATATCGAAACCACCGACATTCATTTCATTCCTATCGACAAGAGATTTCTCATCAGCAAGACTCATATCGCTATTCACAAGTCACTCCGACCTCAACATTTCTATCATCAAGACTTACCGCTCGCCAAGAGGTTTCATCGAGACTTCTCAAGTTACACTGAAACACCCAACAGTCGATGAGACTTATCACTATCGCCAGGACTTCACAGCGAATACTTCATGTTATTCCAAAGTGCTCAAACGGTCGGTAAGACCTACCGCTTTCACCAGGAGATCATACCGAGTGCTCACAAGTCATATCAACAACAAAATTCTTCATTGCTAAGACAAACATCCATCGCTGAGACTTTACTTCGAGATCTTTATGTTATATCGAGCACTGAACGATCGGCAAGAGAAACATCCTTCGGCAAGACTTCTTATTGAGTCACCTCATGATATACTGATGTATACTGTCGGCGAGATAAAGCAACTATCGCTAGGAGTTCTTAGCGAAGCCTCCATGTTACATCAAAGACTCCAAGTATAACACCATCGGTGAGACTTCGATATTCGACGTGACATCATATCGAAACAAAAACTTCTGGTGAGAGTTTCCTCGATGACTTCAAACTAAATGCCATCGGCGAGACAAAAGCTATCGTTAGGACTTCACACCAATCTAAGCCTTTCGGCCAAGGGTCTCCCTGATATACGATAGAATGGCGTGTCATCCAGAGATCTCCACGAGCGGTGAGAGATTATACCGAAACTTCTTGTAATAGCGATAGGCTCCAAAGTAAAAGCATTCGGTGTGACTCCTGCAAGGTCACAGCGACCTGTACTGTTCAACAAGATTCAAGCTGCTAGTCGGCTAGACCCAAAACATGTCACACCGACTTGGCTCCAATGGAGGTTTCAGCCTATGATGACTGAGGCATATATTTCCAACAATCTCCCACTTGACGAAGATCACACAGGCACCTCTAGAGCACAATGAGACTTACTGAAAATCATGGGGACTAAGGCCCATTGAACTGGCACACCACCTGAACTTGTCTCTACTCACTAGCTTCGTCAATGCATCTACAACATTCTCTAGAGTATCAACCTTTTCCAAACTAACCTTTCCATCCTCCACCATATCTCGTACAAAGTGGTACTATACATCTATATGTTTTGTCCTGGCATGGACAGTAGGATTCTTTGCTAGACAAATTGCACTCTGACTCTCACAAAAAATAGTTATTTTCCCTACATCAAAACCAATGTTAGAACACAAACATTTTAACCAAACTGCTTCTTTACAAGCATGTGTAGCTGCCATGTATTCAACCTCTATAGTGGACAAAGTGACTATAGCACTGCACCTGAAAATGTATCCACACAAAGCCAATCAGAATCCACATAGAAGTCCTTGTGATTCAACCAAGTTCCCATGGTAATATGCCCTTCAAAACTCTCTTTATAGCATCCCAATGTGTCCTTCCAGGATTAGGCATAAACCGACTAAGAACTCCCACTACTTGGGAAATGTCTGGCCTTGTACAGACCATTGCATACATGAGACGCCAACCGCACTAGCATAGGGTACACTGGTCATGTCCTCCATCTCAATAGGAGATTTTGGACAATCTTCAGATAGCTTCGTTCCCTGCAAGACTGGAACAACTAGCGCTTGCAATCATACATGAAAAATCTCTCTAGAACAGTCTTGATATACTTACTGACTGAGCCAAATTTTTCTACTATTCCTGTCCCTGGTTATCTCCATCCCCAGAATATACCTTGCTGCACCAAGATCTTTCATTTCGAACTTAGTAGACAACTGAGACTTAAGATCAAAAATCATTAGCTTACTATTGCCTATGAACAACATATCATCAACATAGAGAGCAATAATAAGAACTTGATCACTTTCAGCTTTATAATAGACACAATGATCAGATTTTGATCTCATAATTCCCAAAGACAATACAAAAGTATCAAATTTCTGGTACCACATTCTAGGTGACTACTTTAACCCATACAAAGACTTCTTTAATTTGCAAACCAGTTTCTCTTTACCTTTCTCAACAAAGTGCTCAGGCTGGGACATATATATTTCTTCTTCAAGATCACCATGAAGAAATGCTGTCTTCACATCCATTTGTTTGACCTCTAAGTCATATGCTACTGCAAGTGACAAAATAAATTTGATAGACGTCAGCTTAGCTACAGGAGAAAAAATTTCCCCATAATCAATTCCCTCTACTTGGGAATAACCCTTCACAACCAATCTCGCCTTGTACTTTTCCACACTACCATCCAGACCAATCTTCTTTTTAAATATCCATTTGCAGCCAACAACTTTTCTACCTTTAGGCAAGGGCACCAGACTCCAAGTATCATTCTTTTCTAATGATGCCATCTCTTCGTTCATGGCTTCCAACCAAGAGTCTGAATCAGACATTTTAAATGCCTCTTTTATAGTCCTAGGCTCATCAGTGTTAGAAATTAAAGTATAGGCACAAGTAGAATCTATCAAAGAGAACCCATACCTATCAGGTTGTTTTCTTTCATGGGTTGACCTCTTCACTTTCTGAGGCTGAGGTTCTTCTTCTTCATAACTTTCAGAATTGCTTTAGCTCTCCTCAGTTTCAGGTACATTTTGAATTTTCAATTCCTCTTTATCTGGTGTAGGAGGAATTCCAACTACATCCTTATTGTTTTCTAACTTTGTCTCTGACTGCAGATCCAAGGTAGAAGGCTTCAGCTCATGAAAGATTACACTTCTATTGTATACAACCTTCTCCATATCAGGATTCCAAAGCTTGTATCCTTTTATGCCAGCGCTATAGCCAATAAAAATACATTTGACAGCCTTGTTCTCCAACTTAGATCTTTTCTCATACGACACATGAGCATATGCCTCACATCCAAAAGCTCAAATATGTCTTAAAGAGGGCTTCTTACCAGACCACACTTCCAAAGGTGTCTTCTCAACAAGAGAAAAATTTGGAGAATGATTAATTAGGTAACATGTAGTAGATACAGCCTCAGCCCAAAACTTCTCCTCCAAGCCAGCACTACTGAGCATACTTCATGCTCTCTCCATCACTGTCCTATTGAACCTTTCTGCAACTCCATTCTGCTGTGGAGTATAAGGTGTAGTCTTATGTCTTTTAATCCCATGGTCTTTGCAATACCTCTCGAATTCATCAGAGCAAAATTCACCGCCATTATCAGTCCTTAAGCATTTAATTTTTCTTCCAGTCTGATTTTCTAAAAGGTTCTTAAATTCCTTAAACCAACTGAATACTTCTGATTTACCTTTCAAAAAATAAACAAATGTTCTTCTCGAATAATCATCAATGAACGATACATAGTATCTTGATTTAGACAAAGAAGAAACATTCACTGGACCAAACACATCCGAATGAATATAATCTAGCAAACCAGAAGATTTATGAGGACTGGAATAAAATGAAACATGGTGCTGTTTTCCATATATACAATGCTCACAGAATTCAAATTCAAGGTTACAATCTTCAAGCCCCTCAACCAGGTTTTTGTTCTTCAAGGTTTTTAAACCTTTTTCTCCTATGTGGCCTAGCCTATGATTCCAGAGCATAGTCTTCTCTACTGGAAGTTTTACTTCCATAGAGTTTACATAATTAGGGACATTTCCCTCTTTACCTCTATTCATAGCTTTCTGTGACTTTACAGAGACATTGTTGCATTGAACAACATGTGCATCTAGCTTGTATAGGGTACCAATTCGAGCACCTCTAGCCAGCACCATAGAACCTCTAGTCATCTTGCAACCATTTCCAGAGAACGTGACTTGCACTCCAATATCATTCAGCATACTTAGAGAAAGTAAGTTTCGAAGCCAGACCTAGTATATACATTACATTATTGATTCCCTTCACTCTGCCATCAGGGAATTGGATTCTAACTCTTCCACGGCCAAAAATTTCCAAAGTTGAATCACTTGCCAAGTACACCTTTCCACCATCGTATTCTTCATACTTCGTGAACCAGTCTCTATGAGATGTCATGTGGAAAGATGCTCCAGAATCAATCAGCCAGACATCATCTGATGCCTGTGTAGCCAAGGATGCAATGAAGGCGTCTCCATCACTGTGAGAAGAATCATTGTCAGAAGAATACTTCTTCTTCTTCTCCTCTTTACAATCCTTTCAGACATGACCAGGTTGCCCATAATTCCAGCACTTCACCTTAGACTTCTTTCCAGGAGACTTCGATCTCCCCTATGATTTTGATTTTGATTTCTCATCCTTCTTCTTTCCTTTCTCTTTCGGCCTTCCTCTAACAACAAGGGCCTCCTTCACCATCTCAGAAGATTTCCTTCTCATCTCTTTTGACAGCAAAGATGCAACAACATCTTCCATTTTGAAACTGGATGCTGTACTCCCAATAGCCATCACCAGATGATCCCAAGAGTCTGGCAAAGAACACAATAGAAGCATACAACGATCCTCTTCTTCAGTCTTCACACCAAAAGATGTTAACTGTGCAATCAACATGTTGAATGTGTTCAAATGATCAGCTACAGACCCACCTTCCTGCATTCTCAAACTATACAACTTCTTCCTTAGGAACAATTTATTCACCAAAGACTTCCCCTGATAAATAGATGCCAGTCTCTTCCACAAGGTAGATGCAGTCTTCTCTTCATGCACATTGAGAAGAACAGAGTCTGCCAAACAAAGCCTTATCAGCCCCTTAGACTTTCTATCTGCAAGGTCCCAATCTTCTTGCTTCATGCCTGTAGGTTTCGCTCCAGACACAGTAATCCAAAGATCACGATCAACCAATAGATCTTCCATCTTAAGTTTCCACAACTCAAAATTGCTGCCATTGAACTTCTCTATTTCAATCTTTCCTGACGTGCTTGCCATCTCAATCTGTAATTAGAAATTGACAAACTTCTACAAGACTCCCACTGAACAGAAATGACACAAAAAACCAAACGTACCCACAAGGATAACACAACTAGCCAGGCTCTGATACCACTTGTAAGGAAAGCTAGATGCGGAAACAACTCTCCTAACGTCAAAACCTCAAGGAAGAATGCAGATATACTTTTAAATTTTACAATTACAGTCCAATTAAGATGCACTTGAAATAGATAACAGAAACAAAGTATTTGACAAACACATATGAACACCAGATTTACGTGGGAAAACCCTTATGGGAGAAAAACCCACCACACCAAGAGAAATCACTTTTTATTACAGTAATGGAGATTACATCCAAATATCAGACTTATCTTTCTGATGTCATATTACAACAACTTTCACAATGATCAATCTTGTTATAGAACATTCACATTACAACCTTCACAGAATAGAATTCATCCACTGATACAATTCAAACTGATACTACAACTGTTGATCGAACCAACCATCGAACCCACGAGCATCTGCAACTTCAAACTATATTCATGTCGTTCCATGTCTGTCGAAAATTCCTCATAGAACTACCACAATGGACTGTCTTCCAACGGTCCCCATTCAGCTCTTCTGATTGGTCGAATACCAGCCACGTAGATGGTCATCTCTCGGTCAAAAGAGTTCACATTGTATCGGCATGTCGGTGAGACACAAGAAGTGTCTCCCCGATGCCCAAAGGCTTCATATCGATATCGCCAAGAGTTCATCACTATCGCTAGGACATTACCCTGGAGTCTTAAGTCATACCAAAACCATCGACATTCATTTCATTCCTATCGGCAAGAGATTTCTCATCGGCAAGACTCATATCGCTATTCACAAGTCACACCGACCTCAACATTGCTATCGACAAGACTTACCACTAGCCAAGAGGTTTCATCGAGACTTCTCAAGTTACACCGAAACACCCAACAGTCGATGAGACTTATCGCTATCACCAAGACTTCACAGTGAATACTTCATGTTATTCTAGAGTGCTCAAACGGTCGGTAAGACCTACCGCTTTCGCTAGGAGATCATACCGAGTGCTCACAAGTCATATCAACAACAAACTTCTTCATCGCTAAGACAAACATCCATCGCTGAGACTTTACTCTGAGATCTTTATGTTATATCGAGCATCGAATGGTCGGCAAGAGAAACATCCTTCGACAAGACTTCTTACCGAGTCACCTCATGATATACCGATGTATACTGTCAGCGAGATAAAGCAACTGTCACCAGGAGTTCTTAGCAAAGCCTCTGTATTACATCAAAGACTCCAAGTATAACACCATCGGTGAGACTTTCGATATTCGACGTGACATCACATCGAAACAAAACCTTCCGACGAGAGTTTCCTTGATGACTTCAAACTAAACGCTGTCGGCGAGACAAAAGCTATTGCTGGGACTTCGCACCGATCTAAGCCTTTCAGCCAGGGGTCTCCCTGATATATGATAGAATGGCCTGTCGGCCAGAGATCTCCACGGGCGGTGAGAGATTATACCGACACTTCTTGTCACAGTGATAGGCTCCAAAGTAAAAGCGTTCGGTGTGACTCCTGCAAGGTCACAGCAACCTGTACTATTCAACAAGATTCAAGCTATTAGTTGGCTAGACCCAAAACATGTCACACCAACTTAGCTCCAATGGAGGTTTCAGCCTGTGATGACTGAGGCATATATTTCCAACAATACAAATACATTACTCTTTGCATGCATGAGTGAATGAAAATCAAGTTATAAGTTCGAACATCTAAGTTTTTGTTAGTTTAGAGAATAGTTATCCAAGGGGGCCACTTGGTGAGTAATCCATTCTCTTAGTTCAACATTAGCTTAGAACTACTTGATGTTTGATACTTAGTTTGAAATTTGGCATTGACTGTTCCTGCAGCCAAAGCAGACAGAGCAGTTCTTGTTTGTTGCTCAAATATGTCATTCTTGCTTTGCATTTCAGTTTAAGCATAGTTATTGGTGGATGTTCAACATTTTATTTATTTCCTTTTAGATATTTACTTTAAGCATTATTTTTCTTAGTTGTAGAATGCAATGACTACTTGAGCCCCTAGTGCACATACAGTGCTGACCCATTTCAAGTTCATGTCCCTAGGTTGACAAGTTAAATGCACCTTCATGATGGTTGAATGACTATTCAGGTTAGATGTCCAATCTACGAGTCATGGCTATAAAATCCTAGTTATGAGATCATTGTAGAAGGCTGACAACAGGTTCCACAAAAGTCTCCTCTTGCCAGTCCTCATCCAGATCTTCCTCTTCCTCTTTGGTCTCCATTATTCTGATCACGAGGACGGTAGGTGTTATCTCCTTTCTACTTTTGGCTACTACTATATCCTTCACCCTTCATTTTATCCTCATTTCATCCTCCATATGACCATCCACTAGCCTTTCCACCATGACCCCCACCTCTTTTCTTACTTTCAAATCTTCTATTCAACTTTTCTTTTACCTTCAAAGAAAAATAATATGCATCTTCAATGGTAGACATTCTTACCAGACCCAAATCTTCTTGAATACTCAGCGTCAACCCATTTATGTAACAAACAACTTTCTCCTTATTGGCCTCATAATGACCTGTTCTGATCAAGACAATATAATTCTTATATATACTCCTTGAGAGATTTTCCCACTTGTTTCAACCCTTGCATCTTCAAAAAATCTAGCTCATAATCCACAGGAATGAATTGTCTTTTTAATTTGTCCACCATACAATCCCATCTTATTATTTTCTCTTTTCCTCTTCGATTTATTTCTAGTTGTACCTCTTTCCACCAAATATTCACATGATCCCTTAGCTTGGTCTTTGCAAATTTGACCCTCTTAGGATCTTCCACCTCCTCATACTCAAAGTATTCCTCCATATTGTTGATCCAATCAATCAACTCTTCTGGGTTAAGATTTCCAAAAAATGTAGAAACATTCATTTTTGGCCTTTTCCCAATCTTAGAGATGGCCTTAAATAATCCGACTTGCTTTGGATCTTCAACTTGTTATTTTTGAATTGTTCCTCATTTTCAGCTTCATCTTCACTTTGATCTCCTCTTCTTGGTTCAAACCCTCGATGTAGCTCCTCTTGTAGTGCTTGAACTTGTCTCAGCAGGGCTCTAAAACCCTCTTTTGGTACAACATTCCTTCCACCACCATGGTTTCTTTATAGAGGCATTTTGATCACTTTTCTCAGAAACCCACAACCACAAGTCCATTTGCAAATTGCCTTACATTCGACTATCCGTTTACACACTCAAGAAAACTTGCTCTGCTACCACTTGATGAGGGCCACATCGCCCAAAACCATCACAAATAAAAACAATAGATACCAACACAAAAGATGCAAGAAAGAAAAAAAATAACCCACTTTCAATTATTTTCAAAAAATGAAATTACATATTCAAAACTTACATGCTACAATCTCATAGGCTTGATTCATTACAATAAAACCAACTCTGAAAACAAAATATATTATTTGGAGCCACAATCTGCATTAATGGATCCACCTTCTATAACCCCCACTTATCCCTTTTTATTTACCCCGATAACCGCCCTAGAATGTTCTAGAAAGTGTAAATTTCCATTTTTTTTTGGTGCCAAAATTTCCACCATTTGATTTCTTGCCTAGGAAGATATTTTAAAGATATTCACTTTTTAGTTGGGCAACTTCACGGGGCCATAAATTTTGATCTGGGTGTCTAATTTGCTATTAATATAGATCGTTGGAAAGATCTTAAAGAGATTTACAACGCCGAACCCATCAAAGATCGGTTCGTTGACTTTTTGAGCTGCTTTAGGGCCTCTAAGGTTTTCATATTTGAATTTGAAGCTGCATTGGAGAAATTTCCCATGACGAAAAAATTTAATATCTCCCAAACCATGTAGGGTATTGAGACGATTCTTTCATGACTGTAATTTTTTTTCAGTTCTTCTCCTTGGGGTAATTTTTTAGGCCCATACGAGCCTATTTAGGTCGACTTACTAAAAATAGTAAGTGACTATTTTTCACCTTTTCTAACTTTTGACTGTCTTACACCCCTTAAGTGCCATCATGGGACTCAAAACAACTAAAGAAAATAAGGAAAAGCTTTTTTTTTGGGTGATGCAAGATTTCCCTACACCACTAGATGCTCCTGCATCAAAAGTAAACCTGCCAACAATAATATTTTGCATTTTATACATCATGGGGCTAAACCAAATGTTCCATAGCATGGAGTTGGGTGGGTGAAGGATACTAGAGCCCTCAATTTATTCCTTGGGTCTCCTAATCCTTCTAGGGTATATTGTATTGATGCAATATCTAGTAAATTCTTGCCAAAATTTTGCTTGTCTTCTCTCTTAATTTATGGAACCTAAAAATATTCTTTCTTGACCTACAAGTGGATATAAAATCCCTCTATAGTTCCCTATATTAGTTTTGGTCAAATCTATACCATTTGACCATGTGAACAATGAATGCATTCTTACAAAATGTGTCATTTGAGAGCAGTGTAAAGATGTCAATATGCATATTTTTTCTTTCACATATCAAGTGACTGAACAACCTATTCCAACATATTCATTTGGGTGGGTGAGGCCTTAGTTCATTCTTTGCATCTCCTGATCCTTTTAGGATACTTTGCATCAAGATAGTCTCTTAAGATCCCAAAGAACAAAAACTTTCCATTTTTCCTACCTACTCGCTCAATTTGTGGCACCTAAAAATTTCTCATTTACACCAAGAGGTGAATGTTATGTCCCTCTATAATAGGTCCTATCTCATTTTTCTCAAATCTAGACGATTTGACCTCACCAACAATGAATTCATTGTTGTAAAATATATCATTTTAGAGTATTGTAGAGGTGTCAAAAGGAATATTTTTTATTTCACACCTCATGGGACTTAAATGAATAGTATAATACATTATGTTGGGAAGGTGAATGATACTAGAGGCCTTAGTTCATTCCATTAGTCTATTGATTCTTCTAGGCTACACTACACTGAGATAATCACTAGGGACATCTTCTTGTAGGTCAACCACTATAAATGACCCAATAGATAAGTTTCATGAAATTATTCAACATGATTATAGTCTTACAATTACCATTGATGATAACCATGGGTTTTCTAATCTTACATTCTTCTTATCCATGAAATAAAAACAAGATGAACCTTTACCTTTGGACACACAATCCATAGGATTTCTTGAAAATGGTATTGATGTTGGTGATCAATCCCACATGCATGGTGAATCTATTGCATAGTATAATATGTGATATATATCTCATAGGAATGTGTTACTACAGAGGACTTGATGAGAAAATAAATAAATTAAAAAAAATAACTTATGGGATTTGAGTGAATATGAACAAATCAAATCTTATGGTGGTGATAGACCCAAGTCTCTATAAATGATTTTAGGCATAACATTTACCTTTATAAAACATAATCATTTCTATTTGATATGAGGATAATAGTATTATGACTAAGTATGAGGATTTTATATACAATCTAGCTACAAATTTGTACAATTTGCTACCTTTTTTAAGTGACCATGAAGAATGGCATGAAGTAGCCATTTTAACTTGAATTCTTGATGGATATTCACACTAGGAAATATTTTGCAACTCATTATGCACTTGTGAGATATGTGAGTTTGGACAATTTAAATTTGATCTTAAAAGTGCCTATAATGGTATGCATATGAGATGGAATTGAGTGAATAGATTTTAATTCCCCATTTATTATGACATGATGACTAATACATATGCTAATATGTTACATGTTGGAAGTTTTTATTAGGGGTTTAGTTTTGTTCATCCATTCCCCCATGATGCATATGTGTAATGTAGTGTTCTTTATAATGCATTGGTAGATTGTATTTCTATGTTCTATTATCATGGTCATGGGATAACAAGGTGCATGAGGTGGTAATTTTTTTATAAGATGATGATCCATGTGGTCATGGTGGTGAGATTTTGTCCTTTTTTTGAAACTAGAAGTCAATTAATCATTTATGTGTATCAACAAGTCTTATAATCATTATCTCAAATGGAATAATAGTAGAATGAAGAACATAAGACAAAAAATAATCACATAACATGTGTAAAAAACTACTCACCTAAGATTTTATTTTATAGAAAATATAGACAACATTGGAAAAATAAATATGTATTCACAACAAAATAATAGGCATACAATGTTATATGTTAGTAAAATAATAATATATATAAAGGAAAGCCATATAGGAATTCAATGTTATATTTTAGTAATAGAAAAGTATATGTACAAGAAATCCATATTAACTTACAAAAATAAATAATATAATTAGTCCTTTGGATTGAGATGGAAGAGTTGTCAACTCTTTATTTTTCAAGTATATGGAGAGGCAAGAAATACTTATTTATTTCTTTCTGTCAACTCTATTTTTTTTGGATGTCCACCTAATGAAAAAAATACACAATGACATATAAGTGATTAATCACTTATCATTAGATAATAATTGATCTCAATCATTGATTGCCTCACCTCTCTTCATCCATCTAAGGGGAAGGTGCACAAATTGGAGTTGTGACCCCTTGTAATAGGCATCAAGAAAAATAAATAGAATACATATGAATATAATTCAAATTTACACTAATAGAAATGGGATAAAACAATAAATAGAATACAAAATTTACTAATATGGAACATACCTTTGTCAAAGTCATTGAAGATAAAACTAATATAGTAATGCCCACCTCCATTGTGCCATGAATATCAAAAAGAGTTTGAACTAATGTCATCATCTAAAAATAAAAAAATTATTATTTTATACAAATTACCTAACATTATTTACAAACATATTAATTAAAAATAGTTAAACTTACCTTAGTGAAACTTGAATGACCACTCCCACTAATAGGTCCTAATGTTGAAGGTCCAAAATCCAATTGTTTATCATCAAATATGAATTTTAAGATTCTATTTATAGAAGGGAAAATATTTAATATTTATTTACTAATTACATACCTATGGCCTTAACATGACCATATATTCAATATTTAAATGACCAATAGACATAGGATGAACACTTTTACCTTGAAATTTTATTGCGTAAAATTTACATTAATTTTCTATCATCATAGATGAATATAGATAATATTAAATTTCAAAAAGAACTTAGTAAATTTTATTTAAACCTATACAAAACTAACTTTCCATCAATGGTAAATGTCTAATCTAGTAGCTCACCTATGAATGCCATATCATCCAATGTGGACATGCCTTGATCCTAGACCTATGCATCTTGGGCATCCTCAAACCCATAATTAAATATAGACCCATAGTTTTTGAAAAGGTGGGTTAATCATTGAGACCTAGGAGCCTCACCCTCATCACCTTATGCTAAAGGTCTATTGTGATATAAGAAGTTTTATGTGAGGGACCTTATGGACTATAGAGTCTCCACATTAACAATCTCCTTCACAATGGAAAAGATTGTGACTTGTTGAATTTTTGGACTAGTGAGGGGTCTCCATGCTTAGTCTTGGGCATGATGTGACCCCTTTGTATCCTGTTTGGAGCCCCCACCTCTACCTTGGAAGTAATACATGTAAAAGTAATTCAGGATCTCATTGAGGAATAACTCACAATAGAGTTTCCTAAAAAAATATTGTGGGACCTCATTGTTGTTGCACATAAGATGGTAAAAAATTGTCGATCACCTCTCCCAAATTTTTTCCCTTATTCCTTGGTATTGGAAAAAATGAATAAGGAACCTCTTGCAACTTGCATGCATAGGTGCATTGGTTTGTGGATCAATGAATAATACATAAAAATTAGATTTCAATATGTTTTTTTATTTCATTTGTTTGTATGATAATTTTATGGAATAAAATTGTCATTCTTCCTTCCTCTTATTATAATATATTAATTTGGCCAACAAAAAATCTATTTGAGAGATGATAGATTCTAATGAGGCGGTGAGGGTTATCCAATGGGAACCAGTTGTGTTTGGATTTTTCAACCTATCAATTAATGCTTGGAGTTCCCTTTTTTTTCAATCTTACCTATTAGGTTTTCTTGTGTTTGAGGAGGATGTCAAGGAATTGGTGGAGGAGTTTGATAAGGGTTTGGTTGTCCATTATCTTCACTAGGGATTTTTTCAATTGGTGAGCTAGGGTTTGAAGGATTTTCATTTCTTGAAAATAAAAAGAATGAATCAAAACACTTTACAAATTAGTATTCTATTCAATTTCCATAGTTAAAAACCAAAAAAACCTACCTCAAACTTGTGGATGTTATGATGGTATTGTGTTGGTGGTTTAATTGACTCCAAAAAATATACATGCTATTCCTCACTTGTGTTTGGATACTAAAAAGATAGGGGTTGGGATTAAATGATAAAGATATTATTCTCATGCTATGGATCAATAGTGATTTTCCTAGGCTAGATCACATCCAAGACATAACATGAGCATGCTATAATGCATTCACATTATGTCTTAAATGGACCAAAAAGTGATTGTGGCCATTTTTTGGTGTTAGGAATTGTAGGAAGGAATGAGGAGATCAATTATAAATTAAATATAGAATTAAATCATAAAATAGAGGAATGAAATTTACAGATGATGCAATCTACAAAAATAATTAACGTGGTTAACCCTTTTTCTTGGGATACAACCACAAAAAACAATCCATTATATTAAAATTCCAGTAAAATACAATTACATTTACTTGCAACAATAAGATGAGTATCCATTCATAAAAAACTGTGAATACACCTAAAATTCTGAATTCTCAATACCTCAAGTGTTGTTGCTGTGTAATACCATCATTAAAATTGTGAATTTTCACCTTCAAACATGCATTGTTCATTCTTCATTCCACAAGTATTCTTTGTTGTGAGTAACATATACCATGATTGATCATTTCCAGTTCACATGACCATGGGAATTCAATCTGTAGGAGTTACGAAAAACTTAATTTCAGGAAATTACAAATTATTTTAAAAACCGAAATAGCATAATTTTTTTTCAATGAATTTCCTTTAACAAAATTAAGCAATTTTTGCTTCGAGGGTGCTGCTCCCGAGCCCCTAACAAGGGGTGTTACCCATAGAACCCCATCATGGGCTCCACCCCCGATCCCCCACTAGTGGGTGGTTTCCCAAGACCCTATAGGAGGGGATCTTCTCTTGTGTATTCCTATTTTAATTAATTTGGGGGGAGAATGACTTGGGAAAAGGAAAAAATTTAAACTCCAAAGGCCGATCAGGCTCCATAGACCAACATTTGCTCCCCTATCTTTCTACACATGCCCTAAATATTGTTATTATATCATTAAGGATCACTTGAGCCTATATTTATCCTATTTTCCCTCACTAGATCCAAAGTTTCTAGATCATAGTCATATTACCCATTGACTTGAGATCACATGTAAAAAAAAGTTATTTTTCTAAGATAGTAGTACCACACATGAAAATGCACATGACATAGAAGAATCTTGTGAGTTTTTTAAAAAAATGTTTCTTCCTACTCAAATACTTGCTTCCAGCTATGGTAACAATCATTTGTCAAAAAAATACCTCCCATGTCCAAATATAACCCTTGAAATTCTATATCATCACTCATCTAAAAGTTTTTGAAAAATTACTATGTTGCAACACACATGTATCTATTTCTCTCCCTCTTGGTTCCATTTATACAACAAGAAGACTACATTACTCAATCTCATTAGAAAGGTTGAAGTTTCTTTTGTATTATTGAAATATGTATTGCTATTTTTCTCTGCTACTCTACCATTTGGCAAGAATATGTTTAGGGTTTTCAATATTATTTGGTTATATTAAATAAGATACTGATATAGACCAAGGTGGAGGAACTCACTATTCAAAACCAAATATTCTGACTCAAACAATGAAATCAACCTTTGATCAACAAAACACTCAACTTCTCTTAAAACGCCACTAAAGGCTTCTAGTCTTCAAATTCATCAAATGGAGATATCTTTTCAAGAAGGCCACAAAAAGAACAACTCAACATTAATTAAGCATCCACTCAAACCCCAAATACAATGCCCCAACCAATCACACAAGTTTTCTTTGCAACATTATTGAGTTCATTAACCTGCCCTATTTTGAAGGCTTCTAAATTAGCCATAAAATACAAAGGAACCACTTATTATATTATTTTTTTCATCAAAAATCACTTGAAAGGGTTAGATTGTTTATAAAAACCTTAGATTTTAGTATTAGATCTCTATTCCAAGTCCATCTGACCATCGTTCCCTAAAACCCTCCATTTACAAGCAAGAACCTAGGGTTTTCTCAATCACCCAACTCTTGGGCTTCTCAGACCAAATAAATACATCTAAAACCTTTTATATGTTCTGCATAATGACACACGACCCTTTCATTTACTATTCCAACAGTCTAATTAACAAACCCTGTCTTAGGAACACAAATTCACATGAATATTGACTCTGTCAACACTAGGCAACATCCAAACTCGATCAACTCCACTCCACAAGCTTGCCACAACTCTAATACATTATTTCACATTGTATAGGACCCATTCACAAGGTACAGTGGATACAAAAAGTGGAATGGGTCACATAAACATTTTAAAAGACTTTCAATAGTGAAACTGTGAATAAAGGGTAGTCACAGTAAAATACAAAGACCTCTCACAAAATTGAATGTTAAACCTCCAAAATAGATGGAAATAAAAGTTAACACATATTACCATTGACCACAAAGTGCTTAGGCATCAACTAGTCTGTACGGTCCATACAGAGTAGTGGAAGATCTGAAAACATAAGAAATGCAGAATAAAACATTGATTTTTGAATTGAATGCTTCAAATATCTGAACCACAAACCTGTTCGAGCCTTTCAAAGGCCTTGAAATACATTCTTAGACAAAAAACCACCCTCTCCACCCTCTCAATGTCCATAACTATTTTTCTTTGAATTCTAAGACTCTTAACATTCCTTAAACTACACTTTGACATCTTTTATGGACTTCTTTACATCTTTTAAACAACTCTTCACTCCTAAACACCTATGGCCCCTAAAATCACTCAAATGGATTTGAAATAGCCTTATTACACCATAAAGACTCCAATCTTGCATGTTCACATAAAAATTCAAGAAATGTTCCTTCAAATCTACAAAGGCAACTTTAAGTGCAAGATTGCATTTTTGACATTTCAACCTAAATGACTCAAAATCCTTCCAATTACATTATGATTGGTCCTTTAGACCTTATTAAGCATAAATAAGCACAAAACACACCTATATGAACTTAGAAACACAGTATTGACTCCCCTTGACCTTCAAACATGAAAATTTGCAACTAGGTGATTAAGTGCTCCTGCACCATTCACCCCCACAGAGAAAAGACTCTTGTCACAAGAGTTGAAAGGTACTCCACTCCTTAACATTGCTCCATACATCCTTTCACTTGTAGCTTTCTTCAACTGGTTTAAATACCAAGTTCTTTTGACCTGCTTTTCCTTTATGACCGTGTTAATGTTGAAATGTGCCTTCATGTTCATGTTCAAACCTAATGTTTCCTTTCCTCTTATGCCTAAATCAAAATTTGATGTTCTACCAATCCTTGTACCTGCAAACAAACAAGAGTTAGTAGTATTTTGTTCTACCTCCTTCTTGACTTCATCTACACACTTGTAACTTCCCATTATTCCTTGCATACCCTGCCTTGCACTCACTGTGATCAAACTTGTGTCCTTTTGTCCACATTTCCCTCTTCTCACTGTCCTTAATCCTTTCACACTATCAATGTCATGCACCATTGTACTGTCAGTCTTATCAATGCTTACACTTGCAAATCTCACTTGCATTGCAACATTACTCATGTTAATAGGGCATAGCATGGTTCCCACAATGAATTATCCCAGCCTCATATACTTATCCACAGACCACTCACTTGGTCTTACAAGCTTCCCTACACATTTTTCTCCATTCATCTTGCTTATATCGAACTCCAATGTATCTTCCTTTTTGTGCAAAACCAAACTCCTCACTGTCCCTTTATTATTCACCTTAACCAAATAAGGTTTAGGCATGAGTTCTTTCTCTGCCCTTTGCAAAACTAAACCCTTTATTGACATAGCACCATTTGGAGGTGCTTCTCTTTCTGTCCCAACACCATAACCCAATTTCAAATCGAAAAACATGTTATCCTTACTCTCCTCTAGCCTTATAGGCTCCTTCTTTCCAAAAATTACAACTTTAGACTTACCCTTGTCTCTTGCACTACCTTGCAAAGGAGTCAACTTGAAACTCTTATCATCCTTCCAAATTTTCCTAGCCATCATACATGGACCTTCTATCAAATTACCATGGTATCCCCAATAGAAAATGACAACAATCCATTTGCAATATATCACATAAGACTCTATCCTTGTACTCCCCAATTTGGAAATCCACATAGGATTGCTCATTCACCACTAAGGTTTGACTATCGTTCACCCAAGAGACTTTGTAGGGTGTTACATGAGGTATCTTTTCTAGATTTAACTTGTCTACCATCTCCCTAGATACCATATTATCTTGAGAACCAGAATCAATAACAACTTGACACACTTTACCTTTGCATTTGCATGAGGTTCTAAAGGTCCTTATTTGGCTCATATCTTCCTCTTTAGGTGCTTGTAACAATGTCCTCATCATGAGTGCTTCTCCCACCTTTGGATCTGCAAGTTTGCTTGAACTTTCACATTCTTCTTCTTGAATCAATTGTGTTCTTCTTTCAATCCTTCTATCACCACTAGAATTTGGACTTTGATTTTGAGGACACTTGAAAGCTGGGTGTCCAAATTCATTGCTCCTATAACACCTACCTGCAAACTGATTGAAATATCTCCTTTGTTTGAAGTTAGTTCTTCCACCTCTCCATCCTCCTCTTGCTTCAGGTGCTTGGTCTTTATTCTTATCAACATTTTCATGGTCTTCCTTGGTCTGCCTTGATGTTGAAGTGGTGCCTCTACCCTTAGAAGTGTTTCCTCTTCCTCTTTCTTCCTTCTCTTGTCTCCTCTTGAGTTTTTCTTCTGCCCTCATTTCCATTTGAAAGCATTGTTCAACTGATTTAGGTGACAACAAGCTAATATCATCCTGAATGTTATACCTCAATCCATTCAAGTACCTAGCAAACATTTCTTCCTCATCTTCTTCATGTTTAGTTCTTATGCTTAGCCTATAAAATTCTCCAGTATATGCTTGTACATCTAAATCCTTTTGTCTAAGATTTGGTAACCTCTTTAGCAACTGAACATTATAATCACAAGGAAGGAATTTACCTTTCAGTTGGTCTTCATCCTCTCCCAAGAAGTGATCTTGCTCTTTCCTTGTCTTTCCCTTTCCTCTTGCATAAAATTCCACACAACAAAGCATGTCCTTTCAGTTTTGTTTTTTCCTTCTTCACCTTGTGCTCTTCATCAATTTCTTCACTCTCAAAGTAATTATCCAAAGCCCCTATCCAATCCATGAGATCTTCACTGTCAAGTTTTCCTCCATACATAGGCACATCCATTTTTCCATGTCCATCTTTCTTCATAGCCTTCAAAAGCTTCACTATTCTAACATCATCTGGATCCATCTCTTCCTCTTCACTTGAAGTCTCCTCTTCTTCAGTTTCACTTTAATCCTCTTCCACTCTTTTCCTTTCCTTCCAAGCAAATCTCTCTTTTCAAGGCTTCTATCTCCTTGTCTTGGTTGTCAATATTTTGCAATAACATTCCCCTTAGGAGGCATTTTCTTAATTTTTCCTCTTCACCTAACTGCAAAACCAATTCAAAACATCAACAAAAGATCTACTACTATGCTCTTATACCACTCTGATGTAGACCAAGGTGGAGGAACTCACTATTCAACACCAAACATTCTGACTCAAACAATTAAATCAACCTTTGATCAACAAAACACCTAACTTCTCTTAAAACACCACTAAAGGCTTCTAGTCTTTAAATTTATCAAATGGTGATATATTTTTGAGAAGGCCATAAAAAGACCAACTCAACATCAATTAAGCATCCACTCAGACCCCAAATACAATGCCCCAATCCAATCACATAAGGTTTCTTTGCAACATTATAGAGTTCATTAACCTGCCCTATTTTGAAGGCTACTAAATTAGCCCTAAAATACAAAGGAACCACTTATATTCTTTGTTTTCATGAAAAATCACTTGAAAAAGTTAGATTTTCTGTAAAAACCTTTTTTAGGATTAGATCTCTATTCCAAGTCCATTGACCATCGTTCACTAAAGCCCTCCATTTACAAGAAAGAACCTAGGGTTTTATCAATCACCCAAATCCGGGATTCTCAGACCAAGTACATACATCTAACACCTTTTATATGTTCTGGATAATGACAAACAACCCTTACATTTACTGTTCCAACAGTCTAATTAACAAACCTTCCTTAGCAACACAAATTCACATGAAAATTGACTCTGTCAACCTTAGGCAACATCCAAACTTGATCAACTCCACTCCACAATCCTACCAAAACTCCAAGACACTATCTCACTTTGTATGGTACCCATTCCACTAGGTACACTGGATACAAAAAGTGGAATGGGTCACATAAACATTTTAAGTCTTTCAACAGTGAAATTGTGAATATAGGGTAGCACAATAAAATACAAAGATCTCTCACAAAACTGAATGTTAAACCTCCAAAATAGATGGAAATAAATTTAACACATATTACCTCCAAAAAGTGCTTAGGCATCAAGTAGTTGTACGTGTACAAAGTAGTGGAAGATCTGAAAACACAGGAAATGCAAAATAGAACGTTGATTTTTGATTGAATGCTTCAAATACTGAACCAACAACCTGTTCGAGCCTTTCAAAGGCTTTAAATACATTCTTAGACCAAAAACCACCCTCTCAACGCCATAACTATTTTTTTTTGAATTTTAAGACTCTTAACATTCCTTAAACTACACTTTGACATCTTTTATGGACTTCTTTACATCTTTTAAACAACTCTTCACTCCTAAACACCTATGGCCCCTAAAATCACTCAAATGGCTTTGAAATAGCCTTATTACACCATAAATACTCCAATCTTGCATGTTCACATACAAATTCAAGAAATATGCCTTCAAAGCTACAAAGGAAACTTTAAGTGCAAGATTGCATTTTTGACATTTCAACCTAAATGACTCAAAATCCTTCCAATTACATTATGATTGGTCCTTTTAGACCTTATTAAGAATAAATAAATAAAAAACACCTATATCAACTTAGACACACAATATTGAGTCCCCTTGACCTTCGAACATGAAAATTTGCAACTAGGTGATTAGGTGCTCCAACACCATTCATCCCCATAGCTTCACCTACCTGCAGTTTTGTTTTTTCCTTCTTCAAAAGCCTTGTGCTATGCATCAATTTGATACCACTCTCTGTAGACCAAGTAATTATCCAAAACTCACTATTCCAACAATCCATGACATTTCTGACAAGTTTCAATTAATCAACCATTTGGCACAAACACATTTTTCTATGTCTTCTCTTAAAACACTTCACTAGGCCTTCAAAAGTTTTAAATATTCATCAACATGGGATATATTTTTCTTCCTCTTCAAGGCTTGAAGTCCAACTCTTCTTCATCAATCAGCAATCCACTCTCCACTCCCAATTTTCCACATTTGCCTTCCAATCCACCATCACTCTTTTAAGGTTTCTTTGCAACATTATAGAGTTCATCTTGGTTGCAATATTTTGAAAGGCTAACATTCCCCTTAGCCACTTGAAAATTAATAAGGAAGCTTCACCTAATATTCTTAAACCAATTCATGAAACATCACTTGAAAAAGATTATATTTTCTGTAAAATGCCTCTAGTACCTTTTCTGGATTAGATCTCTATTGGTGTCCATTTCAACCATCCTCAAACATACCATGACAAGAAAGAAACCTAGGGTTTTCTCAACATCACCCAAATCCTACTTCTCTTCTAACAGACCAAAAGGCATTCATCTAACACCTCTTTAAATTCATGGGTAATGACAAACAACCCTTGAGAAGGCCATAAACAACAGACTCAACTCAACATCAACAAACCTTGCCTTCCACTCAGACCCCAAATTCAATGACCCCAAATTGAATCTCATAAGGTTTCTTTGCAACATTATAGAGTTCATTAACCTGCCCTATTTTGAAGGCTACTAAATTAGCCCTAAAATACAAAGGAACCACTTCTTATATTCTTTGTTTTCATGAAAAATCACTTGAAAAGTTAGATTTTTATAAAAACCTTAGTTTTAGTATTAGATCTCTATTCCAAGTCCATTGACCATCGTTCCCTAAAACCCCAATTTACAAGAAGAACCTAGGGTTTTCTCAATCACCCAACTCTTGGGATTCTCAGACCAAATAAATACATCTAAAACCTTTTATATGTTCTGCATAATGACAACACCCTTTCATTTACTATTCCAACAGTCTAATTAACAAACCTACTTAGGAACACAAATTCACATGAAATTGACTCTGTCAACCTAGGCAACATCCAAACTCGATCAACTCCACTCCACAAGTGCCAAACTCTAATACATTATTTCACTTGTATGGACCCATTCACAAGGTACAGTGGATACAAAAAGTGGAATGGGTCACATAAACATTTTAAGTCTTTCAACAGTGAAATTGTGAATATAGGGTAGCACAATAAAATACAAAGATCTCTCACAAAACTGAATGTTAAACCTCCAAAATAGATGGAAATAAAAGTTAACAGATATTAACATTTACCACAAAGTGATCAGGCATCTAGTAGTTTGTACGGTTTGTACAGAGTAGTGGAAGATCTGAAAACATAGGAAATGCATAATAGAACGTTGATTTTTGAATTGAATGCTTCAAATACCTAAACCAACAACCTGTTCTAGCCTTTCAAAGGCCTTTAAATAAATTCTTAGACCAGAAACCACCCTCTGAACGTCCATAACTGATTTTTTTTGAATTCTAAGACTCTTAACATTCCTTAAACTACACTTTGACATCTTTTATGGACTTCTTTACATCTTTTAAACAACTCTTCACTCCTAAACACCTATGACCCCTAAAATCACTCAAATGGATTTGAAATAGCCTTATTACACCATAAAAAATCCAATCTTGCATTTTCACATACAAATTCAAGAAATATGCCTTGAAAGCTACAAAGGCAACTTTAAGTGCAAGATTGCATTTTTGACATTTCAACCTAATTGACTCAAAATCCATCCAATTACATTATGATTGGTCCTTTTAGACCTTACTAAGGATAAATAAACACAAAAAACACCTATATAAACTTAGACACACAGTATTGACTCCCCTTGACCTTCAAACATGAAAATTTGCAACTAGGTGATTAGGTGCTCCTATACCAGATACCAATTCTCTATTATTAAATCTTCTTATTGATTGGAAATTGTTTTGGTATTTTTCACCTTTTTTTCTCTTAATTTATTTTATACATAATAGGGTGTTATTCCCCATAGACCATAGATTCAATTTTGTCACCGTTCCTAGTCCTAAATACATATATGCTAAGAAACACACTTTGTTAATTAGTTTACATATTAGCTATCCATGGAGGTTGAAAGACCAAATTAGGGGTATTACTATTCATGTAAAGCTCGTAAAAATCCCCAAGTATTCTACCTATTCTTCAACTATTTGAAGAAAACATCCAATTAAATGGAGGTTTACACATTTTCCTCACCTTTTTTATTTTCATTATCTTTTTAAAATATATAAATATATTTTTACTTGTTTATCTATAAATTATCCTTTACCACTTATATTACTGAACTGTACTTTCTTTGTTTTATGTTGTGTATTTGGGCATGAGATTTTGGGTGAAAACATGATTTTTCTAAGTTTATGTAATGTAGCATATAATATGGAAAATAATGCATTGTGTAGACATACATACATTGTGCTAGTGTCGTATATAGTGGATTTGAAATGTTGGCTCTAGGTTCCTCTTTATTAGTCATTTTCTATCATGTAATTCATTTCTTCAGATTCTATTCCAATTTATTGTAAATTAGTATTTTCTATTTCGAATGGAAAGAAACATCTTTTTGTAAGATTTAGGAATCTTAGAATAATTTGAAATATATATATATTATAATTAAAAGTAGCAAAAATATTCTATACTCAAAACTAGATTCATCCTAGAGTAATATAAGAAAATATTTAGCTTAGAAAATAAAAAGTTATTCTAAACTTATATCATTATTCCTATACTATACTGTCATTCTTTAAAGTTTTGGAGGTTAGTTTCTCCTTCATTTGGAAGCCTAGAATCTCCTAGTGATGCATGAAAACTCTTTGAATCCATGAATAAGGAAACTAGACTCTTAAAAACCATCAAATTAAGTATTAAACTTTTCTCAACTCATAGAAAAGAGATGAAAATAGTGAACTATCTTGTCAAAGTAAAAAATATAAAGTTGCAACTACAATATTATCCAAAAAAAAATTCTTTGTTTTATCATTCAAATGAATATTTCGAAAATTAGGAATCTTATTTCAAATTTTAACTATAAGTATCAAAATGAACGAGATATTCTTGATCTTTAAATATTGTCTTCTCTTTTCATTCCAAAGGTGAAAGTAATGTTGAACAAGGATGAAAACAAAAATAAACACTATAAATCTTAAAAAAAATTAAATTTCTTATTTAAAAAATATAAAAGTAATACTTTGTAAAATAATATACTTGTGGAAAAATAGGTCACAAAGAAACACACTATTATTTTTCAAAATATAATAAAGTATTCTTTAATAAAAAAAATGAAAATAAAAAAAAGAAAATTATTCAAACCAAAATTAAAATCAAAACCAAAATAAAAGTAAAAATAATACCATTTCTCTTTTAAATTTCTCTATCTGCTTCTAAAGTTAATAAATATAATCAGTGGACATTAAGTAACAATGCATCAAGACATATGAAATACATGTATGATATCTTAATTAATATCAATTTTTGTGATGAAAACATCCATCTAAGAGATAACACTCTCATAGAAGCACAATATAAAGGAAAATTATTAATTTTGAATAGAATAGTAAGGGATTCTCTATTTGTTCCTAAAGTGAGAAAAAATCTTCTCTCATTTCCAATTCTTAAAAAAAAAAAAAAACTCAAAATTATTCTTCTTAAAAATATGTTATTAAATATCAAAATGAATCCATCATAGGTAAAGGAATTTAAAAAATGATCTTTACATATTCAATGGTTTTGTAAAAGAAACATGTCGTTAGATTCAATCAAAGATGAAATTTAACTATTCATAAATACTAGATCAATTAAATGTCATAATTTTAATTGATATGGTTGATTATGATATTATGGTTAGTTTACCTAGAATTAAAATCAATTTAGAAATATGTGAAATATTTTAACTCGGTAAATGTCACACTTTACTCTTTAATAAAAAGTATGTCAACAAATTTTCTGACCCTCCATAATTAGTCCATAGTTACCTAATGATACCCTTACAATTCCATTATTTGAGTGTGCCTCTATTGCTCTAATATTTATACATAACTATACTAGGATGATCTAGGCATATTATATCAATTTTTTTTCTTTTGAGATTCAAGGAATTTTAAGTATTAGTTCAAAATCACTCCAATCTAAATTTAAAATATTAAGAATAGATAAAAAAGACATAATATATAAATAAATAATATTAAAAATATTATTTCTTAGGTGGGATTCAAAAATATCATATGGGAGAAAGAAAAATTGAACCATGTGGAAATGGTTAGATCCATGATGCATTTCACTAATGTACCTAAAATTTTATCAGTTGAAGTTATAAATAAATCTGCCTATATTATAAATAGGGCACCTCTAAAGATTCAAATATTTCTAACACCCTAAAAATGTGGAACAAAAAGAAACCAAATATCTCTCATCTGAGCATATTTGAAATATGTGATTCTATTTTATTTCTAAAAATAAAAAAAACTCTATATAACCTCCTTTAAATGCATATATATAGAATATGATCCCTTAGAAATTAATATCATATTATATTTAAATGTTTATATTTTTGAGAAACCTTTATCATCCATTCAACCTATTTAAATCAAAAATATTTTATAATCTTTTATATCATATAAAAATAGTCAAGTAAATGAATTTAAGTGGGAGGAATCTCATGTTAAACCTTAAAACAAAAGATCCAAATGGGCTGAGTATCTAATTCAAATAGAAAATCTAGAGAATCCTTCTCCCAAAATCATTAGAAGTCAATACATATAGTTTCTCTTAATGTTTTTATGGAAGTGAACCTCAAATCTTTGAAAAAGATAATAGAGAAAAAATGGAGAGATTTAATGAAATTAGAGTATTGTGCTCTAATTAGGAATACTTGGGATATTGTTCCTACACCCTCCAAAAGATAATTTATTGATTATCATTGCGTATTGAAGATGAGGAAAAGATTGAAGGTAAACAAAATGGAAGATAATGCAAGAAAAAAAAACAATACCTTCACCTAGAATATTTTCTCACTCCATGATGAATGGAAATTGAGTGTATCCTTGTTCCATTTGATTTTTCTCTTATGATATGGTAGTATTTGGATTGATGAATACTCTAGCCTAACCTTGATATGCTTGCAATATGAGAGATAAAAATGACAGCATGAGGGTATGATAGCTTGAAATTTCATTCATTAGGATTTTATGAAGGATGAGAGCCTCTAGATATATAGTCTTGAAGAGGAAAAAATAAGGGTTAAGAATGATTAATGATGAATGACCAAGATTGGATGAGGGTTAGAGTTAGGATAAAATATTTAGTCATATGACAAGTGGCACATGAGGGATAGGATTTAGGTTTAGGATTGGGATAAGGACAAAAAATATTATATTAATGGTTAGGATTAAGAGGTGGGATTGAAATGAATGGATAAGATAAAAAGTTAGTTTGAATTTTTGGGACATGTCTAGGTTCAATGATTTTGGGCAAGGAGTTAGACATGTGAAGGGGACACTTGTAACATGATGAGAATTTTAGATGATACATGTGAAAAATATAAAGGGATATGATTAAATGGATAAGGATAAAGGATAAATGATAAGGGGATTTAATTAAATAAATAAAATATTTATTTAATTAATAGGATTTGTGAAGGGAAAAATAATTAAATATTTAATTAATTAAAGGATAAAGATAAAGATGTGAAAATGATGGAATTAATTAAATAAATAATAAATATTTATTTAATTAATGGATTTGGATAGGATAAGATTACGTGTGGTTGGGTAAGGTTAGATTTTAGGTGTTTACATTTTACCCCTCTTTGATATGATATCATGAAGTGGCATTGTATCAAATAAGATTAAAGCATAGTGGATGAGAGAGGAAATGATCAAAGAAGTGATGCCCTAGTCAATGGGAGGATGAGAGAAAGGATGAAGAAGGAAATACGATGATTAGGTGATGGGATACCCCCTCAAGAGGACATGCAGGTTAGGAGAACATAGGTGTGCTCTCGAAATGGAAAGGAATGACGAGGGATAACGATCAAGAAGAAGATGAAATATAAGATGAAAGGGATAAAAGAGGATGAAAAGGAAGGATAATTTGATGGAAGATGATAAAAAGGAAGGGGAATTTAATGGAAGAGGATGAAAAATAAGGGGAATTTGATGGAAGAGGATGAAAAGGAAGGGGAATTTGATCATGATTGATAGGCTAGACTAGTATTTATTTAGAAATCCTAAGTTTTGATATAGAAAAGATAATTATGCACCAAGGTATGAGGAACCAGGGTGACAAGGTAACCTTTGTATGGAACTGACACTCAAACAATGACAATTATGACATATAAGATAAAGAAAATTCCCCAATATGCACAATTTGTGACACACCAAGATATAGATAGATTGATGTGGTCATAAGTAGGTGTAGTCATGGGTTAAAAGATAAGATAAAAAGATAAATCAAAACAAAATACTCAATGAAAAACATGTCATAAAACCAATACATCTCTTGAAAAAGATAATATAAGATGATTGGATTATGCCAAGATCATGGGTCCAAAGGGTATTGATGATTGGATTTGACTTTGCAACACTTGTGGATAACCAAGAAGAGATGATTGATATGACTTAGAAACACTATGGATAGCAAAGAAGTGCTGATTGAAAGATTATTGATAGGAAAAATAATATAATAAATGGTTAATGTTTGATAACTATGCTTATGAGATGATTTTGATAAGGGTTGATGTCTTGGATACAATAGTTGGTTGATTTCTTCAGTGCAAGTTTGAGGAGCACAAGATTATGAATTTTTTATCATGATTTTTGATTATGAATGGGATGGGATGGATATGATAGGAGATAGTATGGGATAATGGTTGAGATGTTTGTTTATTAGGGAGGATAATTTTATTATGGGATAAAGATGATGGGATGATGATAAATTCTAGTGCATGAGGATTGAAGGCCAATGCATTAGAAACTAAGGATATTCAAGGCCTCATACTTGACATAATGTGGATATAGATTCCACATCTAATTTAGGGGAAAGAAAAAAGAAGGGTGGGAAATGATGGATGGGATGATAGGTGACACTAATCAAGGATCAAGACAAGCCATGATAGGTTTATTATGGATGGGTGGATGGGAAACATTTTATTATGATATTGGAAGATAGGAGTGATGGTGGATGGGATGACATCCTAGGATATGGTGGATAATAGACTACTACACATGGCACATATTTCTAGGTTTTTTCCATGGCACTTATCTAAGGAACTGCTGAAGTGGTTTTCACCCATGGAAAGATTATTTCTCTTTACTATTTTTTTGATTTTTTGATTTTTGATTTATTTATTTATTTATTATTTTTCAACAAATGAGACTTGATGATGCTGCAATAAAGGTGTAGACTATTTGATTGATGGATGAATTTGCTTGATTAATGGATGTGTATGGTGATCCATTGACGAGGAGTGATATCTTGTCCCACAGATGGAGGGAGCTAAAGTATGCTCACTAATATACACACTATGAAGGCCCTCATGTGTCACACATAAATAAGCTTGGGAAAACTTTGGATTAAAGCACATAAAGAGATAGCCATCAAAGGTCCATCGAGATATATCACTAAGGGAGATGGAGGATGGATGTATGGATATTGGTGGATTAGGTGAAATGAATGGATTGCACGAAGATGATGAGGATGAAGACTTAGGATCAACAAGCTAATTTCTTGATATATTAATTTTATAGATTCCCCTACTTATTTTGGATGATGGAGCATGATTGGATATCAAATTACACTTTTGATTGCTTTTATTTTTGACTTTGATTTTTGTATTTTTCAATAGCTTTTGATTGATATTTTAACTAGAGAA
>VDFB02000002.1:52823044-52833399 GCA_007258455.2 Sequoia sempervirens | reverse complement strand
TGGTAGTGCTAGACTCTTGGGAATATTTAGCATATTTTATGATTCTTTCTCCTAAGGCCACACTAGGTGGGTATCCCATTATCCTTGGAAGACCTTGGTTGGCAACTGCCAATGCCTATATTGGATTTCAATCAGGTGACATGACCATTTTGGATGGAAGGAGTACTAAAAAGTTTGTTCTTTATCCACCTGCTCAGCCATCTCATGATGAAGAAGATTTTGTATGGCCACAAGTTGGTGAAGAGGCCGAACTTATGATGCTAGGAAAAATATCTTTCATGCAGCTCTGAGATGAGGATGAGGTGTTGATTAACATCATTTAGAACCATTATGGAGTGGAGGACACATAATATTCTACTTTAGTTAGCACATTCCTGCCTGTTCTTCCTGCAACCACTGTTTCTGCAGACATTTTTCCTACAAATGTTCTTCCTGCAGCCACTGTTCCTGTAGAAACTGTTCCTACAACAATAGGTACGTTCCATACATTGATTCCATATGAACTAAAGGTACCATGTGTTAATGAATCAACCATGGTAGAATTAACTACACAAGTATAGGTGTCAGAAGGAAAATATTTGAATATTAATAATAAATTGAGTGAAGTGCAACAACTGTTGTTGGAAAATCTATTAAGAGCCCATCAACATGCATTTGCATGGGATTATCATGACATGAAGGGACTGGATCCTAAACTTTGTACCCATATAATTTATATTAGAAATGATTGCACTCTAGTAAGATAGCTACAAAGGAGGATTAACCTTGCACTAAGAGAAATTGTGAAAGGAGAATTGCATAAATTGCTAAATGCAGGATTTATCTATCCCATTTCAGATAGTCAGTGGGTGTCTCCATTGGTGATTGTGCCAAATAAAGGAGGGAAGTGGTGAGTTTGTGTCAATTACAAAAAACTTACTGCTGCGACCAAGAAATATCACTTTCCTTTACCATTCATTGATAAATTTTTAGACACACCTGTAGGAAAGCAATACTTCTCTTTTCTAGATGGATTCATCGGCTACAACCAGATCCAGATTGCACCAGAGAACCAGGAGAAGACCACATTTACCTATCCATGGGGGACCTATGCCTATTCGATAGTCCCACTTGGCTTGTGCAATGCACCTGCGACCTTCTAGAGGGCATTCATTGGTATATTTTCAAACATTTCTCATGATTGCATGGAGATTTATATGGACGACTTTACTACTTATGGTGTTGATTTTGATCAAGCATTGGAGAATCTGAAAAGGGTCCTACAAAGATGTGAGGATCAAAACTTGTCCTTAAATAGTGAATAATGCTTTATGATGATGCAAGAGGGTGTAGTTATTGGCCACTACAGCTCCCATAAGGGAATTCAAGTAGATCTTGCAAAAATAGAGGTGATCACAAATCTGCCTACGCCTGCAAAACAAAAAGATGTTGTGCTTCGGGTCATGCAGATATTATAGGAATGACAAAGACTTTAGTAAGGTAGCAACACCATTGTATACCCTTCTCACTAAGGATGCTAAATTTTAGTGGACTGAAGCTTGTGACAAAGCATTTTTTGCTTTGAAGGCAACATTGACAAATGCTCCTATAATTAAGGGACCCAATTGGGAGATTCCTTTCCACATTCACACTGATGCATCGATATGCCATAGGAGCAGCCTTTTAGGATAGAGAGGGAGCCGTTGAGACGCTATCTACTCGGTTTCCGTATCAAAAATTTGTATGGTGAGCTGAATTCAATTCTATACTAAGGACATAGGAAAAAGAAATGTTACCATAGTTTTAATCGAACAAATTTAGGACATTAAGAATGGGCTACCAAATCTTTTGTGCACAATGATCATGTACCATTAGATATCTCTATGAATAAACCTTGATCATAGATTAAAAAAGATGGTTCATTATCAGGCAAGAGTTTGGATTTAATTGTTGTAGATAAGCCAGAAGAGCTTAATGTTGTTGTAGATTTTCTTTCAAGGATAACTACATTAGAAGACAACTAACCCATAGATGTCTCTTTTCCTGATGAGCATCTATTCTCCCTCAGTGTACAAATACCCTGGTATGTTAACATAGCCAACTACTTGGTCACAGGTAGATTTCCTTCTCATTTCTCCCCAAAAGAGAAAAGGGCACTCATTTAAAGATATTTTCCTTTCTCTTGAATTGTTGGATGTTTGTTTTATACTAGACCTAACCATTTCATGAGAAGATGTGTAAGAGAAGATGAGACTTATGACATTTTGCATGCATGTCATAATGAACCATGTGGAGGACACTTTGAGGCCAAAAGGACAGCAATGAAAATCTTTGGAAATCACGTAAGGTACCACCGCCAACACCCATAGAGATGTGAAGGTATACTGGAAAATGTGATAGATGTCAAAGAATGGCCAAACAAACTAGATCTGATGAGATGCCGTTGTGCCCTTAGATAGTGATCACTCCATTTGAAAAATGGGGATTATATTTTGTGGGATCAATTGACCCTCCATCAAATGGTAAGTCTTATATATTAGTATACATTGATTATGTAACAAAATGGGTAGAAGTAAAGGCCACGAAGCATGCAAAGGATAACAAAGTTGTAGAGTTTCTTTATGAGGATATTTTCACAAGATATGGAGTTTGCAATTGAAATAGTGACTGATCAAGGGCCAAAATTCACATCAACTCTTGTTGCAACACTGGTGAATGAGTACAATATCAGGCACAAAAAGTCTACTCCTTATCACCCCCAAAACAATGGCCAAGTTGAGGTGACAAACCAAGAAATTGAAGCCATTATGATTAAAATGGTAGCTATCCATAGGAAATATTGGGAAAATAGATTACTTGAAGCTATTTGGGCCTATAGGACAACATTAAAAACAACTACAGGCTTCACCCCATTTGATTTGCTGTATGGAATGACAACTATGATGCCAATTGAATTTGAACACAAAACTCTATGAAATATAGTGGATTTAGGAATGGAGATTTCTGAAGCACAGAGAGAAAGAATCATGCAACTAAATGCTTTGGATGAAATAAGAAGAGCAACCTTGCAACATACAAAAGTAGTGCAAAATTAGAGAATCAAGTGGCATGATAGATTTATCAAAGACAAGAAGTTCAAACTAGGAGATTGGGCCTTGCTCTATGATTCAAGATATCAGGACAATGCAAGAAAATTTCAGACAAGATGGCTAGGACCATATGAGATTGTTGAGGTCTTTCCCAATGGAGTCATCCAGCTTACCACCATTGACCCTATCAGGTTCAAGTTACTTGTCAAGGATCATTGCCTTAGGTTATATCATAAGCCAACTTCTAAAGAAGAATTCCTGCAGCAATTCATCCAGCACTTAGAGCTTCCTACAGTTGAAGGCGGTGGACCTAGTGTCCCTCCTTCAGCCTAATTGAGGTACGTGATTTTCATAATAAATACTTTCACTTATGTGGAAGTCCATTTCTTCGTTATCTTGCCTATCCACCCATCCGTACCACCTTTCTCTCTCTTCCACCACCTCATCTTCATTCATTTCTCAATCCATTTTTCAACAAGGTGAGCATTACTTTATCCATGCTCTTTGCAGTAAGTCTTCCACACATTCAGGTATGTGTGCATTAATTGCTATCTTTAATCATTTTTTAAGTACACTCATTTAATCACTGTATGTTAGCATAGGTATTCACATAAATGCCATCATTGTTTGACAATCACCACTCCCATCTCACATGTGTGGACACATGTCCAAATTTAGGTTGGGGGGAGGGAAACGAAAAAGATGCAAATATTTTATTGTCCATGTGTCAAACCATATTCAGCTGCATCCAAATTTTAAAATGAGCTGACTACATGAGTGAAGTGACAGTAACTGCAGCCGTGAATTCTTCCTATCATATTTTCCCTTTATCACTCCTTTTCTTGCTATTATTTCCCTATCCTAATCTTGAGTTGCAAGCAAGAAGACAAAAAAAAAGAAAGGAAATCCAGTCGACGCAGATACTGCAGGGAAGTGCACTTGATTTTTCAGAAGGGGAATTTCATAAAAAGTTGAAAGAAGTTGTAGAGAATTTGTTTGAGTGCAGACAATGGGAGGTGGGTTAGTTCGAAACAAACCCACGGTGCATGATATTTTATTGTAGGATGCACAATGCCTAGCTGAATTTCAAAACTGTGGATGGATAGATTACTTTTTGAAGCTAGATGGTTTTGATGAAGGCATTGCCCTTGAATTTGACCATACATTTTTAGAAGGAAAAGCCACAATAAAAGGGTTAGAAGTCGTAGCAACAAAGGAAAGAATTGCAAAAGTTACAAGGTTATCTATTGATGGTGAAAATTACCCTATTTCTAGAGATGCCAGGTCAGCCAGGGCTAAATTCGTAGAGCGAAATGATCCCCCATTGACCATAGACAAGCAGGGCACAAAAAGAATGTCTCTGCTCGAGCCATGGAAGTAGATAGATGTGTATGTTATCAAATACATTACTTGTGAGGGCCACCAATCAAACTTGCATTCTATCCACTTCAAGCTTTTGAACCACATGAGGCACGGGAGGAGGATGAATGTACCCAATGTGCTGTACAATCTTCTCTCAATCATGGCAGTCGAGACCTAGAAAGGTAGGGATAATTCTATTTCCCACCATTGCTTGATTAAATTGCTAGTTGAAAAATATCAGCGTGATGTTTTTGGAATGAATTGGGAAGAGTTTATTAAGGTTGATCAAGATTATCATTACGAGGAGTTTGTCACTGAACATTTGCCACCCAGGGCTACACCTGATCTCTTAGGTCTAGCAGAGGGTAAGCATAGCAGAGCCACGCTTCAGCTTCCCCAGTGTTGGCCCTAACATGAATCCTCCCGCAAAGAAAGGAAACCATTGAAAATAGTTCTTTGGAAGAAAGCACCTCAAAAAGAAAGCTCTTCCTAGATTTTGACGATGAAGTTCCACTAAAACCCCTCATGAACCAAGGGGCAACAACAGGGAGGTGGTGTTTCGCTAAAAAGTGAAAGGTTAAAACAAAGCCCTGTGAGGAAATAAAATTACCAAGTCCAAAAAGAGAAAGGATGATACTATTCCTCTTGTAGCCAAAGGAAGACGTGAAGGACCTCCCAGAAAATCAAGACCAGCTGGGCTTGTGTAGGAAAGCCCTAAACTTGATGAGATCCCGCATGAGGACCCTGAAGTTCTGATGGAGTAGGAGCATGTTGAAAAAGAAGAAGAAGAAGGCATATTTAAGGGAGCGACAAACATAACACTGGCTGATCTTGCTAGCATTGCAGAGGAATTGGAAGGAAATCAAAACTTCCTATATTTATAACGTATAGGTCCCACAAAGAACAACCGTAACTTAGGAGTCCTCAAGAAATGCTAACAAGAACAAAAAGACTCTACAACAAAAGGAAGAAGAAATAACACCCCTTACAACCGGAGATAACTAGACAAATAATTCCATATGAGGAGCCGTCATCAACAAAAAGACTTGTAGGCATTCATAATCCTCCTAATTTTTTAGTTCATGCAACAATTTCTAATCCTTGGATAGAAATACAAAGGAGGGAGGAAGAATGGAATAAGGAAAAATGAAAGTTAAAGGAAGAAATTCAAAAGAAGGATGAACAAATTGAGGAGAGTAACAGAAATCTACCAAGTGAAGGGTAGATGATATGGTAGATTTGGCACCAAAGATTCTAGAATGTAGAGAACCCCCAAGGGTCCATGCTCTGCTCCTAAAAGAGAAGTATCTCTCTTTTAAGATGTCGAGACTTGCCTCACGTTTAAATCCTTCTATTGATACCCCTATGGAATTTTTCAATTCTTATAGGATTGCCTCCCCTAAAATTAAGAATTTTTTATGTGAATTTTATTTACATAATTATGCTGTCACAAAGGACCATGAGTGGAACCCACTACTGTATGTTGGAGATGTTCAATTGAGAGCATTCATGTCTTGGGTGCAAAATGAAATTAGTTGGGGTCAACAACATGGTGCTTATAAACAATTGGAGTATGATATCCCTCTACATGTTAGAGCTAAATCAAGTAAGCCAAGGGATATTTATAGAGAATGGCATAAAATGTTGCTTAGACCGAGCTATGGAAATAGGATTATGCCTTGGATTGAGGCGGTTTACATTGAGTATGAGGTAAAAATAGTAGAAAAAGAGGAAATTGTGAGGAGATGTTTATCCCAGAGATGGAATAGTTTGACTGATCAGTTGAAACAGGCTGAGCCTCATTCCATCCACAATTATGTTGCAACATTAAAAAGAATTGAGAGACACATTCAGATTGGAAGAACTCAGGGACGACATTGGCTTCCCCTAACGTTTCAACCACCCATGCTCATGTGGCCCGTTCCAAATTTTAGATTCTACCAGAGTGATATTTCCACAAAAAGGAAAAGATGGGATAGATTTGATAGATTGGGAGGATTCTATTGAGATCCTAACTCACGCACTACAGCCACTGATGTTGGAAAAATCTCAATTGAAAATTATAGAGCTTTGACCAAGCAGAAGAACAACTCTTCCCCTACTGGAGGACCGACAAAAAGTTAGGTTGGGGGGAGTGATGAGCCTAGTTTTTGGTCTAGTTATGGTAGAATCTATAGCCTATTTGCTCATAGATGTCATGTATTTTAATGCTTAAATGTTGGTATTGGCATAATGTTTCCCTCAAACCATTGACATTTGACATTACCCTATCTCTGTAGGCTTTAATGATGTTTGGCATAATATGTGGGTCATCTATGTTGATTTTGCATGTGATTAATGAGTGTTTCTTAGAGTGGTTATTGATGTGTAGTTATTATGCATACTAATCGTGGACTGCAAACTTAATACATCAAGTTATGGAAGACACCACTAGCTGGGCATGCACCATAACATCCAGCTGAGAAGCCACTCCAGGTCAAAGGCAGCTGACAGCATAAATTCTTCATGCAACTAGATGTAACTGCTTTGCAGTGGACCTTAATGATTGAGCATGCATGGGCATTAATGTTGTGCTAGATTTGCGCTTGACTTGCATGTTTGACTAGATTCCATGCATGCGTAACTGCTGCCACTCCACTTTCCCCTATTTTCCCTAAATGGCATCCTCCCACTCGTGGAGTTGATTGCCTTGTTAGCTGTAGTATAAGTAATAAGTTGATGCTCCTTCTTTGGAGGTTTCTTGATTCTACATTGTACTCTCATTTTAGTAATACAGATACATTACTCTTTGTATGCATGATTTACAGTGAATGAAAATCAAGTTCTGAGTTCGAACATCTAAGTTTTTGTTAGTTTAGAGGATACTTATCCAAGAGGGCCCACTTGGTGAGTAATCCATTCTCTTAGTTCAAAATTAGCTTAATATTACTTGCCATTTGATACTTAGTTTGAAATTTGGCATCAATTATTCCCGCAGCCAAAGTAGACATAGTAGTTCCTATTTGTTGCTCAGATCTTTCATTCTTGCTTTGCATTTTAGTTTAAGCATAGTTATTGGTGGATGTTCAACATTTGCTTTATTTCCTTTCAGCTATTTACTTTCAGCATTATGTTTCTTAGTTGTAGAATGCAATGACTACTTGAGCACCTAGTGCACATACAATGCTGACCAATTTCAAGTTCACGTCCCTAGGTTGACAAGTTAAATGCACCTTCATGATGGTTGAATGACTATTTAGGTTAGATGTCCAATTTATGAATCATGGTTGTAAAGGCTTAGTTATGAGATCACAGGGAGGCCGTAACACAGGTTCCACAAAAGTCTCCTCTTGACAGTCCTCATCTAGATCTTCCTCTTCCTCTTTGGTCTCCATTATTTTGATAACGAGGATGATAGGTGTTATCTCCTTTTTTCTTTTGGCTACTACTAGATCCTTCACCCTTCATTTGATCCTCATTTCATCCTCCATATGACCATCCACTAGCCTTTCCACCTTCACATGACCTCGCGAGACCTCTTTGATTACTTTCAAACCTTCTATTCAACTTCTCTTCTACCTTCAAAGTAAACTGATATGCATCTTCAATGGTAGACATTCTTACCAGACTCAACTATTCTTGAATGCTCAGTTTCAACCCATTTATATATAACATGCAACTTTCTCCTTGTTGGCCTTAGAATGACCTGTTCTAATTAGGACTCGGTCGAATTCTTCTATATACTCCTTAACAGATTTTCCTTCTTGTTTCAACCCTTGCATCTTCTCAACAAATCCAACTCATAGTCTCCAAGAATGAGTTGTCTTTTAAATTTTTTCACCATCTGATCCTATCTTGTTATTTCTTTTCTCTTCAATTTCTTTTCTAGTTGTACTCTTTTCCACCAAATACTGCGATGTGATCCCTTAGCTTTTGTCTTTTGCAAATTTGACCTCTCAAGATCTTCCACCTCCTCATACTCAAAGTATTCCTCCATATTGTTGATCCAATCAATCAACTCTTCTGGGTTAAGATTTCCAAAAAATGTAGAAACATTCATTTTTGGCCTTTTCCCAATCTTAGAGATGGCCTTAAATAATCCGACTTGCTTTGGATCTTCAACTTGTTATTTTTGAATTGTTCCTCATTTTCAGCTTCATCTTCACTTTGATCTCCTCTTCTTGGTTCAAACCCTCGATGTAGCTCCTCTTGTAGTGCTTGAACTTGTCTCAGCAGGGCTCTAAAACCCTCTTTTGGTACAACATTCCTTCCACCACCATGGTTTCTTTATAGAGGCATTTTGATCACTTTTCTCAGAAACCCACAACCACAAGTCCATTTGCAAATTGCCTTACATTCGACTATCCGTTTACACACTCAAGAAAACTTGCTTTGCTACCACTTGATGAGGGCCACATCGCCCAAAACCATCACAAATAAAAACAATAGATACCAACACAAAAGATGCAAGAAAGAAAAAAAATAACCCACTTTCAATTATTTTCAAAAAATGAAATTACATATTCAAAACTTACATGCTACAATCTCATAGGCTTGATTCATTACAATAAAACCAACTCTGAAAACAAAATATATTATTTGGAGCCACAATCTGCATTAATGGATCCACCTTCTATAACCCCCACTTATCCCTTTTTATTTACCCCGATAACCGCCCTAGAATGTTCTAGAAAGTGTAAATTTCCATTTTTTTTTGGTGCCAAAATTTCCACCATTTGATTTCTTGCCTAGGAAGATATTTTAAAGATATTCACTTTTTAGTTGGGCAACTTCACGGGGCCATAAATTTTGATCTGGGTGTCTAATTTGCTATTAATATAGATCGTTGGAAAGATCTTAAAGAGATTTACAACGCCGAACCCATCAAAGATCGGTTCGTTGACTTTTTGAGCTGCTTTAGGGCCTCTAAGGTTTTCATATTTGAATTTGAAGCTGCATTGGAGAAATTTCCCATGACGAAAAAATTTAATATCTCCCAAACCATGTAGGGTATTGAGACGATTCTTTCATGACTGTAATTTTTTTTCAGTTCTTCTCCTTGGGGTAATTTTTTAGGCCCATACGAGCCTATTTAGGTCGACTTACTAAAAATAGTAAGTGACTATTTTTCACCTTTTCTAACTTTTGACTGTCTTACACCCCTTAAGTGCCATCATGGGACTCAAAACAACTAAAGAAAATAAGGAAAAGCTTTTTTTTTGGGTGATGCAAGATTTCCCTACACCACTAGATGCTCCTGCATCAAAAGTAAACCTGCCAACAATAATATTTTGCATTTTATACATCATGGGGCTAAACCAAATGTTCCATAGCATGGAGTTGGGTGGGTGAAGGATACTAGAGCCCTCAATTTATTCCTTGGGTCTCCTAATCCTTCTAGGGTATATTGTATTGATGCAATATCTAGTAAATTCTTGCCAAAATTTTGCTTGTCTTCTCTCTTAATTTATGGAACCTAAAAATATTCTTTCTTGACCTACAAGTGGATATAAAATCCCTCTATAGTTCCCTATATTAGTTTTGGTCAAATCTATACCATTTGACCATGTGAACAATGAATGCATTCTTACAAAATGTGTCATTTGAGAGCAGTGTAAAGATGTCAATATGCATATTTTTTCTTTCACATATCAAGTGACTGAACAACCTATTCCAACATATTCATTTGGGTGGGTGAGGCCTTAGTTCATTCTTTGCATCTCCTGATCCTTTTAGGATACTTTGCATCAAGATAGTCTCTTAAGATCCCAAAGAACAAAAACTTTCCATTTTTCCTACCTACTCGCTCAATTTGTGGCACCTAAAAATTTCTCATTTACACCAAGAGGTGAATGTTATGTCCCTCTATAATAGGTCCTATCTCATTTTTCTCAAATCTAGACGATTTGACCTCACCAACAATGAATTCATTGTTGTAAAATATAT